>OX104061.1:49866250-50025325 GCA_944474145.2 Dicrocoelium dendriticum
CAATAAATAAATATAGGTATATTTCTAGACAAGCGCTAGATGCTGTTCCTGCGTGGATCAGATCAAATTGTACATAACATCCATGCTCATGCATGGCGAAGAAATATCGTTAACAACTGCTTTTGATTGTGTATATCTTTCCGAACAGTAAAGCAGGGATAAATACAAACGTTTCGTAGGCCTCGACATTTTTGAAGGCAGTAGTTTGGGTCTCCGTAGCTTATGTACGAATTCTGCGCTTTTCACTGGCTACCGCTGCCAAACCTTGAGGTGCCTGATTCTATTAGTAAACTATCAATCTATTATGCCAATGGATTATGTTATTTTCGATGGAAAATGCACCACTTGAGAAAATTTGATCCACTTTCTTTGGTCACGTCACCGCATTTCGAGCATCCATTAGTGACTCAGCGTGACTCAGTGTCCTCTGAAAATGGTACACTGAAGCCTTCTGACCATGGGCTACTTATAAGTTGCGCTGCACTACGTTGAATATATAAAATTCCTTACTGGATTCCTAACGTTTTCGCGAAACGTTGTCACTTACTTGCCTATATCTGCTATGTATGCCCGAAACGTTTGCTCTTTGGCCGCTTACTTCGTAACTACTTACTGCGGGGTAGTATAGACATTATAGAGCATTTCAAGCTAGATATGCCTACTTAAAGTTATACCGCCTCACCATTTCTTAAATTTTTTTCCATTCGTTTGATATTTGCTTGAAAAACAGAAAACTATTTTAAATGAAATATAATAAAGACGTTATTCGTACAGCGCCACTCAATCGCGAATAACTTGCTGAGTACTGCACGTATCGAGTAGTGGACAATTCTTCTACCGGCGGTGGCGGGCAACTTAACGAGAAAATCGCAAAGTAAACGTTTAAATCGTAACCAGCGAGTTTGGAAACCGATAGAAGGGTAGAAATAGATGATTAATTGAAAAATGTGTGCAATCTTTGTGTTAGTTGACGAAACTATCGATCCGTATATAAGGGAGCGCGCTATGGTATTGCAACCTTCCTGCCAGCGCTATGGATGCTACGTGCTTTAGGTTCTTCAAGCAGTCAACCACGATGAATTCGGATGGGATTACAGCTGTAATAGCTCAACGTCAGCAACACAGCCTGCTGTGAACGCTGATCAGTTATTCAAACAGCTAATGAAGATGGAATGTGGAACAACACAAGACTTCTCGGCATTTCAGTCAATCCTGCACGTCATTTTCATGTACAGTGCTGAACTCGCAAGTCGATGCCGCCGAAACCGTGGTATTGTGTTACCGAAAGGGATGGCATTTTTGTAGTGAAGTACGTATGTGTTCATATCCATCGAAAACGTGGTGAAGGCCGCCCGGAATTGATTTTATTTATCCTGCTAAAGCTGCCCGTTTACTTACAGAGACTGTAGTTGTGCCGCTCATGTGACGTGGCGTTTTGTCAATGGTTCGTATAAGATAACGGAACAACTTATGTTGCACAGCCATGATTTTCATTTTGGAAAACCATGGTTATAAATGCGTAATCCCAGGCCCCCGTAGGAGGATGAGGAGCACGTTTACGAGATTATGCGGTCTTTTACCAATACGCGTGGGATAATATTTCACACTTGTTACCTTCCAAGTGCGGTTAGAACGTGCACGCGTCAAGTCTATACATAACCGGCACGCTACAATGGACCCTGGGAACGAAGCCTTTTCAGTAAAGAGGCTGCTGCAGGATAAGGGAATTCGACGTAGTTGACAACGATGGTATAGTGCAGTAAGTATTTTATACCTTGAAGCGTTGTACCATTATGTAATCGCTTCTGCAATGTTATCTTGGTAGACGCCGCACATCAGCGCAACCAAGGGGCTTATGTGCTATGGCATACAATGCTGGTTGAAGAAACCGGCTTTGCTCGTAGTTTTTCTATGCCTTCATGCCTAATGAAAGTAAGCTCAGTTACCATGAGGCGGTGCAACGAAGGAAGGAGCATTTACCAAAAACCCGTACCGCAAGGACGTTGGTGCTAGCTCGCTGCTTAGTGCAAATGAACGCGTTCAAACCATACATTCCAAACGCGCATATGATGTGTTGCCGGTTGCATGTATTAAGGGACTTGCAAAAAAGCTGCGCTCATGTAAATGGTTGCGACGCTAGGGACCGCAGGAAAGTTGCGCAATGGATGAGTAAGTTGGCGTATACACAAATCCAATCGCAGGGCTGCAACTTGCTTGCTGCCAGCGATGTTTGCCGTGTGGATGATTTTAGGTATCTTAATAGCACGTGGCTCCCCTACAGGGAAAACTGGGCAGGACGTAATTCAAAGGGCTTACGAAATTTAAGCAATTTCACCACAGTGGAGGTAGATAATGCGCACCTGAAGCACGGTTTGTCCCGTAGGTCAAGTGTCCTTCAATTGTTTAAGCGGAGTTTACGACGGAGTCATGAAGTGGACCGTGCAAGGGAAAGGCTACTATGAAAATCTCATATGAGTGAAGACGAAACCCCCGAATGTGCGCGTTGGTTAAGCAAGGCGTTGCGTACCTTCCGGACATAACCACTTAAATTGTTTTTGAAGCACCTTTAGGTAAAGGAGGTGACAGGCATGGAATATAGCAAAGAGTTCTGGAACGTGCGCACCTCCAGCGGGCTTTCCCTCCAGGTGAAACATGCTGGCACCTCGGTTTTTGTATGCCCATTCACTATGCACTGGCATTTTCCTTTGCTGATGCACAAGAGGTATGCTGGCCATTCGGCTATCTATAAGAAAACCTATTCCAGGAAAGTTGTTGGTTTTCCCGCGCAAACACCGGGAAAAGTCTTCCATCCTGGAGAACAAAAGAACCAGGAGTTGCATAGGGCTCCATAGTGCACGGCTGCCGAGAAGGTATTTATTAGTGAAAGCGTTGGGAAGGAAATATCCATCGCGTTAAACGCAATGGGATTTTTCAACTTCCGTAAACAGCTGTGTGCTCTGAAGGATATCGCCGGGCGTCGATTTGAGACCTGATTTAGGACTATTGGCTAAGGATCCCACCGCTCGGCAACTAATAACCATTTATCGGAACGCAACCTCCGTTTCCGCTTGTCGGCATAAGCGGGGGTGTGTGGAGGTGTCCATAGATAAAAAGGCAGCGAATGAAGATACCGTTGTTTGTTGTGAGCCGTCAAAGTCGAAGCGTAGATATTCGGCAGCGCTCTCCAAAAAAAGCAGAGTATCGACAGTACAGAAGTGGATGATGAGGACGTAGTAATAGTGGCTGAGCTGTTACAGAAGACGAATCTCCAACAACTGCGAACTACAACTGCAGCAGCATACCGTTTGCAGAAAAGGTTGCGAGCGTCTGTGCAGGTATCGCATGGTTGAAATGCATGTCTTATTTGCGGTGAAGTGCAACGGGATTCCGTGGACGTGGACGTGAAGTGGGTTCAATGCTACAACTGCAAGCACTGGTGCCATGAAACTTGCGCGGAGCTTCGGGTCCCAGATGAGTTGTACCAGTGTGCGGCCTGCCAACGAATCGTAAGGGACGACTTAGGGGAGCATGCATACTTTGGTAAGCGAAGGTCAGAGAACGTGCGTAAATCCAAATATGTTGAACGTCTTTTAAACATGCAAAAAGTTTTGACCACCCATAAAGCGAAAATATTCGAAAAACCCAAATAGATGCAAAACGCCTTACAAACGGATTTTATAATGCATCTCATATGCCTATATAACGTTGATCCGTTATGGGTAAGCTTTTCCTGTCGTTATGCCCCGCTTCCGATACATGCCATTAAACGACACTACCTTTTTTCTTTCTCATGATACCAACCGGAAAGGCGACATTCTTTTGGATGAAGATGTCGTCGCTTGGAATCAGCGTGCGTTGCCTCTTTTGGCTCTGTAAGGGAGGACAAAAGTGGGAGCCCGCTAGGTTCCGTTCGCCTGGTTCTCCCCAAGCAACTGCACCAGGTTTCACTAATTGGTCTCGCAGAGGGCTGGCCCGCGACGGATGATCTTTAGTTAGGTCGAAGTGTCAAAACTATCACTCTGCAACGGCGAGCGCTCACTGATCCGGAGCTATTCCCTCTGTCGGTTGCAATTTTTTCAAACTATTATGGAACCGTAGCTTACGTTGTACTTTAGGCTGCTAGGTGGTCTGCTTGCTTGAAGGTTGTTCTTGGTTGCTTGCGTTCTTTAATCAGTAGTACCTGTAACACGTAGTCTGTGCATCAGCATTTTTTGTTGCGTGGTACTACTGTAGACCTCCCCATCCCCCGTAGCTGGTTCAACATTTCGAGCCGTTCAGATAGCGGGGTGGTACGTTTCCACAATAAACATATGTCTCATCCTCTCAGCTTGCCTTATAAGTGCATTTTGGGGTTTTACCTGATGTTTTCGTGCGTCAAGTACTTTAATCCTACCGTGAGAACAGTGTGCAATGGTATCTTGTTGAAACCATGAAATGACGCAATACTGCTTGTTGAAAAGCCTTGTTCCTTCTCATACTGCATTCACCGGGTTGACCTCGCTGGCGTACAACGGATGAACCTAGCTCATCCACCGAATACGATAGTGGACATGGTGCTACGGGTAGTGATGTAGGCACCACGACCATCTTGACTTAATAAAACATAGGGATGGACTAAGAGAAGCGGGATAGAAGAGATCTTGGAAGGTCTGTGAAGGCCGTAGTAGCACTAGTTCCACTGTCTAGTGGCGAGTAATGGCGCCTTACAAACAGAGGGAACGGAAACTATCGGATAATCGCTTGCATGTTGTCTCCAGAGGATCGTTCACCCAGAAACCAATACCGTGTTGCCAAGTGTTAATGCATTTAAAAGGAAACTGTCTGACGAAAACCTGTTTGGCAATATTATGCTCACGCTGAGGATAAGCGTATATAAGGCTGTAACGGTCGGTTGCTGGATATCGTCAAAAGTGGGGAAACGTCTAGTTTGGCCACCTAAGGGAAGTAAGGGGAGACCGAGACTATGTTGCCATGACGTGTTGAGCAACCAGCGAGGTACGTACGTGAAGCGCCGCCGTTTTGGTTTGCTACCTAACTGCTGTTTAAAACGACACTGCATCCGCATTAACAATACCGCAAGCGAGTTACATCAATCGATAACTAAGTCATAGCCTTGACGCAGTCTGAACGCGGCCTGTGTTTGTTTATGGGATGACCAGGAAGCCAATACCACCGTAGCCCGGCCAACTAGCCAACTCAAGTCTGGTCCAACGCTCCAAGTTCAAATGCGGTGGTTCAGGGTCCATTACATTAGGTTCTGCGCAAACAATGGGGAGGATACCTACGGTCGCCTTAGTAGATCATGTACCATTAGAAAAAAGAGCATTGGTCCGAGTAGGAAGCCCTGAGCAACTTTACATGGAGCGGAAGGAAGTTAAGCACCAGTTCATTTTTCCTAACCGATGGATGTACGTTGCGAATACGTTGACGGTATTGCGTATGCGGAGACTACTTAGCGCAGCCTGCGTCTGGGTGCGTAGTGACAGAGCCGGGGATGCAGCCAAAATCGCTTACGTACGTAAAGTATATGGCCTACGTAGTCGGTTAGAAGGGTTGCTGCGCCAGTAGGTCCCACAGTATTCATGCAGTTGTCATAAATACCACGAAAGCGCAATTTTAAAATAAGTGCAAAATATAGCTGCTTTGGACGCTCAAGCCCATGCAAAGTGACCATGAATATTTGACCGACTTGTAAGGCCCTCCGGCCGCACACCAGCTTACTGAGGTATGGGTTATCCTGTCTGTGCGGTGTAAGCACACTCTAGCGACCGGTCACACAGTTACTAATGTGAAGCTAATTAGAGCCCTCATAAAGGGAATGCCCACGGCATGTCATTAGACAAGCGGAAGCTTACTGTTAAATGCGAACCGTTACAGACCACCTTATACATAGATGAGCAATATCATAAACACCTATGACATGACCCAAAATATGAAACGGATCCATCGAGCGTTCCTTTGGCCGAGACGGGCAAACGATGAAACAGTTGCATCAGGCTTAGGGGAGCCATATGGTATCGCCCACAAAAAAGATTAGAGGTACCAAGCGATGGCTTTGCTAAGATGAACAAATTGCAAAGCGTTTACTCCGGGCATTGGGGTTTCATGTAGCAACATCCAGGGATAGGAATACAGCAACCAACAAATTGTTTGCTTTACGTACACTAATTATTAGATGACTGAATCAGGCTACGTAATTGCACGTATCGTCGTCCACAGATCAGACGGCAGCTACCAAGTGATGGCTACGCTGAAATAGACCATCTATAAAATGGTTGCGTCTGGCTAGTGAATATACGTAGTATCGTCCACCGATGAAAATAGCGCTACCAACCCATAGCTTAGCAATGATAGACCGTGTATAACATGGCAGTACCAAACTGCTTGAACCTTGGCGGCATCATCCACAGATCGGAGTAGAGTTATCAAACGATGGCTTGGCAGAGATGGACAAGCTATAAAACGGTTGCATCAGGATGAGTAAACCTAGGAGAAATCGCACAAATTTCAGCATAGAATTACCAAGCAATCGTTTGGCTGGGATAGACCATTTATGAAATGGTAGTGGCAGGCTTCTGAAATCCAGACAGCATCTTCCACAGGTCAGATTGGAGAAACAAGCAATGGCTTAACTTAGATGGAACATTTGAAAAATGGTTGCATTAGACTAAATGAAACTAGAAACCGTCGGCGAAAGTTCAGAATGGAGCTACAAAGCGATGGCCTTGCTGGGCTGGACCATTTACAAAATGGTTCTAACAACTTACGGGTACCAAGTAATATCGCCCATGGGTCAGAATTGAGCTACCAAGCATTGGCTTAACTTAAATAGAACCTTTGCAAAATAGTTGCAGTAGGCTGAGAATCTAGGACCCATCATACAAAGTTCAGTATAGACCTACCAACCGATAGCTTGGCAGACATGCACCATCTACATAATGGCAGCAGCCGGCTTCCTGCATTAAGGTAGCATCGTCCAAAGCTCAGCATAGAGCTACCATGCAAGGGCTTGGCTGTGATGGACCACGTATAAGATGGCAGCCGCAGTCTTCGTGAAACCATGTATCATCGTACAAATTTCAGAATGGAGCTACCAAGCGATGGCTTGGCAAAGAAAGACTATCTATAAAACGGTTGCATCGGGCTAGGTGAATCTATGTACCGTCGTACAAACTTCAGAATGAAGCTAGCAAGCAAAGTCAAGTTCACTTACTCGTTGGAACAATTAATGAGGTGTCTACGCTTACATATAACATTAACCTAGCGGTTATAAATGGCTTCACGAACCACGGTACCTCTGTCCAGGGTACACACTATGCATCCGTTATCCACATTAAGATTTCAACGTCAATACAATAATTTTCTTACTTTCAGAGTTATACATGCGGGTCATCATAACATTGATTTTATATCAGCAAGCTTCTCTTGCGTCTATGAGCTAACCTTTACCAGCAGCTACTTCCTTCACACGGAAAATACAGTCCCGTATGAGCATCCGCTTAGCAACGGTATAAAGCCACGATGAAACCCTTTCGCAAAATTGCTATACACGCTGCATCTATGGCTCGTGTCACATTATTTTGCGCTGGCAACTTTTCATTTAGAGACAGTATTCTCCATATACCCTCGGTTGATTTGGAGGCTCATCTAGAGTAGGTGTCTTATTAATTATCCAATGTTACCTCGCATCTCCGGGTAAGTAGCGTTTCTAAGAGTAAAAAGTTACCACTTACGGCATCAGGTCGCCCATTGGTTTCTCCTTTACACTAAAACTGATGATAGACTAAGGTTGCACTTTAAGTACCCGCCAACTTTAGCTATACCGCGGGCTATATAAAGTTCGCGTGGTAGAAGCGTTCCCCGCTACCCACGTATCGCATTGCTTTTACTTTTACTGTAGTCAGCGGTTGATACATTCTTAGTAGCATAATTTGGTATTACCCCGTGCCATAATCTAGTCTTAGAAAAGGTTCTTCTTTTTACCGTGAGTTACGCAGTCCAGAGTTTGGCGCTAGGATTCAATCTTAGCCCAACAAATTTTGAGTATTGTTTCGTTACGTTGTATTTTATGGTTAAGTATGCCGTCTTCCTTTGGCTCTCAAAAACGCTATATTTTTATTTGTATTTCTAGAAATTATTTTTTGACATTTCTTGTTCTTTTTACTTTCGTTGCTCTTGTTTCTTTTCATTTTGCGACCAATTAAATTTGACGACTAAGCTTACCGAAATAGTCCAAAGAATTTATAGTGAAGCTCGTGGTGAATTTGATACAGCTTCCTTGGAAAAGGTGCACAACTACGGCTCTGCGCTACTTTTCGCTAGTAATAAAAGCAAGGAGTACAAAGCTCGTCTGAAGGAGCCAGATGCATTTCAAATCCAAAATATAATGGTGAAGTTCTTGGAGAACTGGGTCCTGCACCCAAATAAATCGTGCACAAATGTAGCGCTGCACGACTTTTGCCACTAATAAAATCAAGGAGCGAAAAGTTGCCTGAGGTAGCCAGTTGAATTACACGATGGGCGTTTACAACCCCTTCAACTGTACACGTGAAAAGGATTTGCATTCATAATTAGAAAAAGGGAACATATACTCTCACGGTTCTTAGCCCCCATGCAAGAGCATAGGATTTGTGTAAATAGTGCTCCGATCCCTTGCGGGTAAAGCATCTAGCAAATCTAGAACTATACCTTTAGTTAATTATTTAAAAGTTGTTTAACACAATTTCAGCATTTGTTTGCCATGTTTTTGCTTATGTTGCTCACCACAGCTAGTGGAAGAATTGTTCAATGCCCCACGATGACCGTGCAGCGAGTCTGAACATCGTTGCATCAAGTCGGAAGGTAAGAGGTTGTCGAGTTTGGCCTAGAATGGGAATGTCTTTTCCACTCCTCTTTGCCTTTCCATTTCGGCTGTGTTGTATGAGCAATCAGCTTGCCTGCGTGCTGGTACACCATCTATGCAGTCACCACCATCTTAGTCCTCCTGGGGTAGCTGTGACAACGCCGTCCAGCTCGCCAACAGGCGTACCACAATCACCATATACTTAGTTCCGGCTCTCACTAGGTAGTTGTTAGGTCACTCGCCAGCCGCCTACGAAGTACCTGCTTTGGCTTTTAGCCCTCTCGGTCTCCCGGAAGACGTCGGAAACCTTCGCGGAGCTCATACTAACTTGAGGTTTAAGATTACGGACATAAAATTAATGGCTTTCAAGCACATAAGACTGCAATAGGCACAGTAGCCCGCGATTCAAAGCTATCCACTTGTCCCGACATGGCATATTTACAAGCACTGCAACTAGTTAAACCTGCTTGCATTACTTGCAATAATGTACCAAATATAATGTTTATGCGTACGTTTTCCTCTCACCTCATGAACTCTTTTTGCTTTTAATCGACAGATAATTCTGTCTTAAACGTCGGACGGGGCGCTTTGCTCAGTTTCGCTATTGTTGGCCGCGGCGAATCCGTGCCTTGGCATCCATCTGTCGGATTTCCTTCATTTGCCTTCCAAACATTACTTACTGCCATCAAGCTGAAGCTGCATTGCGCTTTCCGAACCTACGACCCTGGGGAAAGTTGGGAGAAATAGCGGTGTATTTTAACTCCTTAAGAGTCGGTGGCGTATCGAGGAATTAAACAGCCCCAAGCCTTATGCAGTGGTAATGATTTCATTGCAGCATCGTGGGACTTCCGTTTTATACAAATCATGGATGGGATCACGTCCCTCTGGACAATGGTTACTTGACAGCCATCGACAAACATCCTTTTAGTGCTGTATCTGATTTACCAGACTGCTTGGGAGCTGGTCTACTGGAAAAGTCCAGGCTTTCTCTTCCCTTTCCCCTCAAGGTTCTTATGATTTGAAAGGCGCTATCCATCCAAGTGCACGCATCAAAGGTGAGCATTTGCTTTAACATGTTTGTCAACACCGTGTATTCTTCCATAAACAGCTTGAATAAGTGGTCATTGATTGTTACAGGCAACGCTCCATCAGAAATTTTCCAGTGTAGTGAATTTTAGGCGTTTATGGACGATATTTTGCAAACATTGGATTTTGTTGGTCCCAATTTCGGCCATTTTTAGGGCCTAATTGTTTATCCGATTACTTTTCCCTCCCCGGGAAGTTGTGCGACCACTTGCTCTCTGTTGCCGTTTACCTGCCCTTAATTCTTTAGTGCTCTTACTTTTCTTCGTTAACTTGCGTAACTTCACTTGTGGTAATGATTGCCTTACCTTGGAGTCGATCGCGAATGCATGGTTTCGGAAGCTTTAAAAACATAAATCGGTTGTCTGCAGGCATGTATATTGGCTAAGTCTCACCCCTGACACAAAGCTTCCTTACGCGTTGTTAACTGACATAGCATTACCTTAGATTTTAATAGCAATTTAGGAGAACGATTTCAATGCTTGACTGGTGTCAGTAGATATTTTCGATTACAGTTTTCTGTCATTCTAAGGGTACAACGAGCCTCAGATTAACCTAGGTAACTAGTCATTCACATGTTGGACACTAGTGTCCTTGCTACTTTTCTTTCGAGCAGAGACGGTTGGATCTCTTTCCTCCATAAGCTGCGTCCGCTCACCGGCGCTGTTCGGACTGACCGGGTTAGAACAGTCAGCCAAGTACTTGTTATTTCCATACTCGCTATTTGTCCACGCATTTATCTGCCGATATACCATCCGTCATCTAACTGCTTCGTATTTTGTATCCTTTCAAAACCTTCGCTTACGATGGTTACCTGGACGAAAATGAGATCTAAATTATGGTTTACCCTGGTAGTTTTGTGAACTAATTGGGTCCATCCTTAGGTTTGGACTTCGGGGACAAAAGTAAACAGCTTTGGTGGTGTTGTATACTCTGACGATGAAATCTGGTAACTTATAGTCGCCGATTAGGTTTGACTGAAGAGTAGCGCAGCAGCAAAATCAAAGGCAGAAGTGATGTGTTCTGCAAGTAGTGCGTCATAATGGCGTGGATTGTAAATACAGCCAACCAAACTTAGAGAGCAGTTGGTTCCAATAGAGATCCACACGGATTCCTTTATGATATGGAGGTCCGGGTCTACTATTAATTGAGTACGGATTTAGTCTCGATCACAAATATCGCACGCGTTTCCCTTATTGACTTTTTGGCTGTGCATGAATAGTGAGTAGCTTACTGTTTGGCAGAACTCGGTGGAAGTTAGGGTGTCATGCCAGGTTTTAGTTATGGGTAGCAATGCAGGAGTTAAGAGCATAAGCGGAAGGCGTCAAGTAGATATTTTATTAGTTAAAGAGCAAGCATTGATAACGTGCAACTTAACAGCGCCTTGCTGTGGTAGTAGCTTTAGGACTTCCTCGAGCACTAGGGGTATGGCATGGCCGCGACATGCATCGGTATCCATGGTGGGAGTAACGGAGTTGGTGGAGACCTTAGGGGACTGAGGCCGCAGTAACACTGACATACTTGTACTAGGTTGTAATTCTGGTTGACAAAAATAGGTTCCACTAGACTGGCAAGACTCGGCATTAGGTTTGGCGACCGTTGGTTCCAGCTGTTTCAGGCGAACTGCTCCGGTTTGGTTTCAGGTTGCACATGTTGACGGCCGGCCAAGCTACGTGAGGCCGTGGCCGCTACATGTTCCGTCAAGCTTTCATGTTTCGCTATATTGTTTTTCGATGACGTGGATGCTAGCTCATTAAATGGTATAAGCCGTCTCAGCCTCGGACATTAGGAGTGCAAGGGCTTACAATCAGATGAATCGGATAAACGGAGGAGCGTTAAGCCGTGGTGCTCCGCTGACGATGGTTGATGTCTCATACCTGCGACGAGACAGCCGGTTAGATTTAGGTTCCGTCTGTTTGTTCGTAGAGGATCGGCTGCTTTGTGCGCATTATGTATGTTTAAAGCTAGGACTTTAATTGGGCCAGCATTCCTCCGGAAAGTACTCCTTTCCTAGTTTGGCATCGGTCTGAAAAATCCTGATTGTGGGACTTGACAATTAGACCACTTATTAGTTTCATTTGACCTAGATAGTTCAGTGGTTAGCTTGTCAACGAGCCCGACCGCTTTGAGCGTAGCTTCATTTAAGATTATCCTATCTTCTTACTTTTTGGCGCAGGGAATCTCCTCCGCGGTGTACATTAGTGTCAGCGAGGTAAACGTTACGGGGGTTAATTTAGTTCAGACACAGGTTTTTAAGGGCGGTTGTTCATCTTTGTGTTCACAAGAGTTGCCGCAATGGTTCTATTTTGCGGGTCCGTTCTTTCCAGGGGAGCCGGATCTGCACTATGCAATGCGTATTTCAATTCACTATTAGGTACACTTAACATCCGGGTACTAATGAACGACCGGGCAACCTCAGCTGTGTTGAACTTCAGCAAGCTCGGGCACGTGTGTTTGGATGAATTCTTCCGTATTGGTGCAACAACACCGTCTGCTTCAGTTAAAAATGGCTGGTAGTTGTGCATGCCATAAATTAGCTACCTTTTACATATCCGGAATATTAGCAATGACAACATTCTTAGAACCTGTAAGCATTTTGTGAACTTCGGCGGCAAAAGTATCTATGAAGTCACCAGCTCTATCCAAGTGTTAAGTCCATTGGGTTTAAGGCTAGTCCAAAATATACCTTAGTAGCGTTAGCTGCCTTATGATTGGTCCCCTGATATTCATTGAGGCCTTGAGGCCCCTTAACCGTGTTTTATGGATGATGTCTTACTGGATCTCACAATTACTGGGTTTACCTTCTGAGCATACCTTGTCTGCGGTGTTTTAATGGCAATGGGTAAATTTTGCCTCTTTGTCACGCAGCTGAGCTCGTCTTAGGAGCTATGACTTTTGTAGTCATTGTGCTTTGCACCGACGCCAAAAATAGGTTACATAGAAAAGGAGTGTTCAAGATCTAGGTTGCAGATGTCTCACTTATCTGCGTTTCCGATAGGTTCGGATGAACTAATTATACTGCTTTTTTTGACCGCGGTCAGTACTTGAGCGGCAAAGTACGGATGACCGCAGTTACCGTTGATAAGGTGTGTCGCTTTCACAACAAAACATGGAACAGGGCAAATGTTAATGCGTACCCTGCAACAGGGGTAGCAAGAGGACAGGGGCACTAACGTGCCGTCTATGGCATCGCTTTTCGTTGCCTGACGATGGGCATTGGTTTGATGTCAGGTGTTTGCGTCCATCGCTCCAGAGAGGTCAGACGGGTCGCGTTCAGATAATTCACGGGTTCCTAGGGTAGATAAGTGGCGTGCCAGTTACCGATCCGACAGGTAAGTGGGTAAGCGGCAGGCAGTCGCTGCTTTTCAGGGTAAGATGCAGGCAAAGCAAACTGATTTGGAATATACTGTCTAAGGGCGACTGTGGCTGCCCCGATGGCGGACCAAATTGACAACTATCGCTTCGTACACCGATTAAAAGGAACGGCAGCAACCTTTTCGGATGCCACTCGAAATGCTCTTTAAAATAAGACAACATGGGTACCTGTAGGAGTTAGAAAAAGAATACATTTGCCGATTAGATTCAAGCATGGATGACTTTAAAATTTCACAAGTAACGTTGGTTGGTGATCTGCGAACGGGAGGTCCGAAGGATGAGCAGTACTAGGGTAGGGTGCGAACCCAACTCAATTAATGATGTATACATATATGATTGGTTTACTCTCGGCGGAGCAAGGCACACAAGTGAAGTTATGATCGGATTTGTAAAATAGGTGTAAACATATAGGAATGGTCGAGGTGAATTAAATAAAAATCTAAGAATGAAGCTGGTCTTACGTTTTTCTTGTGGACGATGGTCGTATAGTTATATCTTCGAACTCGGAGAAGGTGCTGGCTCACGGAATAATAAGAGACACATGTGTTGACAAAGCCAGTGTTAGGTAAGGTTTTGCTATGCCAGCATTTGCGCACAGGTTGTGTAATCAAATGGTGTAATGGCTTCTAGGTGAAGCAGCAGTGCTTGCCAATTCAGATAAAGAAATGGAGTCTTTTTGAGCATGGCAGAAGGGGACGGAATTGAAAATGGAGAGCCGGAGGGTTTCTGCCCTTGGGTTTCTGCTCTAAGCAATCTTTCTCCAAAAAACCAATGAGGTATCCTTCTATTCAGGCATGTGGTAGTTGAAACCGTATTTGTGATATGGTGGGGTACCTTGGGAACGTCAACGATTCCGGTTGGCGAATAGTCAGCCGGAGCAGTGTTGTGATACCTAACTAAATAAATTCTTTATTCTCGTGCAGTGTGAGACACGCCTATGTAGGCATGGTCACGATAAAGGTACAATTAAATGTCGGGGAATGTATAAAACATGGTGCGTTAGTCATGAACATTGGAGCTGTGAGTTCATACATTTGTGTAGAAGTGCACTTCTTTACCTGTTATTCCGGCATAAGCTTCAAATGCATACTAGATGAGCCAACTGTGTGTCCATAGGAGTACGAGCCAGAGGCATTTAGTATGGACCAGCTGGAGACATTCTCCTGATCAGAAGTTGCCCATAAACGTTGTTGGAAATCTTGGAGAGGCGGACAAGGGACAGAGGAAGGCCAAAGAAGCAACGAGGCGGGGACGTAATAGAAACCGAAATGCATAGAGATTGCAACCGGACCGAGGATAGGTGCTTGAAAACCTTGAAGCGGGTATGCGTATTGCCATAAACTGATTACATGAGTTCTTACAGAACGGTTCAGTGCCGAATCATGCAAACCGATACTCTTGCTATTAGATGAAGGGGGCACATGTGAATAAAGCGTGGAGTGTCGGGACATGAATAGGACTAACCAAAATGCCACAGAATGCAATTGTGGATGCGACGGTGTTGACGGCCATAACCGCGTCTGGCCTAGGATTGCAAGGAATTTGTGGCAAGTAAGTGGTACTTTGGCAGCACGGGGGACCGGCGATTGATAGTCGAAAAAGTGGTCAGACAGGGGAAAGAACGCAAAAAGGTGGTGCCTTAAAGCTTTCAGTAGTACTGGAGTCAAACAGCAGGAGTAAAAAGCACGCAAACAGCTACACAGCCTGGCAAAACCGTAAAAATAATTTGGGAATTAACAACAAGCCAGGGACTCTTTAAGCCACATCCATACTACAGTGATGAAAGTGAAGTTTGAAGGTGCAGAACAGGACGTTCAGAATCTGGAGGAAGACAATAATAAGGCTGTAAGGTCAAAGGTAGTTCATGCACTAAGGGAAAGGAAGAAACGTTTGGCAAGTCGGACGGCTAAAACAACTCTCAGTACTTTGCCGTGCCCCAGTCTCATCAGACCAGTATACTTCCCTCTGACTGCATTCGAAACTACGGTGATGCAACGGGCTGAGCTCTGCTGACTCAATGCTATATTTCCCTAACCACAAAAGCCTCACTTTTTCGTAATTTATCACTTAATTTTCTTAATTTAGCTCCTTTCATCCTTAACCTGTCACTTTCTGCTGACCCTCTTTATTCGTCTCGCCACAGTACCTGAACGGCTCAGTCTCAATACGCCGAGTAATTCAGTCACGCGTGAAAAGTCCCTTGCCCTCCGACTTCTCTCAGACCACTGCTACGTTATCAGTCAAGGTTTGGATTACTGGTAGCTTTGTGTGCATTATTTTGATTGCTTCATTAGCTTCTTTGCAATTCATCTTGATCCAGTACCTTCCTTCGCGCCGCCTCTGTATTCATTCCCTCCTCAAGCAGACAGCCACCTCTCCGTGTCCTGTCCAGACTAAAACGGTTAATCTCTGCATGCTTCTGTGCTACAGAAACACTAATGATCTGGGCTCCACGGACTCGATGCTACGTTTCGCCCCCAACGAGAGCCTACTAGATTGATTCAAACATTATTGTTATAGCCTATTTGCCCAGTTTAATAATACGAAGTAATCTAATCTCGACTGATGGGCTTCCTGCTCTCCGAACTCACGCAGATTACTACGCTTGCTTGGCTGACCAAATGAATCGCTTGACCTTACCTGGATAGCCTGGTGGGCTTTTTCCCTCTTTTCAACATACTTTTCTCATCCCGACCCTAAACTTCTTATTGTGCTCTCGGTTTCCATTCCTTCTTCGACTGGATGGCTAGCTCTCACTGTTCTACCGTGATCTTGGCTTATCTGACCAATCGATTTCCCTCTAACTGCTTCTATGCTACCAAGACTTAAACGGTTTACGCTATGCAGACGCGACCCTACGTTTCCTTTGATCCAAGAGCCTGCTAGCCTTGTTCACCCTTTACTGTTATAACCCTTTTACACACCCTTTTGGTAGGTTCTAATCCAAGGCGCCGAGTTATCCAGTCTCGCTGGATCCGCTACCTGGTCTCTGAATTCACTCAGATTTCTGGGACATTGCCACACTTGATTCGGCTAACCTAACTATCCATTAACATTAGCTGGAATGCCACGCAAGATTTTCCACTCTTTAGCAATAAAGACTTCTCATCCCGACTCTAACCTTTTCTTATCAAGCTCTGTTTTCATTTTTTCTTCCATCAGACGACCAGCTGTCACTGCCCTGCAATGATCTAGTCTCACATAACCAGTCCTTTTCTCCCTGATGGTTCCTATGGTACCGAGACTTGAGCGGTATACGCTCTGCAGGCTCAACACTATTTTTCCCGTAGTTCAAGAGCCCGCTAGACTTGTTCACACTATATTGTTATAGCCTATTTTATACCTTACTTTTATATCCTAATTCAACGCGCCGACTAATTCAGTCTCGCCTGATCAGCTTTCTACTCTTCGAATTCTCTCAAACCTCTGAGAGGTTAGTTCTCTTGTTTTTGCTGACCCAACCATACGTTTACGTTACATGGAAAGCCTGGTAGGTACTCTCTCTTTATCACTGGTACTTTTTGTATGCCGCTATCTGAACGGACTGCTCCTTGCTATGTAGTGTAATCCATTTGGCCCCAGCTTCACCTAAGCTGCTACTCGTTTCTTGATGGCTTACTTCAAGGCTATTTGAGGTCTTTTTAACCGTTTCACCACTTTAACCATGCAGCTTGCCAATACCATTATCTTTTTGCTGAAAGTTGTGAACACGCTTATCTCTCTTTGGATCAGACGCTCTAAGGACCGTCTTTTTGTGCCGTAGTTGTAGTCTGAGCCCTACCCGAGACATGATGTAAGAAGGCATCTGTAAATCACATATACCAAACAAAAGTACATAGTATGAGGAACTAGATACCACTGGAGGTAATCAACCATTTAACACTGTTTTTCGATGCATTCCAGTCCGTGTGTTTACTTATTGCCGCTTGTTCGTCGCTTGTTTTTCCGGAAGGTTTCCACGGACACGGCGGCCAGCGCTTGACAGTTCAGCATATGACAATGACTTATCCATCCTCAACAACCACCTGTTTGGAAATGATTGATGTGTTCTCCAGGACCGAAGGAGCAAATCATCATTCCGCTGCTTTCCATTATCTTTCGAATAGATTATATTTTTGACAATTTGGAGAGCTGCCCCACGCACAGGGTCTAAACACACGGGTTTAACTCGCCCCGTAATCGCACTGGCACAACTTACTCACTGGATTGGTCTATAAATGGATTCCCTTTTGCACCATGGAGCCAGATACTTCAATCACCATTATTTTACTTGACATGGACAGCCTTGTTGCCTTTCACTGGTGTTCGAACAATTGGCTTCGGCGCCTTACATTTCTGCATAAACAATTTAACGCTTCTCTTACCTGGAGTTATTCTGATGGTATATCATGGAGCCAATAATGGAAATGAAGACAACTTCCCTTGCCAACAAGTTACCTGCGGAGGAACTTCTCTTTTGTGGACGGCCTGTGCTTTCACGTGGTCTGTACTCAGGGGTTCGACCGCAGTACTCTGATATTCTACCCTAGTCTGAAAGTAATAATGCGCTTTCCGTAGATACCGCATTGGTATGAGGAATCGCATTTTCGCCTGATGGGACGAATTTAACCACAAATCTAAATTGCACGCTCCACCAGACATGTACAGTGTGGATATCTGGACACGAGGTCATCATATTAGGACCAGTACACCACAACGGGAAGGCGCAATTCTATTAATTCAAAATCCTTACTCGCCTGCGCAATGCTTCACTTGCTCTTTCCGGACGTTTCATCATTTGACCGGTTTCAACGACTAATGGCGGACCTGGACTAGGCAATTCGGTTAGCCAGCGCAGATATTTGGAGCTCACGCGATTGCGAATAGCCGAGCGTACATTCGGTTCGTAAGCTACAGTGCCAGTTATGCAGTACGATTCAAACGGATTGACGGCAGTATGCCCGGACGTGGTAGGTTTTCGCCTGGCAAGCGTTCTCTCTACACAAAGTCACAAATGTCCGTTTAACGGTACTATGACGTGTCGGATGACACGTCACCGAATAATGGCACTGCACTAAGACTCACACTGGCAAGTTAACCGGAGCGACCTTTCACATCCTGTGAGTATATCTTGGACATATACACTAAAAATCCACTTCGTGCTTCTACTATCCTACTCCACACTATACGTTACCCTAATACACTTGCTTGAACCCAGAGTTCGCCACATCATTAAAGCTTCCCGTCTTGATTAGTACATCTGATAGTTCGGTAGTTTTTGTACGTTATGCGAACAGCGTATATGAAATACGGTGGCTCATTCACAGAGCGCAAAGGGCATCCGTTTCAAAGCGTTCCATTGCATCCCACTTTTGTTGGCGAACACAACGAACAAAAGCACATACAGTCACATTTACCTACGCACACAACAGGTCCCCTTCCAAATACACAGTTAAACATAGTTTTACATCTCAAAACACTCAAACGTTCCTATGCTATTGGTCAAAATGTACTAATATGTGCAATTGCCGATCATACATGTCAGTAATACCATGATCACGCCCTTGATGGCTTGCCTCGCAATGACGAGAATAAACTAGTTACTTATTTATTTACTGGCTCTAATAGACAGTGGGTCGTTGCGGTAGAGGACGCGCTGCACAGTTCTTGTGGTCCTGTTAGGCTGGAAGGTTGACTTCATACAAATGACGCAAAGCGGACCACCGTCCAGCCAGCGCCTTGTGTACGATTGATTCATAAATACCACGTGCTTGTGTTTGCCTGTAAAGGAGTGTCGGCCGGCCCCGTTGATGGAAAGTAGCCCACAGCCACCCATCTCCCGGTCTCATTCTTTGAAAGTGCACGGGGCACTGTGTGTGTTTGGGCTGCGGGTCGTGCGGCCCACGCCCCGCGTAGGTACTCTGCAAGCGCAGGTGACCAGTGGCATGCCACAGTGACAGGTGAATCAGAAACCGGTTGCCACCAACCATATCTACGAAGTACCACAATCATCGGATCACCGACTATGAACGCCATGATAATAAATCTACTTGTACTTGTAGCCTTCCGGAAGCTCCTCCTTGTTTTACTCATGTTATTTGCAGCCAAAAACCGCTGTTTCCATAGAACGATGTAGCCTTTTCCCTCTGAAGGTGTTTCAGTTTCCTCCATCATCTCGGTTTTGCGGAAAACACATGAAAACATATGATCGAACACAGTGGAGGCGTCAACCAGGACAGAAAGCAAAGTCGCGCGAAACGTACTATCACCCACAGTTCATGCAAACTTTACTTCTAAATGCTTCACTAGAGGAAACCAGGTACACAGAATCTTTGTAAAGCACTTTTTATTTATCCCCATAATCTGTTAGACCTCATTCCGAATCTTAAGGCGAAAAAACTTTGGTACCCAAGCACTTGTTTCAAGTTAGCTTCGTTTCTTACTTGAGCTTTTAACTGAGCCGCGTTTTAGGGGTCTGTACTTCAAACATGTATATAAAGGGGTGTCTCATAGGCGTATTGGTGTGAAAACATCTTTAATTGATATTTAAATGTCGAGCATTAGTCTAATACATTACCTTTTCTTTCAGTCTTCAAAAACAATAACGTTGGCTTAATATGCGTTTTCTGATAATTTGTATATGGGTGGTAAATTTCCGTTCCCGTCCGTACATATTATATATCTGTGATGCAAGCGTAGCATAATCGTCCGTCAAGTGAGTTGCAGACATATATATTCACATCATTTACCATGGCAGCCGAGGACTCGTCTCTAATATCCGCTTTTACCATTGTTCATCTATCGCAGCGAAGTACTTATCTTCTTCTACACACCAATTTGTTTTCTCTTGTTTAGCTGCATTCTGAAAAAATTCAGTGTGAAATTTAGTAGGGTAACATATTATAATTGTTTATTGATGGGAAGGTTGAAACAAATATTATGTTAAAGGAAATATTTCTTTCTCGTCTATTATTTGAGCATGAATTTCCGTGCTACAGAATGTTGGAGCGCTACCTCCTTCTACCCCGCGTATTATGGAATGCGCGCGGTACCTAAGTGTAAGGCGGGCGTTTAAAAGTGAGATTGTTCTACCACGGGTTGCTGCTTGACGGCAAATAATATGAACAACTTTATGGTGTAAATGGCCACAAACATTTCATGTAACCATGTGAACCCGGAGATGCGGGACGTTTCTTACCTAATCCGTGTGCGACTCCATTTTTAAGGAAGGCAACATAAGCAATTGGTAGCTTGCTAATATCATGCGATCGAAATGAGGACAAATTGGCACGTACCTTAATCTGGTAAGCAATGTTGCGCAAACGCAGGCCTTGCTTTTTCATCTTAATCTAGAAGTGTTGCGTTACTCAGCCTTGAGGCCGTACTTTAACTCGGCTCTCGCTTTGTCCTCTGTGGCCAATCTAATTATCCCACACAATATTTTATGTGCGTTCGTTCGCACCAGTTTGACGACCTCTGCTCAGAGCTTCCTAACTATTGAATCTAACCTGTGTGGCTTATACCCTTGCTCTTGAGTCTAGTTTTCGGTACATTCTTTATCAACTTCTACGTTTATAACTAGGGAAAAGCGGACCTTTTCCGGAAAGATTTTGGCCTCATTCGAAAAAACATGATGTGGGCCCTCAAATTTTGTGGCTGCCATCGCTGCAATTTGCAGCATAACCAATTTACCGTCAGGTTGTTCAGCTCAGCAACTACACAGCTCTAGGGATGCTTATCAGCGCTTACCTGCATCGTCGCCTAAGCCAGGCCGATCAACACCTGCTGCCGCTTTGTGTGGATGTGTGTGCTCAACTGCGAGTCGATTGATCGCTGAAGCTGACACTGCGCGCAACAACCCCCAGCTGTCTAGACCGCCTGACCTTGGTGCGGTTGAACAACTCTCAATTCGTGTGCATGTTTTGACGTGTTTGTGCGTCACGCCTGGCGCAACAAATCTACATCAAGGTGAAGGCCCAGTTACGCCTTGCTGCAAACGATAAGAGGACGACTAGCATTCCAATAGTTCAAAGCCGCTTATGTTGCGCAGACAACAGCAGTAAGTCCTCATGCTCAGAGGAACCTGTTTTAGCTATATTGTATCGTGCTGTCGGTATTGTGTAGGCAAATCTGTCCAAGAATTGATACAGACAACCAACGTCGCTGACACAGTTTGGTCTCGCTCAACATTTCAAGGCATTCAAATTGTCAACTATTTATCTTTGCTCATGCAAAAGTGCGATAGGATGGCTTAGATATTCGTGCGCTTTGTAAATACTAAGATCGATCCCACCGAGGTAAATATGGTCACCATAATACCTCATCAACCAAAGTATGCTCTGAGTCTAGGCCGAAGAAGAGTGCCAGACGCCTAAACCGCCCTGCAGCGTCTGCGACTCTAAATCCACTGAATCACCTCGCTCCCATAGGTGGACACGTTTCCAAAGTGCCAGCTTCCCCTTCTCCAACCATGGACGCTTCACATGGAGATTCAGCCATGACACCGACAGCACAGAGCCGACGGCAATCCGGTACAGCGATTGCTGTACCTGGGAACGAGGTCCGTTTTGTTTCGCTCTCAATTTGTTCAGGCGTTTAAAGGCGTTTGGTGTCTCTAGACTATATCTTATCGCGATTTTCACTTATCCTTTAACGTTAAACTTACAGGTCTTCTGCCGTTATCTTTTCTTTTCCATCACCGCTCCTTTTGGACATGGTCAGTGGACGTCCTCATAACTTCTCTATCAAGGGTGTGACAACATTAGGGCGCACTCCGGCCAAGTCTAAAACTAGCAGCAGGAACTGATCTGGCATAACTACACCATGCACCGTTGACTTAACGGACATCTTTTCTTTGAGTTCTAAAAGCGCTCAGCTACGGATACAAGCCGATCAGTTAAACCGGAAAGGCCAATGGTTGACGAACCTCTAATGCAACCTTTAACCAGCTCAGTTAGATCGGACATCTTAGGAAAATTCTACGACGATCGAAGCGATTCCAGCATAACCTACACTCAGAGAACAAAGCCGCCAACGCCTCGAGCAAGAAGACCCCGTATATGGACCACATCACCGCGTTCACCTCAGCCGCTGGGCTCAACGACACCAACTATGAAAATAAGAACAGCGGATGCTGTAGCACCATATAATGCTGCGTGCATGAATGGATTGTGCAACGCACTGGTGCTCAATGTTCCAGACGATATATCGGTGGAACCATTTAGGCAAGCAAGCATTGCGGTTAATGGCATTGCAGCGAATGCACTGTAGGTTCAAAGATTGACTAAGCGTGTAACCCAATTTGCGGCTCCCATCAAGCTGAACGCAAAGAACGTGGCAGTATTGCGTACTCTCATAGCTAACCGTGAACAACTTCGCAGTGCAAGAAAGCTAAGCCAGCTTACGTTCGGGCCGCTGAAAAGGAGCTTAAGTTGGGTCGCGACGAATCCTAACATCGAAACGGGCTTTAGGCAACGAGAGCCCGGCCCATCCAGCAATAAACAGCGAGTGACATCTAACCGCTTAGACAGCATTGTGTCTCACCCTACGTAGGTTCCCAGTGCCAAACGGGCTTGCAGAGCAATCACACCTAGTCCCTCACCTACGATGGTTATGTCGCCCACACAAGCCTTAAATATATCAAGATCCGTAGACAAGCAGTCGCCGTAGCCGGGTTGGGACAATGTGGAGTTCAGCGTACTTGCATTTAATGTGCCGGATGGCATATCGACGGGCGAGCTTAAGCGCACAATCCTTAAAGTTAACGGTATCGCGGCAAATTCGGTACACGTTGAGAGGATGGCCAAAAGGATCAGTAAATTCCCAGCCTCCATCAAACTGAGAACAGACGATAGTATAATCTTGCGCACTATAATATTGTATTGTGAACAACTCCGCAATGATACCAAGTTAAGGCAACTGTATTTCGGCCCACCAAGACGAACACTACCGAATCATACCCCAGATATATGTGCGACGGCACCGGCAACCACCACCGCAACCAATTCACCTACGGCGAGCACTACATTTGGTAATGTATACAACTCCGATCAACTTCATGCGCATCCAGGCTGTTGTGCACCTGCTACATCCCTCAGACTTTTACCGCCGGTCCAGATAAGAAGGCCAAATAGTCCACTACTTCCTACCCCGCAACCTGCGCATTTTTTAGACCAGGTGGGGATGAGCTGCGACAGATTCATCCCGGAACCAAACTCCTGTCGCCCAACTACCAAATGCAATGTCCTCTCACTCACTTCCTACAACCACTGCAGATAGTGAGGGAACCATCAACGGCTTCATCTCGTCATCCGTAAAGCTAGTGGACCCCAACTGTATTTTCTCACTTATACTTATAAATGCTAGGTTCCTAAACAACAAAATGCATACCTTGCGTCCTCTCTCTGTCCTCGTCGACCCTGGTGCGATATTGGTCACGGAAACATGGTTTTCCCCTTATGCTTCAGAGCAGGACTACGCACTTCCTGACTATCAGCTGTTTATGCGATATCTTGTGCATAAACGAGAGGGCGGGTGCGCCATCTGTATTCAAAATACTTACCCAGCAAAAATGTCCGGAACCATGAATGCGGCTGAGGCGATGGATTCAGTATGAATAACGGCTGATATCCTGGGATCGGCGGTATTATTTGGGTGTGCTTATAGACCCCCTGATATCTCAGTTAAGGGTGACAACGCACTTATGGATACTTTCGTGCAAGCATCAAATTTTTCCCGCGAATATAAACTGGTTGCAGGAGATTTCAACCTGCCTGAGTTAAACTGATTCTCTCCTGCTGCAACAACGAAGTATGCTGGCCTACTAGCATGTATCAATTTAGGCGGCTGGACGCAACATGTATCTGCTCCAACCAGAGCGGAACATATCCTTGATCTAATAGTTACTCTCGGCATCCCATCAACGCGAGTGGCAGTCGGCTGGTAGTTTCCGGGTAGTGTTCACAGAGCAGTGCATTGCTCGGTTTGCTTAAAGCCACATAATGCCTACCCAACAGCAACAGACGCAGTCTTAGTATACCGCTGGATGCAACTCGTCAACAGGACAACCTTTGCTGTACTCGTCCGATCAAGAAACTGGGATAAATTCTTTATGTCTTATTCCGTAGAACGCTCGGCTAAGCTGTTTTATGGGGAAATACTTCACTGTCTCGACTCTCTAGCTCCCGTGTCACTTTTAATAAGGCAGTCAGGTAAAAGTGTGACCCAAACCAGAAGGCATAACAGAATGCGTCAGCTTAGATGTTCCTATAACAGAATCTTCAATTTTGCCCACATCATGAGAGCGCACGAGATTGCACATCAGTTTTCCGCCAGATATAAGCAGCAGAAAACCAAGCAAGAAATAGCCGCACTAAATAGTGCAAACAAAGCTAAGAATCTCAGCTGGCTGCTGCGCTCTCGGACTTCTAACTATGGACGACAGATCTCTATCTTACAGATAAGTCCCCACGACACTTCTAGTGACGCAAGAATTTTATGTGAAGTCTTCAGCTCACATTTTAACGAATCGCAGTGTTTAGAAATAGATTCATCCTTTCAGGTCCTGCAAGTGCCCAGCAGCCAGGCCCTGTCCTCTGTACAGTTTGATATAAATAGTGTCCGTTCTGCGATTTTAACTACCAAACTATCCTGGAACCCTGATCAAGACGGAATGCCGCCCAGTCTACTTAAGAATAGTGGTGAAGATATCCCTATTCTGCTTTTGAAACTCTACGTTATCAATGCAAAAAGGTCAATGCCCGACCGCTTGGAAACATTCCATCATTATGCCAAGGCATAAGGGCGGAAGCCTACAGGAAGTTGGTAACTATCGCCCAATTAACCACACTTCTATTATCTCGCGCGTGATGCAGAAGTTGATTAAAAAGCCCTCATGACTCACTTTCATGCAGGCGAGCACATAAATTAATTTCGGCACGTGTTTCTAAGTGCTCCGTCTTGTGCACCCTGTCGGCTGTACTACCTTAATTTAGTCACCGAGGCCATTGACTCTAATCTTTCAGTTATCATTCTTTACCTTGATATGCAAAAGGCGTTTGACATGGTACCACACATGCGCCTGATGCATAAGGTAAAGGCTTACGGGTAGACAGTCCTCTACTAGACTGGCTGGGTCCGTTTCTAATAGGCCGTACGCAGTCTGTCAAGGTTGAGAAAACTATATCCACCCCGACCACCGTCCCCAGTGGCGGGATGCAGGGAAGCGTACTTGGTCTGACCTTATTTTTGAGTTATAGCAATGACCTCTGCAGGAGTTTGCAACACTGTCGCCCCTTTATCTTTGCTGACGACGTAAAAGTTGTCTATGTCTTTCATCCTGGTAATGAACTATCCGCAATTATTAGTAAAAGCTAACGTCATGACCAACAAATTTTCTATACCTGCTCTGTCCCTGACAATAAAGGACATCACTATCAAACAGAATGCCATGACAACAGACCTAAGCTTGCGCTACTCCATGAGCCTCAGCTTTGCAGAGCGAGTTCATTATCATGTGGCAAGGGTAAGGAGATTATTGTTCCACATACGCGGTTACATAAAAACCGCAGATGCAAGGCTAGAACTTTATAAGAGCCATGTCAGGCCACATCTGGAATATTGCCGTTTTATACGCAGCAACCTACGGAAGTCGGACCGTGTTCTGCTGGAAAAATCTCAGCGACGCTTTACGAAGATTTTGACTCCATCACAGCAAGCGCTGAGTTACCGACAAAGACGTGAGCACCTTAAAATTCAGCCCCTTTGGCAAAGGCGCATTATCCTTAACCTGTGCTTCTTACATAAGCTAATGCACAGAAAGCTGCGTAGTAATATCACTTGCCTTCAACTAAGGGGCGCCTCTGAATCCAAACTCCGAAACAAAGGCCATTCCATTACTCCGCTAAAGGCAAAGAAAAGACTGCGATCTCGTTTTTTCTTAGTTGTGTACGTGAATATATAGAACAGGTTGCCATCCAGCATAAGAGAAATCCAAAACTTGCAGGTATTCAGGAATGAGATACAAAGATTCCTATGTTTTCGCAATATACAAAGCATCTTCCATATCTGTGATTCGCAAGACCACTTTTTCGAAACTGGACCTGAGGTAGCTTGAGGACGCCCACAATGTAGTGCATGACATCTAAGCACCTTGAGCTCACCACTCATCCACATTCATTGTCGTTACCGTCTTAGCACCTAAGAGGCTTTAGCGGTATCCGTCGCACACATTTTCTAGGGTTTAGGAATAGCAAACCGAGTACAAGATGATTTTATTCTTCAAAGATCTCTTCCTGACCTACTTGAGTTCTCCTACGGACAACTCCGCCTTACGGCTGCACTATGGAAAGAGTAGGCGCCAGCACCAAAGCATCCGGTGAGGGATAATAATAGATAACCCCATGAAGTGTCTCCAACAGTGACCCTCGTTCTTTTACCTTAGATGTTACCGCAATCACAAGACCCAGAAGGTCTCAGTCGGATCAGTCGCATGCATCGTACAGGTGCAACCATTAGAATTCTGAATACATGAGGTACTTAGCCATCACTAAGTAGTATCTGGAGTGCTTCGACCCTCTCACTGACACGTTGATTCAAAGGCTGGATGGACCAATTGGTATACACAACCCTCCGACTTCTCTCTTTCATTGGTCACTTCATCAATGTTTAAACATTTCAACAAACAGTACAGCCCAGCCCACTGACTGGCAGGTTCGCAAACCTGTAGTTATTCCTAATATATGGTATTGTAGGGCATGACAAAGCCATCGTGGAGGCGAATTGCAATCCTTACATCTTATCTACATCTTCATTCCTTGTCCTCAGCTCCACATTTATCACTTTCCAACTTCTTGACCACTGAGCACGTGAAACATATATTAGGCTTATGACCTTTCAGGTACTCCTACCAGACCTAAGCCTTGCATAAGATGTTGAAAGCGTTTGTTGTTGTTGCTATACCTAAGCTTAACATTAGGATTGTCCAAAACCCTCTAAATGCCGGCTTTAGATGAACCTTTATGTGCCCTTTTTTGATGCTTTTTCATTAAGCCTGAGCATTAGCTATTGTACTCTGTCGTTTCCAACCTCTGTCAGTATGTAAACAGCAAAATAATATATATATCTTTCATATTGTTGACAAAGAGAGCACTTTAAAAGTTCCAGGCCCAAGAATCAGATATTTTGCTCTCTACTTATCCTCTCTTGGCCTCATATATTTAGCTTTATCTGGTATACATATGCCTTTCACTATTGGCAACAGTAGTAGACAGGCGTAAAGTAAACCAGATCCTCTTCTTTAACTGCCTTTGCTAGCAAAACACGCGCATTTCCAGATCCCATTTCACTGGCACGAAAGCTAACCAACGACAGAGAGGCTCCTGTCACACTGGCTGGCTGGACCACCAGAAACTTTCCATCACCACTTTTCTTATCTTGGCCGCCCTTGTGTTATTAAGCTTTTAGCTGGCTCCAAAGCCTACCATGCCTTATGCGTAATGGCGGGTAAACGACTGGCTCCACTGGTTGTTGTTACTATTCTACTCCTGGTTTATCTTATCACTCTTTGCTTAAGGTGCTAGAGCAGCTCTTGCCAGGAAGACCACAAAAGAAATAACCGGTGTGACAGTATAGTACTAGGTAACACTGACACCTGGATGCACACCGCTGGCACTTGCTTCGGAACTTAAAATTGGCGAGAAATAAATCGAAATTCATCAAACAGCTGCGCAACAGTGTGCACCAACACGTGAGGCATAACAATCCCCATTGTTGGAGCAAGCTCAGTCCCCAGAAGCAGAGTTTGTAATGCCCCACCAACGCAGACCAAAATGGATTTCACGCCCCAAAGCAATTTTCTACATTTTACTAAATTTCCCATACTCATTTCTTTATTAGTAGTGCCAAGCTCCTCTAGCTCACGGACGTTGGAAACAGCCTGATGAATATAGAAAATCAGCTCTAAGGGATAAAACTTGCGATGTTTAGCTAAGAAATATGTGTATTTTCGAGGCCGGAATGTGTCAACTGATCCGAAGGGTCTCCTATGTTACTCAGGTAGACCTGGCTCATGCGGCCTTGATATAAGCTTCAGAAACACTTAGAGGCTTAAAAAATACTAAACCCTATATTCCTAGTTGTTTATGTAACGCAGCATCAACCGAAAATGAAATGCTGAGGTCTTCTGCCCGTGGATTAATTATAAACTCACTTGAATTACCATGTTGACAAAATATTCCTTACTGGATTTCTAGCGTTTTCGAGCAGAATTATACCTTATCTGCATATATTTGCTATGTATGTCTGCAAAGTGTACTTTTCGACCACCTACGCAGTCCCTAGTTGTTGCAGGGTATAACGGGATAATTGCAGCATTTCTGGAAAACCATGTTTATTTAGAACATATACCGCTTCGCTACTTTTTACATTATCTTTTCTTTTTTCCACTATCTGCTTACAAAGCAAAAAGCCATTTTTAGCGAAAAAGAATAATGGCCTTATTCGTAGACCAATTGTGAATAACTCGCAAATTACTGCGCGTATTGAATTGTTTTTACTTTCATCGTAATCAGCGGTTAAAATTTGTCCTGAGCAGCTTTTTTGTGTTACATCACGCAGTATTCTAGCCTTAGAATAGGTTTTTATTTTTCCGGACATTTACTCAGGTTGCAATTTTGCGCCAGAAAGCAATATCAGCGCAAGCAAAGTTTGAATATTTTTTGTTACTTTGTATTTTTTATTTTTTATTTTCATCTGCATTCATCGCTTATTTTTTAACTTTTCCTATCCCTTATAATTCCGCCACGCTCATTTCTTCCATGTGTGCACCAACAATTGTGGCGACTGAGTTGGCCAACAAAAGTCCAATGAATTTAAAGTAAAGCTGTGGTGAATTGAATCTTGTTCCAGAGAAAAACGGCACAACCATACCTCTGCGCAGCTTTCACAACAAATAACAAGGAGCTCCATACCGACCGAAGGAACCAGAAAAATTCAGGGTGGGCGCCTGCAACTCCAGCAGATGTCCACCGGACAATGCCAATGCATTTGTAATTGCCAACGAGGAACATAGACTCGTATTTTGTCTACCTCCACGCACGAGCGTCGGATTAATGTAAAGATTGATCTGAACCCTTAAGGGTGCAGACTCTAGCCGGTCTAGAAATATACCTATTTATTTTTTTATTGTTTATTTATTTCTAAGCTGGTAACGTACACATCCCTTGCCTCGACAAACACATCGGAAGCAACACAAGTAGGTCCACCTTCTGTAACGAGCACACGTGGAGCAACACAGCTTTCACAGCAACCTCACGTGGTGCCTCATAAACAGCCAAACTGCCGGCCATAACTATAAAGCGGACACTCTCTAGACAAAACTATGCTGCGTTAACTCCAGTGGGCACAAAATTTCCTGAATCCAACTGGGAAATAATAAAAGGCGTTGTAAGACGATCGCAACCAGTGGAGTTCCATCTGCGATGCGATTGGTATTCGGGTGGAGCCTACAAGGCTGTAACGCGTAGAGCGTCACCCGACCTCAGCGCACTCTGGTTAACCTCGAATTCTTCGAGTAACACCAGACTCAGCAGATGAGACAGAGGCTATCCTGCTCTCAGCCGTTCCACTTCGCAACTCACGGAGCAGAGTGTACATATTACCCTATCTCTCTTGGAAAAACCTAAAAGAAGCAGTTGACAAACGCGGAGTTCCTAATAGGGATAGCAAGAAAATAATATTTATTTATGGTGTTCCAGAGCTTCTGAATACTTCTGATCATGATGCGCAAACATATGACCGAGAGCAGTGGTGCTAACTCCATGATGCACTCTGTGTTGACACGGTTATTGCCAAATCCTTGAAAAGAGTTCCGTCATCATCTAACTACAAGGGATGCAGTCCAAGACTAAGGAAGTAGTGTTACACTCCGAGGGAATGACGCAAGCTCTGTTGGATAAATGGTTAACGTTTCGAGTCAGGTTGCCAACAGCGATCAGGCTAAAGGCAGTCGGCAAACGGCCAAAAGTCGTAAGCCATTCGATGGAAGTTGTAAACGCAGCAAATTCTTTATCTGCACAGTCCTGCTGAGAGACCGACACAACAGCACCCACGGCACACAACAGGACAGAGCACAGCACGAGTGAAACATCGGTTCGGGAGCACTCAGGAATGTCATGTAACATGACGGAAATTCCTAAACCAGGTACGATTAATGGCAGGTCATCTAACGGAAGGCCTTAAAACTAACATAAGGCTGATATCCATCAGCGGAATCCTAACAACCAAAACCTTATCTCGTATGTACACAAAAGTCCAAGGCTTTCAAAGTAAGCAGACCGCACTTAGAGAACGCCATGCCTCGAAACTGCGGGACCTCGTTATGATTACCGAGGACCGGTTAAACCTTGGGCTAACCGATACTGAGCTCAATGTACCTGGTATGCCGCTGCTTCGGAACAATAGGACGGGTAGTGGGGTGATTCTTTATTATACTATAAACCTCCCATTTAAAGTTATCGAACACATGGAAATCCGAGCTCCTGATTCGCTTTGGTGCCGCCTACATTGCGAAAATAAATAAATAGAGAAACAAATGATATATTCTCGGTGAAACAAGACACACTTGCAAAGGCGTGATCAAATATGCCTGCAAGCACAGCTTCTTTGGAATGTTAAAACATTTCGTTTTAAGGAAAGGAATAGACGAACAGATGTGGTCCATACGAGTGAGCATATTGTCAGGTAATAGTCAGACCAAGGAACATGATGGCACTGTAGTGCGCAAAAATCAGTCATAACCGTTGCGTCAAAATACAAGTTGGGGGCAATTTCGCCATGTAGTGATCCATGAGCACAGGAGTCCAAACAAGGTTTTGGTGCAAGCAATGACCATTACGAAATCGGAATGATCTGTGCTCCATCAAACATTCTTCATAGTAAAATCAGTTGCACAGGTTGTATGTAGAAGGCTGAGGGCTGCGTCAGTGTGAAATGTTTAGCTGTGACTTTATTCTCCGGCGGGTCATATCCGCCAAGTTGTAGTGTTGTTAAGCGGAGAATTGTGGCTTTTTATAGAGAGAACGCTTGCCAGGCGAAAATCCACCACGTCCTGGAACACTGCCGTAGCTTTCGTTGAACAGTAGCGCTAGTCATCTACGCAACGTGTAGACCGATTTTGCACTCCATTATTCCAAGTCGGTTGACAGCCGAAGTTCTTCCTTGGTCGGCTGAATGGCTTAGTAATGATCCGGCAGTAGTCGTTGAAGCCGGTCAATGATGTAAAAGGTCGCAGAGCCGAATGATAATGGTGCAGGTGAGTAAACACATTGTTAATAGAGGCCGGCTTTTTCTATCATATTCTTGTCCGGCTCGCAAACCGTGTCCAACTATCCACGCTGGACATGTCATGGGGACGGTAAGCGCAGTTGTTTCTTGTAGCTGAATACGTCCATAACAGACGAAAATGCCGTTCTCCGCAAAGTGGATTCGGAATTCCTTCAAATGTAAGTGTGATTGTCTCCATGGCCAAGTGAAAACTCCATGGAAGGCCATCGGAAAAGCCACTTGTACGAGCGCAACGCTTTCCGTGAAATGACGTCAGGAAAGCTCCAGGTGACTGGAGAATCGGAATGTTTGAGGCAATGAAGGTAATCACGCCAGAATTGTTTGTCCTCAGTTGTGGAGCAGTGGATCCATGTAACCATATGATTTCAGGTGAGTAAATTGTTCTACTGTGAGTACGAGGCGATCTAAACCCATTTGTTTAGACCCCGTGAAGGTAGCGTCTCCAGAATGGCGGAAAGAGCTCTATTTGGAACGATGTGTGGGTTCTCCATCTCCTGGAGAAAGGATCAAGCGTTTATACCAGCTGGCTATTGAGAATGGGTCGACCACTCCCAGTGGATAAACCTTCTTGTTTTGGCGGATGTACCTGTGGAAATTTCGGGAAAAACGGACAACGGACAAGCGGCAGCCAAACAGAGAGACAGCAATGAATCAAGCGGCAATAACACAGACTGGTAGCGCGCAACGGTGCCTATGACACATTAAAACTTATGTAATTTTGTTTAGTATACATGATTTGCAAGCGCGTTCCTTACATCACGTCGCTGGCGTGACTCAGACTACAAGTACTAGGTAGGAAGAAGGTTCTGCACGCGCAGGGTCAAGAGACCGATATTATCAAGCGGGGTGACAAAAGTTGAGCCAATAATACGATGGTTGGAGAGAAACAGATAAACCGATGAGGGTGACAGCAGTCCGAACGTGAGAGGCATCTTGGGTAAAACTAAGGACAACTAGGTTGAGACCGAATGTGGGAGCAACCTAGGTAAAGCAACGTTCTAAGAAGAAAAGGAAAATCAAAGAATAAGCTAGGAGCGGATGAATGCGGACGGCAGTGCGAAGAGTAATTCGTAAGAGCAATTACGCTAAAGCGCTCATAATTCCATAGTCCAAAAGCCGTCAGAATCTAGAGAAAAGGGTCACAGAGGGCAAAAACTGCCTTGCATTGGGAGTCGTTATCCCACGTACGGTCACACTAATAGGCAGATGCAAAGATAAGGTAAAGCGCGGAGGCATATGAAGAGAGGTAAGTGAGCATAATAATGGAAGTAATAGTCAAGAAACACTTAGCAATGGTTCGAGTGCCGCCAGTAATTAGCAGCGAGGTCGGAGCGGAGGAGACCATACGCACGAAGATAACTTGGTTCGGCGCAGTGAGTGTAAGCTGTGGGTAGAAAAATGGAACTTAATGAAAGAGAATGCCCTGGATAAGAGGAAAAGAAAGGCAACAAGTGTCTAGACGCAAGCGGAATAGAGCGAAGTCACTGTCAGACCCTGGTCGGAAATGGCACGCCCATCTGGACGTAGTAGGTGCAAAAGACCGTTCAGCTAAGAATAGTTTAGTCGGCAAACGGAGATTGGGTCTTACGATTGTCGTGTAAACGACTGTGGGGGGGAAAGCGGAAATTGGCGGGTTAACTATCAAAGAGGCTATATTGTACAGGGGTGCTTAGGTCCGGCAAGCTTCACGAAGTAAGGGAGACCGATCAGCTGATACTTATTAGTCGGTGCATTGAGATTGGGTCGAACAGATAAAATGGAAAGAAAATAGAGAGGATCAGCAGTAAGGGGTAGGAAAGAGAGGGAAGCGGCTGTTTCGACATTGGATAGGCAAGTTCAGCAGATTCTTGAGGGAATAAAAGCTGCTTTCGGTCTGCAGAGTCTAGACCGTTAACCTCCCGGTGGTCTGGAAGAGGTCACAGAGAAGCAGACTAGTCAGATGAGGCTACGTTAAGAAAGAGCACTGAGATTTGGCTGCCCGATTGAAGACAAAGAGCGCAGCGAGATGACAGTCAGGATGAAAAAGGTTTACTGCTAAAGTGTGGAGAAGCTAACGACGCTCTCTTGCGTAGGAGTATAATTCGTTCAGTTCTGAACCATCACCGGTAAAATCCCGATAGTCTGAGAGAACTCAGAGAGCCCGGGACCGAACGGACGAGACTGGATTAGTCGACAAATTCGGAGGCCTGGTAGTAGTTCCAGAGAATTTAGCTGATCAGATGCTGATAAAGTAAGGCAGGGCACTGAGCGTTGGCCGTCCGATTGAAGAAGGATTGAGTGTACAGGTTACTGATGGGAGTGCCCATATAATAAGGGCTGAACAAGTCTAGCAGGCTGTCAACGTAAGTGAGACGTAGCTTTGAGTCTACAGAGCCTAGATAGATAAATCTTGTTGGTCTGGAAAAGGTCAAAGGAGCAGACCGGTAGGTGCGACTAGGTTATTGCAGGGCGCTAAGAGTTGGCAGTCCGATTAAAGGAGAAATGAAGCAGAGAGCGCCGTAAGGAGAGGAGACGGTCCGGATAGAAAGAGGTTTGCTTATAAAGTGTGGAAAAGTCCATGGGGCTCACGGGATAATGGGGACAGAGCGTTCGGTCTTCCCAACAAATGTCGGTGAGGTCACAGCAGTCTGAGAGAATTCGGAGAGCAGGGGACCGATCAGACGAGACTGCCTTAACGTGCACATTCAGAATAAGTCGTACAGTTAAGGCTGGAGGATAAATAAAGTGTCAGCAGGGATGGACAACTTTGAGATGCGAGGCTACTTGAATATAAGGCATGCAATTCATGCAGGCTGACAATGTGCGAGTTGTGGGTTGGTGTTGCAAAGCCTAAAACTGCATTTCGCCAGTCAGGAAGCAGTCAAAGAGGAGAATAGAACGGGGCACTGAGAGCTCGCTCTCCGGTTGAAGAAGAAATAAAGACAGCGCGATAAGGAGAGGACAGAGTCGAGAGAAAACGTTTAAGGATAAGAAATGCGACAGTTAACGTGGCTCCCGAGGTAATGGTGACAGAGCGTTCAATCTTCCGAGCAATGGCCGGCAACGTCACAGAGATCGGGGAGAAGGAGACCGATCAGACGAAACTGGATTAGTCGGAGCACGGTGACTGGGTCGTATAGTTCATTTGGGAAGATAAGTGGAGTCAGTAGCATTGGACTGGTCAGAGCTAGAAGTGGTTATATTAACATAGGGCGGACAAGTCCAGCAGCTTGTCGAGGTGAGGGAGACTGCTTTGAATCGACCGAGCCTAGACAGCTAGCATCCCGGTAGTCTCTTAGTAGTCCCGTAGTATTTGGCTGATGAGATTAGGCTAAATTAGAGCAGAGCGCTGAGAGTTGGCCGTCCGATTGAAGAATGATTGAATACAGACGGCGCTCAGTCATCTGAACGATGGCCAGTAATGTCACGGGTGTCTGAGACACATATCTACTAGCAGTGGTTTACCGCGCACCAAACTCAACGTCGAAATTGACTCCAAACTGAACGACCACTTTCCATTTGCCTTGAACTAGTCCCACTGCCACCTTCTTAGCCATGGGGACTTTAACGTGCATGACATAAAAACGCCAGCAACCGACGGTACGCAGGTTGAAGCCTGGTTGCAAGAGCCACTTGCTAGCCTCCCTCTGTACAAACACGTAACCTCTCCCACCAAATTTCGAACTGCTAACAAGCGCTCGGTACTGGATCTCCTGCTCAGTACCGAAGAACTCATGGTTGACCGGATAGTTACAATCACCCCAGTAGGTCATATTGACCATGTTACGCTACTCATTGACTATATATGCTATGTGGAGTATCCTGAAAAGCAGGAGGATAAAGTGCATACTGTCACGCACAATAATGGGTTATCTACGCTTGTTAAGGCTGCGTTTCGGACTTCCTTATCTAAATGCCCAAAGATGTTGCCTAGGAAACCTTTACAAGAATGTTTAACCTACTGGTAGCGCACGCATCGGAACAGAAATCCTTCCAATCAAAAACAAGCATAATCATTTCTGAGGAGCAGAATACGTAAATGCATGTCCCTGACGGCGTTGGCATGGCGAGCTCACGAGGATCGCTCAAATCCCGAAACCTGGACTGCATACGTGACACATCGTAAGTTCTGCGTGTAACTGAACTGCGAAGCCAAGTTCACACATCAGCAGGAGTTAATGAGGCGAATCTGCAGGAACCGCAAACTTCGGTACAAGCATGTTAACTGCCTTCAAAAGGTGAAGCGGAGGATTCTAGCACTAGTCACAGTTGATGGATGCACGCGATCAGCCATGGAAGTAGCTGATCGCCTACGGCTTCATTACTCTCAAACTTTCTAGCAGGTAACGAGCACAAATATCCTCCTCGTTGCCATTACTCAAGCGTCGGATCTATACAACATCACTTTCACTGCGTAAGCTGTGTTGAAGACGTTGTTATCCTTGCGTATCTACAGTTCTCCTGGAGTCGACAACATCCGACCAAAGACTCTGCAGATGGTAGCTAGTTATCTAGCAGAACCATCGGCTGTTTTCTATCAGCGACGTCTAGAAGCGAACCATATTCCACAGTATGGAAGCGATGGGTCATCACTGCTATCCATAAAGGAGGTAGTCGCACTGATCCGATAAACCACCATCTAATAAAACTATTTCCGTGCTATCCAAAGTGATGGAAACAATCGTCGCAGATGCGCTGATGCAGTACCTAGAAAGCCACAACTTAACAGTCCCAGCGCAACACGGCTTCCGTCAAAAACCTTCAAGTAATATTCACCTATTAATTGAACGTAATAGTTGGACTGAAGCTGTTGTTGATAGAACAGGGGTCGATGTCAACTACCTGGTCCTCCAAAAGCGTCTGATCGCTTAGACCATTGAATTCCCCTTCAGTACCTTCGGAACTACGGCATTGGTGCCCCAATCCCGAGTTGCATTAGCAATGTTCTACAAGAACGACTGCCAGCGGTGAGAGTCTGGGAACCATTTTCTGATGCAATCGATGGGGCGGGTGGTGTACCACAAGGCGCGGATCTTGAACCGAGTCTATTCTTGGTGTTCCTTAATGATTTGGCGAGATCAGTTGCTTCCGGTCTCCTAGATTTCGCTGACGATCACAAGGTATGGAGAAGGATCAGAAGGCCGAACGACCACGAACGGCTCCAGTGCGAGCTTAACATAATGTCGAACTGGTCACTTCAAGACGACCTACCATTCAACGTAAACAACTGTCACGTTGAACAATTACGCCTTAGACATAACTACACATATATGCTAGGGACAACTGGAGTGCAGACCAGCTCCCAGGACTGTGACCTAAGTGTGCTAGTACGGAGCCACCACAACTACTCAAAACAGACTGAGGTAGCTGCGAAAGGGCAACCAGCACGTCGGTATGCTGCGAATGACATTCGGGAACTTCGACCCATTACTCTTCCTAATGCTGCACAATTCCTGCGTGCGCCCGTAGGTTGAAAATGCTATCCAAACTTGGCAAACTTGGTTGAAGCGCGAGCTAAAGATGTTAGAGGCACCACAGCGAAGAGCAGCAAAGAATGTAAAGGGCCTACGCTGTCACGCTTACCATCGAAGGCTGGAGTTGCTGCGAATTTTCAGCGGGCGTTATCGAAGGCTGCGTAGTGATCTCTTAGCGTATCAAACATTGAGTGAATCTAACCACGTCTGCTGCCACTTGCTGCAACTTATCCACAACAGGCGGCTTATGGGTAACTGCTTAAAACGAAAGGAACTACCTAGCCGTCTAATGTGTCGATGGAAGTACTTTTCTTGTCTGGTTTGCCAACCCTGTAACGCACTCCCATACTCAGTTATATCCTCCCCTAACCTGGACGTTACAAAAAACGATTAGATGTTGCACTTAGCTCCCAGCACTTCGTACCTAAACTCCTCTAGTGTAAAGTAGCCAAGTATGATTTTTACAGGAGTTATGTATCAAATGGACCCAAGTAAAAGACCATCTTTTACTTTTTGCAAGCCTTATACCAACGACCACTGCACCCCAGTGTATTGCTGAACGTTTATACTCGATTTTTAATTTTACGCCGATGTTATTTATCAAAGTATTCATTTCGACAGACGTTCTGTAAGTGACCCACATACAATTTACTTACATCGTATTCACCTCAACCATCCTACGGGACTTGCTAAGCACCTGCCTTTTTCCGTGCTAAATCATTGTTCATTGTTCGCGTTGCAAGCATGACGTTGGAACCAGGAGAACCCCTCCGCTTGCGATAATTGCATAGTTTTCCATTTTGAACTTCAGCATTGCACTGTGCTATGGCAAACGACTCTGTGTCACTCCAATTTTAGGCTATTTACCGCCGGAGCGAGTACGAAAGACAGTGAACCGAGGACACGAACCACGGCTGCAAGGCCGGCAGTCCAGCCCACAGACCACTAGGCTGTATTCGGACTAGCCGTGCTGCTTATAATTTAGCTGAAATAACGTCCGTCAAGGTAACTTCGAGCAACCATTGCAAAACGCAGAGTTAACTGTAATGTTCTAATTTAAAAGAAAAAAAGGTCGCTGAACACAATTTTAGCATTTATTTCCCGAGTTTCTGCTTATGTTGCTGACCACAGCTGGTGGAAGAATTGTCCAGTATCCAACGATGACCGTGAAGCGCATCAGAGTATCGCTGCAGAAAGTCAAAAGGTAAGTGGCATCCAGGTTGGCCTAGGTTGATAATGTCTTTTCCACGCCTCCTTGACTTCCTATTTCACCTATGTGTTGTATGAGCAACCATGTTGCGTGCTTGTTTGAATGCCATCCATGCAGTCACCGCCAGCCCAATACTCCATCAGTAGCTGTGACAATACCGTCCAGCTCGCCACGAGGCGTACCACAAGCACTTCATAGCCCTAGATTCGCCTCTCACTAGGTAGTAGGGACGTCACAATCCAGCCGCCTACGAGCACCTGTTTTGACAATTAGCCCCCTCGGTCGATCGGAAGACTACGGAACCCCCGGCCGGACGCATACCAACCCAGAATTACAAGCATGCATGTTTTAATAATACACTTATAATATAATTGGTTTTCAAAAAATAATATAGCAATGGACCTTTGGAGTCACTGAAGCCCGTGATTTAAAGATAACCTCTTGTCCTGACATGGCATATTTACAAGTACTGCAACAAGTTAAAGCTGCTTGCATTACTTACAATAATGTACCAAATATAATGTTTATGAGTACGTTTTCCGCTCACCTCATGAACTCTTTTTCCTTTTAATCGACTTGCTATTATTACCTGACTTAAACGTCGGTGGAGGCGCGTTGCTCAGTTGCGTTTTTGTTAACCGCGACGGGTCGGTGTCTTGCCGTCTACCTGTCAGGTTCCCTTCATTTTCCTTCCGAGCATTACTCGCTGTCATAATGCTGAAGCTCCGTTGCGCATTTCAAACTTATGAGTGGGGAAAACTTGGAAGGTGTAGTGGTGTATTTCAACTACTTGAAAGTCAGGGGCGCATCGAGGAGTTGGACTGCTCCAAGCCTTATGCAGAGGTAATCATTTTTTGAAACCCCGTGACCTTTTTATACAAGTTGTGGATGGGATCACATCCTTCTGGACAGTCTTTTCTTGAAAGCCATCGACAAACATCCCTTTTAAGATTTATTTCCGATTTTCCGGACTGTTTGGGAGCTGGTCTACCAGAAAAGTCCAGCCTTCCCCTTCCCTTTCTCTTCAAGGTCCTTTCGATACGCAAGGCGCTATCCATCCAAGTGCATCCATCAAAGGTGAGCAGCTGTGTCGAAATGTTCATCAACACGTGTATTGTTCAATAAGTTGCATGTATTAATGGCCTTTGGTTTTTACAGTCAACTCTCCATCAGGAATTTCCCATCGTAGTGAACTTTAAGCATACATTGGTATTTTACAAAGTTAGATTTTGTTGGTCCTACTTTCGACCATTTGTGTGGCCTAATTGTTTATCCGATAACTTGTTCTTCCCCGGGGAGTCGTCCGTCGAACTGCTCTGTTCTCGCTTTTCTGCCCTTTGTTTCTTGGAGCTCTTACTTTTCTCTGTAATCTTGCGTAAATTCACTTACATCAATCTTCGAATTAACTTCCTCTTCACTTTATACATTAATGACCTACCCGATGAATTGGGTGTGCCATCCTTAATATTTGCGGATAACTGCTTCACAATAAACGATCCGATTAATCCACTGACCCTACATAGGACTCTAGATAGGCTTTGGAACTGGTCCATTTTGTGGCAGTTGCCTTTTTAATTGAGCGAAATGTTTAGTTTTACGCGTTGGCCCGAATGACCCCGCCTCTCCAGACGCGTTATTTCCTTCGCGGCAACGAGGTACCGCGAGTTCAACTCCAATCTGACCTTGGAGTTTTGCTGTCATCAGACTTCAAGTCCAGTGGACACTTACGAAAGCTACTTGCAAAGGTTTCAACATGTTATGGATGATCCGCAGGTCGTTCGGCACCATGACCACCGAAATCTTCGTTAGACTATTTTCGGCTTTTGTAAAGCTGCACTTGGAATACTGCGTTCATGCTTGTTCTCCATACCCGGTTCGGTATAAGATGGCAGTTGTACGAGTGTTGCGGTCCGGGACGAAAATGGTGCACGTATTAAACTAGCTAAGGTACCCGGAGTCATCATCATCAACAGCAGTACATCAGCCATTTGAACTGATGCTTCGCTGCCATACAACCATGAAGACCTGTGAAATAAAGAATAAGAGGGAGAGAAGGGGGACTTACCTGAAAACCTTAATGCCCTAAGCAAACATTCAGGATCAAGGCGCCTACACCTTGTGTAGACAACATACCGTTACAAACAGCTGGCTATCGTGCAAAGATAAGGCGGCATCGGCGAGACAGCTTCCTTGCGGATTTCACTGCCCCGCCTCATAATCAGCCATTACCCCCCAGTTAACTCAGCACCAAACACACTTTAAACAGACAATCCAATTAGGAGACGGCAGCAGACGCGCCACTGGTGTCTACTGCGAGCCATGTCCTGTAAAGTCTCGAGCCAAGCACAAGGCGAGTCACTTGGACTCAAGGCCGGAAGGCGAGACGGACCAACGGCACCCAGTTTGGTTGTCAGTGACTTCATTTCCCGCTGCCAAGTCAACTTCTGTCCACCTCGAGCCTTGCGCCACCCTACACCTGGCAGACTGAACAAGGCCCTCCTAGGTAAGTGGTAACCATGCATACGTAGCATGTGCCCGAGCCAACGCAACTTATTTAGTGCTAGCTGTTGTTCTAGGAAGTTAGCATGCTTATCACTACCTAGGCGAGCACGCCTATGCACATCGTCGTTGTGGTCACGCTGGTGCCGTCCGACATCAACAATGCTTCGCAGACAGCGATGATCAAAGACTTGAAGGCGCCTCAGATCTTCATACCGAAGGGGCCAAGTCTCACTGCCATAGAGCAGAACGGTCCTCACTGTGGCCTTGTATACATGGCCTTTCAGACGGAGGGAAATTCTTTTCTGTCGCCAAAGATGCCACAGGTTCATGAAGGTAGCTCTGGCTTTTGCAATGCTTGAGCTGACGTCAGTTTTTATGCGCCCATTGTTGCTGATGCAGCTGCCAAGATAAGTGACTTGATCAACCACCTCGAGTTCCTCGTTAGCAAGCGACGAAATGGAACAAAATTGGAGCAATCGGACAATCTGACGAACGCTACTTGTGGTCGGAAAGCTATCCGATAAGACACCGTAGACCCTGACGCGGCCTGTAGTGTTCGAATATAGAGCACGAAGGATGTTCACATCTTTCGTAAGAACACCTTTCCGCTCAAGTATTTCGAACAGAATCGATCGATCGACTGAATCGAACGCACTCTTGAAATCGAGGAACAAAGCTGTTGTTGGTCTGCGGTATGCGTGGCGCTGCTCTAGCACCTGCCGCAAAGTGAATATATGGTCTATACATCCACGTCCTGAGCGGAAACCGGCCTACTCTTCCTTAATCCGAGATTCTCGTTCCTCAATGAGGCGACAAACGAGAATCGAGGCCAATCATTTTGTCACAACAGGTACCCGGAGTGGCTACGTAAGTTGGATATTTTCCGTGTATTACAAGCGGCTTCGGGGTGACTTGGTCCTCACGTATCGTATACTGATGGGTCAGATTGGTCCTGATTTGACTGGACTGTTTCGCCCAGCTAAAGCGCCAACCCTTCTTGACCACACATTAAGTTTCACAAACCCCGGTCTGACCATGTTTGGGCAGCTTTTCGGTTATCGCGTAGGGTCATAGCTTATCGGAACACACTGCCTGCAGACGTCATGATGTCACCGACGGTCAAAGTGTTCGAGGGTTGACTTGATGCTCTCGGTCTGCAGTTTTAAGTCTTCCTCTTCATGCCTTAAGCTTTTACTTGTCTACTACAGCCTACGCTTCTTTAACTCATTTTTATTGTCCACGAAATTCGATAAACTCGTCTTACTTGTTTCCTGTCGTTTTCTTTTATTCTTTGCGTGGCCGGCACAGCGGAGACTGTTAGTGCAGGTTACGTGGAAATTGTTTGGTTGACCATGTGAATCGTGTGTGTTGATTTGGCTCTCCTTTAGTACATCATTACACCGGATTCTTTGTTGGATCAACGACGTTTTCGAAGGTGGAACATTCATTGGATCTTCCTACTGTTCCGGTCCCACTTGAACTTGAACTTGGAGCCAACTTGGAATTCGTGGTTTCGCATGGTTTTAAAACCAATCAGCTTGTATAACGGCTATGTTTCGCCCCCTGACACAGTAGCTTCATCACGCCATGTGAACTGGTATAGGATTTTATAGCAAGTTAGGACGACGATTGCAAGGATTGACTGGTGTCAGTAGATATTCGTGGTTTCAGTTTCAGATCAGTCTAAAGGTACAATGAGCATGGAACGTTTTCAGGTTGATCTTGGTAACGGGTCATTCACATGTTGGACACTAGTATTCTTGCTGTTCTTAATTCCAGCGGAAATGCTTCGACGTCTTTCCGCCCTAACTTATGTCCGTCCCCCTGTGCTCTTCAGACTGACAGGGTTAGAACAGTCAGCCACATACTTGATATTTCCATCCCCTGTATTTCGTTCGCGCAGTTATTTGCTGATATACAATCCTTAAAACAACTGTTTTGCAACCTTTCGAAACCATCTCTTACGATACTATCTGCGTAGCAGCCCACACCGTGGTCAATTTTCCTCGTAGATTTTAAAATTGGTGACCCATCAATCTATTTAATAACCTAGTGTAAAGTACCAGTGTCGTTATGGTACGTTTGTTACACGTCAAGAATCTGTCTTCGTACCGGTGGCTGATCGTTCTAGTAGCGGCTCTTGACTACGCTCACTTCAGTCACCTATTATGTACGCTCTGAGTGACGACACCGTGATTCCATTCATCATGAGGACAACGCTACTAACAACGTGCTTACTGTTGGTAGAAATAAACGTCCAGTACTCGAAAACAGAACTTAGACGGAATAGCACTAAAACAGTGGAACATTTAAGTAGAAGTTTTGTACGTAAGATTTAGTGCAGATGCTCCACTGGCTCCGTGTCTGTGCCGTGTTCGTAATTCTCTACCAACTACTTTGGCCGTCTTTGGCATAAACCAGGACGTCGTCCTTACGCTTGAATATAACTTGTTCGCGGTCGTCTATAGTGAGCATTGTTTTACATATGCGCTATTGTCCCCCACTATTTTGACCAGATTGCGTTTCTTTTTGTACTGGATGAAAAATGAAAATGAAATGCGTCAGCTTATACGCCGTAACGGCGCTTCGCTGCCGCGCGACCACCACCAGTCGCGCGCGGGCTGAGTATACCGCGAGGACGCCCACCCCTACACGGATTCGAACCGGTGACCTTATGGTCGGAAAGCAAACGTGCAGACCACTCGGCCACCGGCCACCGGCATCAGCTGTACGCCATACCGACGCCTCGCCACCGCAGAACCACCACCGGTCGCTGGCTCGAACCCGCGCCCACAAATTATGTTGGAGGCTACGTGCCAGTGAAGGAAATAGTGTTATTTTGTTTGATCTTCCATTAGTACAATGGAGTGCGGTTGAGTGCTTCAGCATGGCACGGAATTACTCACTGGCCATTTGAGGGCAATCGCTAAGCCTATTGACAACCGGTGAGAAACAAGTAAAGTCCTTTTGTTTAGTAGATCCGTAAACAGTTCCGTTCGGCCTTTGATGTCATTCGGCATTTTTAACCCAAGCATGTCAATTCCTGCCTCCGTCCTCAACGCAGTATATACGGTGAACTTTTAACTACTACGAACTCAAATCCAAAATCGACCTACTCCGGCATACTGCTTTTCCCTCATCCCACTGTTGCTCTTCTCTGCCCTTTGCATCTTGAATGTGCCCACTAACACAGTTATGGTTTTTCTCAACGATTCCGATGCCTCTATTTTCCCCCAGTCTGTCTTCCTCCACTCGTACAGTGTTAACTTCTCGATAAGATGGTTTTGATATGTCGCGCATAACGTATGTTGACAACGCGTGACACCTTTGCGCGTAAATTTTTAGACTGTTGGTCTGTGCACCGGCAACGCAACAGTTCAATTTCTTTACTAACCTTGGCACCTTAGTCAGCGTGTTCCTCATACCACCTGTCATATCGAGTGGACTTCATAATGACTCACCGGCTCGTGACGTAAGGAATCACAAGTCTGTCTTGTTCTTCGAGACTGCCTAGGGGGCCGGGCGACCATCGCAAAATCCTTAGCCCACGCGCGACACTTGGTGGTTGCGCAGCAACGAGGCGTCCGTAATGCGCACCGGCGTACTACTGATACCTTCCTTGGTGAGGTTGCTGCTGCACGTCCACGCACCAAGCCGCACTCGTGGGCATCGGTACATGCTTGTGGTACCGAACCTAATGCGTATTGCTCGCCTCCCATGCTTCGTGCGTTGAGTAGAACAGCTGCTCGAGGGAATGGTCGGGGCAAAATCAGTATCCGAATTACCGACCGCCTGGCTGGGTACCAAAGGAAGATGAACATCTTTGGTTGGATACACAAGCCGACATGGCGAAGAGTCCACTTCAATGGCACTTGTGTTGTGAGTCTGTTTGTCTCCTCCCCTTCTCTTTAGTCTTTTCCTTCCAACAACGATCACAAACGTGATACTACCATTATGTTGGTTTTTTCTAGCTTTTAACTTTCCATTGCTTAATATCTTTTGTATATTGGCACATTAGCTGAGGTGTGTTCCTCACCATCGACTAACCTGTATTGATGATGATGATGATTGTATCGGAATTCAAGAAATTTCTAGACACCCACTCTGCGGATTACGGATTTCGAGAGTGCATCACACCTGAGTAATAGGGCTTCGCACAACCGAAGTGCGTTGAGAACACGCGGTTAGAAATTAGGTTCTTCCGCGCTCATGCCCGATATTATATAGACGGAGCAACACTGATGGATATCTTCTGGTTTTATATCTTCAGCTTTCAGTATCCATGCCATCAAGGCAAATTCTATTCTTTCGGTCACTATATGTCAAGTTCGTCCCGCCTCAGGGAAAAGTCGGAAAAGGACGGATATATGGGCGAGATAGACGTTTATTGTCGAAACGCACAATCCGTTAGCTGAAGGCACCGCAAAATGGTTCTAGCTAGGGGAAAGGTATAGTCGCCAGCCGAGATGCAGCAAACGCTCTTCGAGGTGGAAAAGCCAAAAGCGCACGAGTGCGATTCGTCTAGATGACTCAAACACACGTAATCATCGTGCGAACAGGCAAGCTCCTAAGTTGTCTACGTACAGAATATTATGTTTCACTAATATTTCACACAGACAAACAGGACAATCTCCAGGTCACTACAACTCTGCCACCAAATTATGCCTTTGCTTAGCATGAAATCTACTGTTCTATCTCAATGTTCAGCAAAACAAGCTTATCAACAAGTGCATTGTGGGCAATGACTTAAGCGTACGAACCCTCGCTATCTACGAACTGGACTCACCGGGCTTGTCACAGACTTTGCGCATTGAACAACATGAAAGAATTAAGGCCTAATAAACGAAGCTAAAGAGAATCAGGTCATTGGACGGCGTCAGTTCCAGTATTTGTTACAATCAACCACGCAAATCCCATTCGTTATATTCGTTTACTCTAAAGCACTTTCCAATAATTTTCTTTCAGTCACAGGCCGAAGAACTGCATGCTCTCCGGCCGGAACTGTACAAGGACCCTAATCATAAACCCGAGTTGGCAATTGCCCTTACACCGTTTGAAGCTCTTCTAGCTTTTCGACATCCCAGTGAAATTGCCTTGTTCTGCCAAGGTGAGGTTGTCAAATATCAACCTTTCTTCTTTATAAGCCCTACTACAGTGATGGCAGGGCTGTTAAAACTACCAGGTTTGGATTTTATGGCCTACCTGAAGACTTCGCCATCTTTTAACACCCAAAATTACTTACTATGCATTGCCTTATGGAGCTTTCCGAATGGTCATGCTAGCTTGAGGTTTGACGATTGGCCGGTACGTAAGTTCGGTCATAGAGAAATGGTGCAACCGCGTCCAGAGATGTCATCTCTGAAACACCATCGGTCGCACCTGTCTAAGTATATTTCATCAGAGTATGATTTACAAATAAACTGAAATCGCACCATTACTAGAGTTAGTACGCCTAACCTTGTTTCCCAAACATGGCCCCACCATTCCCATCGGTTGATATTGCCACCGGTTTGCATTATTATTAGCGTACAGCGAATACTAACGTTTGAATCACCTCTAACTGTAGCTGAGTCGCACCATGAATTATACAGGACGAAGAAATCGCAAATCCAATATAGTTGCTCTGCCGTACCATCCTAGCCTGTCCGAGTCGTAGCTGCCCCCGAATTTTTCATTTGTTTCCATCCACCTGTTTATATCACCATCCACCTGTCTATATCGCCATCCACATCTGGTAGTACATAACAATGAATGTGGGTTTTCGGCAGAATTCATGCGAATAAGTGACGTAACAGGGCTTTTGGTCAGAGATGCCTATTGCTCTCTCTCTCTTTGATTTGTTGTCTTCACTGCCATCAGGATTGGTCGGAGTGGCTGTTTAGTTACGGTTCAGCAGCGCGCGACCTAGTTTCTTAAGACTTCATCATTACTCCCGGTACCGGTACCGGTTAATACCAAATCATGCGAACGTAATTCACTTCACCACTGGCTAACCAAACACAGTGCTCGAAACGACTCTAGGTGGTGGTTTGTCCTCCCCCCTCCCCCAGGATTTTGTACCGGCACCTATCCCGTTAGATTGAGATTGTACCATAAGTGCGAAATCGTTTCTGAGAGGTAGCTTTGATATGTAGTGTTCAAAGACGAAACGAACGCCTGACAGCGATTAGAAGTCATTTTCTCAATCGATGCCCTGTACGATACCTATATGTTTATGTGTTTCGCAATCGTTAAGTTACATTAACCAGGTAGCATTGCTTGTTTGTTGACCAACTTATTGTCCATGCAGTTCGATCTGCAGTGCTTATTAATTGGAATATTTAATGGTTAATCAGATATCAAACTATCCAACTTAGAACAACCTGTTATGTTATATTAGCTTCTACTACACCCATTCAATCATAAATAGTTGGCTGACAGCCTATATCTGTGTATATGAACATTGTGTCTTATTTTCGTTGTTCTCTGTAACACTTGTATCTGTGGCTGCGGTTTCAATAAGACAGACTCTTTCTTACTCTGGCTTCTTAACCTATTTCACCTTGATTTTCTTCAACATCCCTTCTCAGTGGTTTATGGAATTCTTTTGTGGGTTGTGGCTACGCCTAAGGCTAGTCCACAGCCTCTTTAGCCGCAGTCACAACTCCGCTTTTGTCAATGCTTCCCTTTTGTTCACTCTATCATTTAGTAACGCGGATGATCATGTTTTTACCTAGGGTAGAATGTAGTAGCGTGTTTCGCTGTCACTATGCAATCATTGGGAAGTGTTCATCCCGATTCTTAGCTATTGGACATTTCTTCGCTTTTTAATGTGTGACGTACACATAATCTTTTATCACTGACTTCGCTTTCTATCCCATAGCTTCGCCACCCAGTTCAGCTGACTATGTTGGGGACAGTGATGTGACAAACAAAATCCTGTGTCTTGCTGACAGCTTGGAATTCCTTAGTAGTACGAATCCCTCTCAGTGTTCCTTGTCAAATACAATAATAATAAAGTTGGCCGCTACACTGATCGCTTCTAGCTTAAAATACCTGTTACCCACTTTGTGCTTGGCTAGTATCTCTACGGGACGTGGCTTGCCACCGTTATAGTAGCTTGTTAGCTGTCCTGTTTCCTGTGGAGTAGCTTTTGGAGAGTCAGAACGAAGCCTGGGTAACGGCCAACTTTTTGTTGTTTGTGAAGCATGGAATTATTTATACGAAATTTGCTAATTGTATTGGTTGCTACACTTAGGTGGAGATTCCACACAAGCACTAATTTCCGACCCAGCGCGTTACATGGCTACATGACACTCAGCAGCTTCAGCCTAGCCATTGACAAACCGATCACATCGTAGTTATTTAACAATTGTGAAGTTACGTTCAAAACTGACGCTCAGTTTGTGTGACGATCGTAAACTCCGGCCATTCACACGCAAATGCTGACGTTTGTTTTCGCTTCGATGACGCTGCGAGCGCATGTATACTTACCAGTTGGCGGAGCCTGATCTGAATTCGTATCAATGCCTCCTGGTATCCGGGCCGAATAGTCGCTCACTGAACACAGTTGGAGGTCACTGGTCGCATATTCGCTAGACATTGTTAGCAGTGCTTGTGACTTATGCCAAATCTGATTGTCATTCTGAACATTGGGTCTCTATACAATGTCTAGAACTCATCGCTGCTTGCCGCCACCTTCCGCTTGGAAAAGAATACAAAAAATTTCGCAAGGATCTCAGCGCAAGTTTGCTCGCTATTCTGAAGAGGAATCTCAAAGCCTGGGGGTCTCATTTTGCGTAGAAGATGAAAACAGCCAATGTTCTTGGTAACCATCGGAGGTTGTTCTGTCCGCTGCTCGAAACGGGTAGCAGTGACTTAGTGTTAGGAAAACTGTGTGTACCGGAAGGGGACAGCTTATCCACAACCTATCAAAACGCTTGGTTCATTGGGCTGGACACCTTGAAAGTATTTGAATCGACCAGAATTGCCCGGCTCATTAACAGCCAGTATTGCTTTTGCTCATTGGACCTTCCATTTGGACCCACACTCACACAGACCCAAATAGACTTCCACCATTACTCTTCAGATTTTGTGGTACTGCTTCTATGGATGAGTTACGCGGTTTATTAGTGAATTTGTGGGCCCAGGAAACTTCCAGTCGAGTAGAGCTGCTCCGTTGTAGTTCTGTTTTTCAAAGCGTGCCCATCTAAATTCGACGGTCATATAAGTATCGGTCTGCTCTCGATCGCGTTCAAGTTGCTCTCCTGTGTGATTCTTCATAGCCTGAATGGCGCTTTTGGGAGCCAGATTCGCGAACAACAAGTCGGGTTCCGTTGAATTTGGGACTGCCTTGACCACGTCCTCACCACACGTTACTCATTGAAGCACTGCCACTTATTATCGTGACGCATTGTAGTTGTGTTCCTTGACACCAAAGCTGCCTTCTATTCAGTGGATCAATGTGCCCTTTTTGACTGTCTGATTAGGTGCTGTATACACGAGAAGTATCAAAACATTATAAACGCGTTTTAGGTTCATAATTCAAGTAGTGTAGGGGTTTATGGCGAATTTTCGCTGCTCTTTAAAAACTCCAACCATTTAACCAACTTGAAAATTCCCATTTACGTTTCGTGAGCAACATGATCATTCTGGAAGCAATTGATTCAGGCCATCTGCGGAAGACGCAATGGTCAACTGCCTCAGGTCAATCTCCAGCAATGTGAGACAAGAATTCCCTCCCTCACCTTCGTTTTTTACCTTCGCCGTTGACAGAGTTATAGCAACTTCGTTCACTAGGGTACTTCCACGTGATCAACTCCTCGACTTCGATTTTGCCGACTATATTTTCCTAATCTGTGACAGCTCACAAACGTACCAAGCAGCATTGGTCCTCACCCTTTTCAGACCATGTTTTGTACCTACAAAATGAAAACATCCCACTAAGCCCAGCGTGGGCCACTCTCTGCACTCTCTTGTGGGGATCAACCAGATGTCCTCCGGAAATTCAGCTACGTGGACTGCTATACTGTCGCTTGGGGAATAGGTGGAGTCGAACATCAAATAGCAAAAGCCCGTCACTTATGGTACCGGCGCAACGTCACTCTTGTCCTGAAAATCAGTGTGCAACGCAGCCGTCCGTTTAACCCTCCTGTTAAGTTGCAAGACTTGGCCTGTCAGGCCTGACAGGCATAAATGGGATAGCTACCTTCGACCATCGCTGCCTTTACGGTTTGACTCACATCTGCTTGGAGCGCTGCACGAGCAATGAGTGTGTTGGGCGTATCGATTTGATGAATGAAGAGCGAATGAACCGCTCGGGACCGTTATTGTATGCACTAGGCCACATGTTATACATGCCAACACTGATTCCCGCGTTGTGCGTTGTCGGCTCGAAAAGGGTGTGGATGCATGAAGAGAGAGGGGGCCAGTTGATGATTTGGTCAATTGGAATGAAGGATATCATCACATCTCCCACCAGGACTACCAGTTGGACATTTCTGCCTTACTGAACTATCTGCAGTGGAAGTCACGAGGTTGCTGCGCGGCCGACGCCTTAACTTCGCTTGATAGCCAGACATATGTGAAGTTACGGTGTTGACAGAGTATACGGCTCCTGATCCTGATCGCTCGCTTGTTATATTTAGGCCACACATTTAGTCCCATCCGCCTCTCTTTTTCTCCCTTATTGTCATCTCATACTGCATAGACGTATGGTGGCGAAACACCAATACTATGTACTACTGTAACGCTGTTGATGATGAAGACCGGACAAACATTCTCCGTCCTTTGCTCCACCTTTATTATTTTCAAGCCCACCTGAAGCCTACAGCCCTTTGGCCTTTGCATTCCTGACATAATTACATCGCCCGTAGCGCCCTATTCGATCTCATGCTTCTTACCTACTTTCCAGCTCGTGACCTCCTTCTTGTCCACCACGTCCACTTTGCTCTCAAAACGTTATGGCCAGAAGTCGTGTTGTCTTGTTGCCCCTTGTGTTGTGCTCATTATTCACCTTACCTCGAATGTCAGACAGCCACGTTTGACCAATTATTTGAAGTTTATCACGATTTTTCTCGACCCAGGCATCCCAGAATTATTGCAAATTGTCGGAAGTGAATGTGTTGCCGATCTATTTGCGGTCGCAGAACAAGAGGAGTGTACAAATGTTGCCATCAAGGCGGCGTATCAAACTCTCATGAAAACGGACGAGGAGCTCGTGAGTTTTGCTGATGATGGTGACGATTCTGAACGATGTTACTTTTGTTACCACACAGTTCTACGCAAGCCGTATTACAGTAGCCATCCTTAGTTCATACTGAACTTTTCCATGTAAATCTTTTTTTTTAGTTTTAAAGAAACAAATAAAGGTAATCAAAGTTAATGTTAGCGAACATGTTTTCGATAATTCTTCATCAGGCTGGTACAAGTATATACCAATTACATCGATTAGACAGACTACTGAGTCATTAAAACGGGGTAAAATCAGTTTACAAGAGGTCAACTATCGTCAATAATCAGGTCAATGTCGGAATCTTCACACGATCCAATTGAGTAAAAATCGCTACTCGATCGGGCCAGGGCAGTTGTAAGGCTTGAACAAATCGCTGCTGAGTGCACAACTTTGGTTCGCACAACTGGATTGCTATACCTTCATCGGCTTCTAGTATCCGTCCGCGCATATACCTCGATCGATTATCCTGGGCCTTGTAGATAATGTAGAAGGCTTCGACTGGCCTAAGGTGGGCAGCTTTGGCTGGGTTACATACCCTTCTGCATCCGGTCGCTAACCATGCCTGACGGCGTTCTTTCATTCTCTCGGATAGGCACCTAGTCATACTACCAATGTATCCTGAATCAAAGGAACAGGGAAATGAATAGATGCACATAGAGTTGTTCTGGACAGGTCAATTATCCTTGAGACAGCTTCACCATTGGTGTGTTGGTATGTAATTTTTCTGCTGGCAACCTCCGTCTAAGCTCCTGTGATAGACGGCGAGTAAGAATTACGGCAGCGATCTCCCTTCTATAAGCGAGTTACAAAGAAATCGCTTTTCTATTAGCTGTTAAAATAACCAGTGTGTTCATACTCTTCTTCATGTGGACTTTTATGAAGTGATCTGGATAACCATTTTCCCGCAGCAACGAGCCTATTCGCTGTAGTTCACCTGCAAGCGTATCATGCGAGTAGATTCTTTCTGCTCTAATGACCAGATTATGAATTAAATCCCGTTTCAGCCTCAGTGCCACGAAGCTGTGGAAGTTGGTGTACTTTTTCTTTTCTTTTGCTTAATTGTCTGTCTCAAGGGGCACCACAAAGATATATGTGTGTGTACTTTCGAAGTACGTTTTGTTTTGAAACAGCATCTCCTCACCTTATCCTCACTTAAAAACCTGGTTTAAAAACAAGTCAAGCGCACCCTGTAGTCATATCTCTACGTGTTTATTCATGCTTCCCTGCTATCATAGGTGGTCTGTGCATTTAGATGTTTTCATCATTTTTATACAGGTAGTCTGAGAGCGTTTTCCTAACGCGCCTGTCAGTCAATTGACACCAAACGTTCGCTGCATAAACAAGGGGGTTACTCAAATCTCAGAACGCTACACTTAAATAGGTAGATCTGCTTCAAAGACCACCCAACCCTTGCTATTATTTGCCATATGCCTTGCTTGTCAAAAGTTGAATATGTCATCCACACACTTGTGCAAGGATTACGAACCAGGAGCAGCAAACCAAACAGCTCCGTTGTTCACTACTTCCGAAACCAAGCCTGGGTTGGTGAGTGACAAAAACAAGTTCCGAGCATCGGTTTTCACTACCTACCCTTTCTCTAATCAAGCGCAGAACAAACACGCTTAAACAAACAGGCCAGGTGAATCATAACTACAACGTCGTCCTGTTTCTATTACCTAGTCCGCGACATATTCAACTAAATCAGAGATGATTTATCAATGGTTATCCTCGCCATCTTTTACCCCACAACACCACGCATCTGATACTTCTCAAAATTACCTTCTAATCAGGATGTACCTGCGGATTTATTTGGTCCAACGCCTTGTTTCTTGCGTGTCATATGGGGTTTTACTCCTAACTTTATCATCAGGTCGCCTCATTGGTCACTCGCTTACGAGAACGTCTACTCTCCGGAGACCGATTGTTGGCCGACCTTCCTGTTTATGATAATGATTACATGGTTAAAATATCCGAAGTGTTCGTTCGGCTCGCGACTGATTATCCTGGTGATGTGGGCTGCTTCAATCTGTTCTTTCTCAATTATATCGTCCTGGAGCCCGGACAGGCAGTCTTCTTGGAGGTCAGTCAGTCTTCGTATACATTGTCCCCTTGCTCCCAGCTGACGTCGCCAAATTCGTTAAAACAACGATTTGTCTCTTTGTTGTTTGCGGACGCTTTGACACTCATGTCTCACATTATTATGCACTGTACATACTTCAGTTCAGCTAGCCAGCCATAATTCATCGAATTGGCTCTACGAATACTTGGGTGTTGGATCCAGTAACCCTGTCTAAGAAGGCAGAATGAACCATCTAAGTTAAGTATTACAATTCGCTTCTTCATGCCTATTTCCTGTGCCATCTGACGAGTATATTGTTTTAATAAATATCCGCCGAAGTATGTCGTTGACAGACATTCGTAGAGCACGAATTGACCAGCCTAACGGGTTCATTTACATTTTAGTACTATACCGTCCTGTTTGTTATCGAACCTCAACTGGCGGACTCCTCAGCACTACTCGTCCAACGCTCCCATCAATTATGACCAATACTCTTCACACATTCTTTTTCGCCAATAACCAACCACTTAATACTCTCAGCGCGTAGTAGTGACCATGACCCCTCTCTGTTCAGTAGCACTGAGCACGTCTTGGTGTTGTTCACTGGGTTTTTAATTTGTCGACTGCCGTCCAACTGTCTCCACAGACGAGTGACGTTCTGAGAGCGACACGGGCTTTCTCGGTGTTCGCAGCTATTGCCTCAGTGTCCACTGCTGCGATGACGCAGCTGCCTAGACAAGTATGTAAGTAATTAAGTAAATATGCCCCATGCTGAGGCTGTTACATTCTTGATGCTTCTTCACCGCAGTTGGGCTAAACCAACTTACACCTAAACTAGGTCTTTTTAAGCTGGATAAATTTCATTCCACTTTATTTGGTTTGTTCTGCCTACCTGAATAATCTTCTATTAACTGGCCACGTTGCTTACGCTAGTTGCGCTTATCTTCGGTAATTTTGTTGCGTTTGTAACATTTTTAAGTAACTTGGAGACATTTCTTATTTATCGCGGATTCGTTGCTAACCAACTTACTTCATTTGATAATTTAGCGAAGAGTTATTCCACCGTATCTGTATGCATTATTGGATTTATTTTATTTCAGCTTGTCGTTTAGAGTGAATGGCTGTTGCTTGATATCCTCGGTGTGGCTGCGCTTGATTTGCATGTCGACAAGGTGCCTACCTGTCTATTACCCACTAGCTCGTTCATACTGGCTCCAGGAGACAGTTGGTCGTTGCTAGAGGGGACGGGGTGCGCGGTCCTTGTGGCCGTGCTAGGCTCGAAGGCGGTTCCATGCACTCAGTGTGGAGCGGACTACGGTCCAGCCACCGCCTTGTGTGCACTTGATTCCCCAAATACAGCGTGCTTGTGTTTGCTTGTGAAGGAGTGTGGGCCGGCTCCGTTGATGAAACGTGGCTCCCATCCACATGCCTCCCGGTCTTATTCCTTCGGGTTTACACTGGATATGGGGTGTGTGGTTGGAGCTGTGGGTGGTGCAGCGCAAGCCACCTATGGTCCCTCTGTAGGCATAGGCGTCCTGTGGCTGACCACAGTGACAGGCAAATCCAACCAAGTAAGTAAGTAATTAAGCCAGTAAAGTAAGTAAGTCTGTTCCCTACTTTAAAGCTGCAAAGCATATACCGCTAAATGCACAGTTTAGTGTCTGCGTTCTCACAGACCCACGCGTCGCTTCGCAGGGCAACTGTCAATTTGAGCGAGGGGACCGAATGCTATACCAACGAGCGGGAAGCCAATCAAGCTTATCCGAATTGCAGGAGACGGATCGACAAGGCAGGATTAGTGCGGCGTCGCATGAATAAGTTCGACATGACCCGAAACACAGCAAATGTGATCTGACTGGACTAAGCAAAGCGGCCGAACAGTGCGTGCGAGCCTGCATACGACGTAACTAGCCAGATGAGACAGCGGTTTGTCTTCATGTATGATACAAGTGACGCTGCTGTTCGTGCGCATCGGCTTTTCGATCGCTGCCGGAACTTTTCTTCCGCCTTCGAGGAGCCCTTCCACATATTATCCGCATACTGACTTGGTCTTCTGATCACATGACGGAACTCCCACTATTCGGGGACTGGATCACTTACACCAAGCTCAATCACCTAAGCGAGTAGAAATGGAAAATATAGCTGCTTAGATATGACACTCTTCCGTAGCACTCATTTGGGGGCATCTCGTACAGAGCTACCTCGATAGGGTGCAACTTATAAGATCCCTCTATCCAACTGTAAGCAATACTACAAGACAGCGCAATTAGTCAAACCAGTGCCAAAGTTTATGTGCGACTGTTTTCCGGCGCCTAACAAGTCGATTCATGTATCAAAACAGAGGTTGGCTTCCTTTTTTTCCTTTCCTTTTTCCTGATCAATGAGCCATTGGAATGTGATGTTTGTCGGAAGATCAAAGCTAATGGCAGCGTTCGCAGTGACGACAAAGCATTGACACTACCTCATGTAGACATACATTCGACATTTGCCTCCGCGTCTTTTCTTCCTCGCGTTACCTTTTTGTTCCCTTGATGTTACTGTGTTTCGAAACACTGTGCACCGACGCCAACGAGACTCAATATGTCTATTGTAGCCATTTTACAGCGGCCCAGTTCGTTTCTGGATGAATGGGCTTGCCGTCATGAGCTCCTTGACGTTGTATCTGCCTGCTCATACGGTACCTGAGGCTTGGCTCTAATTTGGCTTTGCACAAGTGCACTACGTGCCTTCACGTGTCGTTCCACCCCATTACCGTTCTGGGATTTAATGCTAGGATGCAAAACCAAAAGCCACATGCATTAGACGGTTAACGACCAACTGTCTCTACGTCGATGACCGATCCGATAAGCCAGTATTGCACACCCAATTCGGGTCGAATCCTAACGTATCGATTTGGCAGATAATGTCTTTTGTTTTACTCCACACCAATGGCGCTCAATGTGAATTATCCGCGATGTGAGATAAGTCTAGCAAAAAAGCCCTTCAGCGACTAGGCTACAACGTAGGGCAAAACCGCATGTCCTTCGCAAAGGCGAATGTTGATCTCTTTTGTTTTCAACACCGGCGTTCTGCTGCTCATTTCGGATAACAAAATCCTATGTTACCACATGATATGTTGACGTTTGCTCGTTCGATACCTGCTTTGCACGTTGACGTACAAGATAAGCGAAAATCATCACTGCAGACCATAGGTTACTTCTGCGTCGTAAACTTAGATACCTGGTCGTCTGTTTGTTGTTCACCCAATACTTGAACTTATTCTAATGTTTCCTTTCTTTTTCATTCACTCCAGTTCCAAAACCGATAATCTTTACTTTTCTCCACTTTGCCTTGTTATATGACACTAACTGGATAGCCTACCCCTGAATCCTGCATTAACATCATCCTACACGTCCTGTGCTTGTATGACGCCTCTGTTTCTCGTTCCTTACCGCGCTCGACCGACGCTCTCCGCTACTACTCCAAGTTTTTTGTCCACTCAGGCAAACCTCCCACACGCGTACTTGTCTGGCGATTGCGTCGAGTGCATGGCATGTTCGGACAATGTCGTTCGCGCCGGATTGACCTCCAAGTACAAGGACATCGATTGCCTTCTCTCCATGCTACTGTACGAGCCGCGTAGCAAGGAGGAGTTGAGGTTCCCTGGGCAAAATCGACCGATTGAGAAACCACTTCCCATCCCATTGGCTGAGCCGACGAAGACGAATGGAGAAGCAACAGCACAACCAGAAATAATCACGTTTGCTCCTCCGACTGACGACTTCGCTGTGGACAAGATTATTGTAGGTTTTCCTACTTGTTAAGGAGTCATTTGCAGTTACTTTGATATTTTCCTTCCGCAACTGAGGCGTCACGCGCCTGTCAAAAGATGCTTATGTTTGGACGCAATTGACATGAGTTTCTTCCTCTAAATCTACACGGGATAACTGTTACACGAATCATTGACACATAACTGACATTGGTTCAAAACCTAACATTTATGCACTACTTCGTAACTTACGACTTTTTCCAGTCGAAATTGCTGCTTGTTTTTCTCGATTCCAACAACGGTCTTAAAATAGCATCCGCTCCCATGTCCTGCACCCAGCCTACTCTCTGAACAATTCACCATCGGTTCCAGTTGAACTCAGCACGCAGGAGCGATTGCTGGGCTGTAGCAAGCCACGGACATATGTAGATGGAGAGATATGCATATGTAAAAGTACTATATTCACATCAAACATGGTGTTTTGCAAATCAAACTGGACACAGTTTGTTTTATGCAGATCAGCAATTTGTTAGCAAAGAATGAGGAATAAGGCGACTGGCCAATGCTCAATCCACATTGCAGTCTGCAAGCAGTGGGCGCTAATCCAGGCCCTTCTCTTGATCATGAGCGCCGTTCATCTCAATCAAAGGCGGTGACCCAGTTTTCCTCTGTCTCCCTATCGGCTCACGCTTTCTAATTCTCGGTACACGCTAAATCCGGCAACTTGGTTTGAAAAATGTCCACTTTGAAATTAAGCTGATGTATTAACAAGAAAGAAGACAATAGCGTTAGAGATGGTCATTTGATGTAGGGCTGTCCCGCAGCATCATAATGAGGACCCAATTAGTAGTCCTACTGCGTACAATCCCAATGCTCTTTTGAATTATCACACTTAGCATCTGGTCATGCGTCGGGTTGGTCAGCAAGCGTCTCGTTGAAACTTTCACCTTTCAAGGAAACGATTTCTACCGGGTTTAGCATGTAGGAGTAGGATGACAACAAATTCAACTGATACGACGAACCTCCTTAGATCATTTTACACGTGGCTTCCGACGTTGTCCATAGTCAACCATGCACGCTTCCTCTCCACTCTACCCCACAAGCTGTTTGATAAACACCATTGCAGGTGCCCTCATTGGTGATTTTTGAGGGAACGATGCCTTGGCTATTCATTGCCACAACCAGCGCTCCCATGTGGGCAAGAAGACCTTCATGCTCCTCCCTCTTCTTGGGCACGTCTGTATCCTGCCCAAATGGATGTTGAATCCGCTCATGAGGTATGTAGATGCACTTCCGTTTGTCATGCGGTGCGTTTACCGAGAAGTCGAAAGTGTAAGTCCACCAGCTTGCGGTCGTCGTGACACTGTTGACACGGTTTAGCTCGTTGTGGCACTTCTTGAACTTAATTTTATACCTTCTGTGGGTGTTGAAGACTCTAGGCACGGAAAGGTGGATCTCGTTCTCTTTCAGCCGCCACTGTATCTGCATCAAACTGTCCTCCGAATGTCGTTCAACGATCTCTTCGATGCGCTGTAGGACATCGGGCGTCAGCCTCTCTCTGTTGTTTTCTACACAGTTACGCTGGGTAGTGGTGCATACTCGCCCCTAGGCATCGATAGTGTTTCTTGCCGTGCCCTCGTTGACATCGGCAACTTCAGCAGATTCGTGGGTGGATTTGCCGTCGACGAACAAAATTTTGGTCACGATCTCTTTCTGCATCACTGACACTCGCTTTTGCCGTCACTGCATCGGAGACGTATCTCATCGTCGTCCGTCGCTCACTTTGGTCGTTTCGTGCAGTAGTAGGCTAATAAGCTACGTAAGTTTCAGCGGTCATAGCAGTCTCCACTTTTCTGCTCGACGCGCAGCCGTATTGGTTCACACGCACGTGCGCGCAAAAATACGCGAAGGCCGGTAGGGTAACATGATCGAGGTGAACGACGCTCAGGATCTAGGGCCCGTTGTTCGCATAGTCCCGTTTGCTATGTATCTGAATATCATCCCGCCACCTTACTTCTTATTCCGTTCTGACAAATTACTGATTTTCTGCTTAAAATAGATTGTCAAGTTTGATTTGAAGAACGCGTAGTACGAAGGGAAAATGGTACTAATGGGTATATGTTTCCATACACACGTATACCTTTCCATTTGGGCATAGTCTGTCCGATTTGTAGCTTCATCGCGGGGATGTCAACATTTTATCAGTTTCCGAAAAACAGGGACCTGGAATCTAGCGATGACCTGTCAAGGAACGCAGCAATGTAGTTACAGGACCTAGAGACGTTTTGGCCTGCTCGACTGAGTAGTTGGCATTATATGTGCTACACACGTCACATCCACATGGGATTTGTCACACTGTACCTGCCGTTAGCTCGTTGGAACTGTACTACTGCATGTGACACATCGCCAGCGGTTTCACCGATTGCTTTGACTCAGTGTGCGGAATCGACAACATATAGAGAATGGATCATATGGGAACACTATGCGCTGTTGTGGGTGATTGCGATTGATTTGCCTGCTTTGCCTGTTCTTTTTTATGAGAGTGCGCCTGTTGGTCGGTGACTCAGAACTCTAGTGAATGGAATAGCAATAGCTGTGAACGCCTTGTCTCATGGCAAAGACATTGGCCCCACTCGGGGGGAATCACATGAACATTGTCAATTAGGGCTCACTAATGTTATGCCTATTTACAGCTCCATTCGCTTGCGGCGCATGAATTTGTGAACCAGAGTGCACCGACCAATTATGACAGTCTTCACAACCGGCTGTTAACTACACTCGCAGTGAAGATGTCTCTCACCTATCCGAATCACCATAACCAGTTTGTTACCACATGATTGGCGGCATTCAGTTTCGGATTTGCCTGCCACTGCTACCTCATTGTGGACAGCCACAATACGCCTGCGCCTACAGAGGGACCATACCTCGCTTGCGCTACACCATCCGAAGTTCCATCTACATACCACATATTCAGTTTAGACCCGAAGGAATAAGGTTAGGAGACATGTAAATGGGAGCCACGTTTCATCAACAACAGCAGCGTTCTTATCCATCTAATTTGGGAATCATGCATACCAGACGTACACATCATATACCCACTTAATAACCTTATAAATCAGTGCTTTTTCGTAGGATAGATGTGAATTATCTTGCATGTCATGCGCTTCGTTTGTTATGTGAGCAAATTAACTACCAAAGTCTGCTACCCCGTCTGCCAAAAACTCCAACCGTTACCATTTCGTAATCCGGTGTGGATAATTTGCCAGATAGTTAGGTCGTCTGCTATTTCTACCCGTTTTCAACCCACTTGTTCTCTCTCCGTCACTTGTTTCCCTGTAAACTGTGTGCATTGGGGCGTGCACGCTACCATGCGCCTTGAAGCAATCTCACTCATTTTTTGCGGCTAGATTACCGTATATCTCCTCGGCTAGTGGTTCTGGTATTTGTGAATGCTTCGGTCCTCTCAACACGTCCCAAGACTCCACATGGTATGCTACCAAATTGCGCCCGTCTATAGTGTGGGAGTCCAATTTGGCTACAGACTCTTTCGGTTGGCTACTTACGTCACCCGCTGTCGATTACCCATACCAAAGGCGCGTATGTCCTTCTTCGCTATTTTAGGTACCTTCATCTTGCCGTGTGTTGGAGCTTCTACCTGTTGCGTCTGCTAGTATCTTAATATTCATCAGCGGCTCAGGTGTCTTGCAACAGCTTCCCACGCCACAGCCATCGAAGTCAAAGGAAAATGCAATTTTACATCCCGACCCGTCACAGCACGAGCAACTCAGACAGGCGGAGCAACGGGAATTTCAAACACAAGATGGCCATCTACCAGCCGGTCGGATACATGCAGTTTTGTGAGTTCTCAACCTTCTTACATATTTCACTTTCAAACAGTACGGTCGAATTTGGTGCGCCTGACAAACACCACACGTTATTACTGAGGCGGTTACCATTGTTCTGTATGCACGACAGTCGCATGTGTTGATGGTTACACCGTTTTCAACTCCTTGCACATACGCTGACTTCTACCAATTTAATGCGGTGGTTGTAACTGCTGAGGCAGCCTTTGGTTTACCAACCCATTTAGTTCATTGTTCTTTGGGTCAGTGGCTCGACGGATTGCTGTTAGGCCTCAATTCGTAAGTGATTGTCTTTGACAGTTGTCGGTTTCTCAGCCTTCTCTGAACGCAATCCCATCTGGCGGGCTCATCACAATTCCAGGTCGAATAGCTGTTAGCCGAAACTCCTCGGTTCACCTACAAAATGCTTTTTTAGTACACATCCCGTCACAGCTAAGGTTTTATAGACTCTTTTAAGTGGACCTGTTGGTACGCGTCTCGAGAGTCCAAACATAAGAATTTACTACTCATTTGTTGTTAATGTGATCGAGATCCTTTAAACCCGTAGAGCATTACGGATCGTTTGGCCCCCTATCCACTTAAACGAGTCGGTTTATTGCTCCAGGCATTTGGTGCGAGTGAAAGCATCCCGAAGCGTGCATGTTGGTCCGCTGCCGGAGGCCAAAACCCACTGACTTGAACAACTAGTTAGCACTTCGTCTCCCAGCCCTCACGTCCATCGCAACCAGACTGCACCCTGCCGTGAGTCATGCTGGGCGGCCTTTACGAGCTCATTCAGGCTATTTTGCATCTGCTGGGTTAGACAGATATGTAAACTCAGCATCTGCCTTCTGTGAAAGTTCGGGATAAGTTGATAGCCCAATCAAATAGAATTTTCGTCATGTGGGACTGCGGTTTGTGGTTTGTTGTTCTAGCCAGTCCTCTTTTTGGTTGACTCCTAATGGCCACATAAGTAACCGGATTTCACATTTTGAGAAGACGCGAGGGTTTGCAAATACCTATCGGTACACTACGACGTCAGGCAGCTTAGATGGCATCAATCAAATGTCTAGGTACGATGGTGCCACTGTGCCCGCTGCGTGTATTTCGTCTCCATCGACCAAGTCATTTTTCATTCGGTATCTGGTTTTTGTTGACCTCTGTTAGACCAAGCGAACGCTGATTTGACCATTGTCGCTGTCGTCTCTGACTGCTGGTTCACTTCTCTCAATCAACACATTCCCCATCCAAGGGGACGCAACCCGTCCCAAACCTGTCCAAGGTTGATTTCAACCGCATACTTAGCGATTGTATACGGACTGGTGAAGACTACAGTTTTCAACAGAGCCTTAGTTAATTTGGGGCATTCCGTCTTCCTGCATGGAGACTTTTGGGTTAGCCATGTCAGTTGTTAAACGCTTAATCTGACATGCAGTCCGTTCCGCACATACTGCTCCGGCGAAGCACTTCCGTGTCAGGAACTCTTTCACACCAACGGATGCGCAAAATCCGATGCAGGCGCTATTGATGAAATCGCCCCAAATAGCTTATGTCCTTCTTGTATAACGTCCGTTTCGCTACAATGAAGAAGCATCGACAGCACCATCAAACACCATCAGCTTGGTCCCAACCATTCGCCGATGATTCCTCCACACCCAGTGTTCCAACTTCCCCTAACACAATACTCGCCTTCGATACGCGGATGCTCAGCTCGCTTCTAATCTGCAAGTCCGTTGACAATATGCTCCTGAGATAGCAAACTTTTATTGGGACTCCCAGCACTTCATCAGCAATTTTGATTTGCTGACAGCCCACGAATACCATTCTTGATGACAGCTGAAAAAGACAGACGGTCTTGCTTGTGTTGATGACTAGTCCGCCGTCAAAGCGAGAGTAGTCATCATAAGCTACAACTCATCCTTGAAGTGTGCAAACACCACACAGTCGTCGGCAAACAACACTTTTCAAATGTTTAGAGCATCGTGTTCCCTGTATCAGTCTGAACAAAACAATGCGAAGACGAGCACTGCAAAATGGCACCATTTCATGTTATCTGATCACTTGCAAACTAACAACATATATAGATCATGTAATGCAAGGAAACGACCGTTTTTTCTGACCAATACAAAACGATCGTTGTTCCTTATGTTATGAGAAACTGGCAGCAGGAGACCTAGTGTTAGTAAAACTGTTCATGACAAAAGGGGACAGCTTATCCACAACTTGTCCAAACGTTTCGAGCCTTGGGTTGTGCACTTTGAAAGGCAATTTAATCGGTCGGAATTGTTAGATTTCTCGTGAGCCACTGATCGCCCTGCTCCTTGAGCTGTCCCTTTAGGCCCACCCTCACTCGGTAGTCGAACGTGAGATCGAACTGTTGAAGTTGAATACAGCCGTGGAACCAGATGGTCTTCATTCAGCTCTTTTCACATTCAGGCACTCTGCTCTTGTTGCTGATTTACACGAGGTACTAGGGAAATTATGGGAGCAGAAAACTTTCCCAATCGATTAGGACTGCTCCGTAACAGTCCAAATTTTCAAGACAAGCTCATGTTCGTTGTGCGGCAACCATAGAGGAATCACTCTGATCTCCATTGCCTTCTCCATCCTTCACAGATTGATGAGCACTCCTGCGAAGCAAGCCGGGTTTCATCGAGGTCGCAGCTGCTTCGATCACATCTTCACTTTGCGTTACTCATTGGAGCACGTCACATATACATATACTTTCAAGATCAGTTCAGTTGGCCACCTGCTCCCGGACCTCCTCCTACTCAGGTGATGCAGGACGAGCCATGGCCGGTTAGTTTAGTGGCCTCATCGGAGGCTGAGGTCCGAAACCTGATCGCAGCCCTCAATCGTTTTCGTGCTGCCGACCCGGATTCTCTCCCACCTACACTAATTAAGGATGATCATCTGCAAAGCACTGACCTCCCTATTCGAACATATCTGAAAGGGAATGTCCCGACTAACCGTAGTGAATCGATTATGGTGGCAATATACAAGAAGTGCAGTCGCACAGACTGTGCTAACCACAGGTGTATTAGCCTAATGCCAGTTGTGACAAAATTACTGGCCTCGATTCTCGTTCGTCGCCTTATTACGGAGCGGGAATCTCGGATTAGGGCGGAGTAGGCAGGTTTCCGCTTAGGACGTGGCTGTATACACCATATATTCATTCTGCGGCAGGTGCTAGAGCAGCACCACGTACGACAATAGCTCTATTCCTCGACTTTAAGCGTGCGTTCGGTTCAATTCGATCATTCTGTTCGAAATATTTGCGCGGAAAGGTATTTCCACGAAATATCTGAACATCTTACGTACGCTGTACTCGAACACTACAGGCCGCGTCAGGGTCTGCGATGACCTGTCGGATAGCTTTCCGACAACAAATGGTGTTCGTGAGGGTTGTCCAATTCCCCCTATTTTTTTCAATTTCGTCGTGGACTCCATCTTAGAGTGTTCCTTTGCGGAATTTCACAATGTATGCGTCGAGTTCCTGCCTGGTGAAAGGCTAGTTGCTCTTGACGGTGTTGCGGCGTCACAATCAACCCTGAATAGCTACTCTAGAGTGGTCCTATTATTTGGTGTGCGATTCGCACCTTCAAAGTGCAAAGTGTTGCTACAAGACCACCAGACACTTTATGACCTCTTAATCCTCGATAACGAGGAACTCAAGGTGGTTGGGTGATTCACTTACCTTGGCAGTTGCATCAGCAACGATAGGCACATAGAAACTGAAGTCAGTTCACGCATTGCAAAGGCCAGAGTTACTTTCTTGAACCTGCGGCATCTTTGGCGACAGAAGAGCGTTTCCCTCCGTCTGAAACGCCGTGTATACAAGTCCACAGTGAGGGCCGTTCTACTCTAGGGTAGTAGCTTTTGACCCCTTCGGTCTGAAGATCTGGGGTGCCTTCAAGTCTTTGATCATCGTTGTTTGCGAAGCATTGCTGATGTCTGATGGCACCAGCATGTCCACAACGCTGATGTGCGTAGGCGAGTACTAGGCAGTGATGACCAAGCTAGTTCCTTAGAACAACAGATAGCACTGAATAAGTTGCGCTGGCTTGGGCACGTACTACGTATGCCTGCTCATCGCTTACCTAGGAGGGCCTTGTTTTAGCTGCCAGATGTAGGGTAGCGTAATGCTCGAGGTGGACAGAAGTTGACTTGGCAGCGGGAAATGAAGTCACTGACGATCAAACTGGGTGCTGTCGGTCCGTCTCGCCTACCGGACTGGAGTCCACGTGACCCTCCTTGTGCTTGGCTCGAGACTTTACAGGGTATGGCTAGCAGTGGCGCGTCTTCTGCCGTCTCCTAGTCGGACTTCCTGTTTGATGTGTGTTTGGTGCTGAGTTATCTGGGGTGTAATTGCTGATTATTTCGCGTTGCAGCGAAAGCCACAAGGAAGCTGTGTCGCCGATGCCATCTTATGTTTGCATGATAGCCAGCTGTTTGTGACGGTATGTTGTTGCCACAAGGTGCAGGCGCCCTTACCCTGTATGTTTGCTTAGGGCATTAAGGCTTTCAGGTAAGTCCCCCTTCTCTCCCTCTTATTATTCTTTATTCCATAGGTATTCATGGTTATATGGCAATTGTACGCCGTAACGGTGCTTCGCTGCCCTTGCGACCACCGCCAGTCGCACGCGGGCTGAGCATACCGCGAGAACGCCCTCTCCTACTCGAGTTCGAACCCGCACCGCGCTTACGAGACAAACGAAGCATCAGTTCAAATGTCTGATGTACTGCTGCTGTTGTGTTTGTTTGTTTTTGTTCGTCACATATATTGGCGGCCCACTGTTATCGTGTTTATCAACACCAAAGGTGCCTTCGATTCGGTTGATCGCTATTCCCTTTGGGACTGTCTGCGATGGAAAGCTGTGCCCGAGAAAAATGCAAACATTATCCGAGCGCTAAACGCACGTAGCTTTGGCAGAGTGAGGGTTTATGGCAACCTGTCACCGCCCTTCAATATCTCCGGCGGTATAAGACAAGGATGCCCGATGTCACTTTTCCTCAACTTCATTATTGACGGTCATGGAGATCGCGTTCACAGGATACGACTTAGAAGTTATAGAGCTGCTCCCAGATGAATGACTTCTTGACTTGGAGTTTGCTGACGACATTGTCCTGGCTGTCATCCGTTTCGGGCCTTGCTTTGCACCCTGGAAGTGCGAAGCCTTCCTTCAAGCTTGGTAGGGACCGCCTCCTACACTGACCTTTGGTGGGGATCAGGTAGCACTCTATCAGAAATTCAACTACCTGGGTAGTTGTATCAGCGCCAGAGGGATCGAAGACGAGGTCACGAACCGTATAGCGAAAGCTCGATGCACTTTTGCTCACCTTCGCCACATATGGCGGCAGCGCGACATCACTCTCTCTCTGAAGTGTAGAGTCTATAGTGCAGTCGTACTTTCGGCCCTACTGTACGGTTGTGCAACTTGACTCATCAGATCGGCAAACATAAAGAGGCTAGTTACGTTCGACCACCGATGCCTTTGCATTTTGGCCCAAATCTAGTGGGAACACCATGTGAGCAATGAGCATGTTCATGGCACATGAATAGAAAGTGAACCGCTCAACACCGTTATATAACGCACAAGCCTCCGATGACTGCGCAACATGTGCATGCCAGCTCACCGACTCCCGCGACGTGCGTTGTTTGCTCGCCGGGGGGTGGAATAAGAGGAGGGATGACCAAGCGATGACTTGGTTAAGAGGAATGAAGGTCCTTAGTTCGAAGTTGACCTCGCTTGTTGTTTCTAGGCTCCCTGGTTGGGGTCCGAAAGACTATTAACACGTTCGGCTGGGTACACTTGTTGGCATGGCTAGGAACCGACTTCACTGGCGTTTGTGTTGTGAGTTTCTTTATCCCTCTCCCAACCACGATCTCATTTCCTAGGCATAAGACAGCTCTTTCTTGCGGCACAGAAGTCGGCTTGTACCTCTCTGAAACGATTCCCATCCGTTACTGGTGGCTCAGTTGGTTTGCCTCTCTTGCACCTTTTTCTTCTCTTTTGTATTGCGGCACAGTAGCTGAGGTGTTTTCCACCTCTAGCTAACGTGTATAATGATGGTGTTGATGCTCCGTTATGTCATCAGTATAACACATGATGAGACCATACATGCTAACAGAAGTTGCAAACTTACTCGGCCCCAGGCGTAGGCGAAGAGCCACCAACTTTGGACCGATGCCAGTGGGCTGTCCACCAAGTGTCCATTCAGGTGGTTGAAGGTTACAAATCCGACCCCATATTCACCTTGTGTTATGGTGGCATGCCCTAATGCCAAGCTTGAGGCTTCTTTCTTCACGCTCCTTTTTCACGCCATTGGTTGTCCGCCGCGATACTTTTTCCAATCGCTTCCGGAAAGAACAAATAACGCTCGCCGCGTAAGGTGATAAGCTGGCATCCGCAGTACGTGAGCGAGCCAATGGATGCCGTGTCGGAGAACAATGATTTTAAGGCTGAGTCTGTTCACTCCAAACACTCATTCACGAACCTCCACCAGTAGAGTGGAGGGGGTTGTGAGCAATTTTGATGTTTTAAAACTGGCCTTATCAAATGTTTACAGCTTCGAGTGATGATGGGCATTTATCCGCACTTGTTTACAGACAACCGGCCGTGTATACCCTCACTGTTCGACAACACCGTACCTTTTTTCCGATCTTCAGCATTTTCTGACATGCTGCACCCTACACTGTTTAATCCGTAATCATTTCAACTTTGTTTTCTCGCCCATGCTTTTCACAGGGAGTTTGAGCGGGGAACAGTTGTCTTTTTGGCCGCCAACATCACCGTTTGCATTTTTCCGGATCCATCTCCGTCGCCAGGGGTCGATCCAGATGCATCCTCAAGCTTAGCTTTCCGTGCCTATGCAAATTTACCCTGCGAACCAAGTTCCTCTGCACAACTTTAGGCCCTTGGTGCTGTCCTCTTTCGAAGATTTGTGAACGCTTCCCCTCAGCCCCTTATTTGACACAGATATCACGGACCATCTTCCTGCTCACAGTTGCCTACCCATCCACCCCACGTACAAGACTCGTGCAGATTGCTAGTGATTTTATATAGTTGTGACCTACTTGTATTCACACTTGCACCCGAATCAATTTGGCTGTTGAATAAAAAGACGACGAGATTTGCTCTTTCAACTTTTTTTATGGAACTTTCCATGAACAGCGCTTATTAGGCATGCGGGCATGTCAGCAACCCGCGCGGCGTTATCGCCTCACTTAATACATCATGCTCTCGAGATCCTATCATAACCTTACAGCCGTGCGTGCTCTTTTTCTTCACTGATAAATTCCACTTTTCTCCTCTGTCTCTTTACGGGCTACCAGTCTCTCTTCGTTTGATTCTATAGAAGACTAACTCTCACCGACCGCCGCCCCACTGTAAGCTGTGCTTGCTTGCTGATTGTTACTTAGCCAACCCGTCCTCATTGTTTAGTACTCGGCTTTTGGTCCTTCCCAAGCAATCCATTCATTCATCATCATTATACACGTTAGCTAGAGGTGGAAAACACCTCACCTACTGTGCCGCAATAGATTAAAGGAAATAAAGACAACAGATATAAGCCAGTTGAGCTACCGGTGATGGATAGGCCTCGTTCCGCTAACCTACCTGCCGGCTACTATGCCGCAAAAAGAATTTACTATGCAAAATTATATAAGGCTAAATAGTGAGATCGTGGATGAAGGGGAAGATTAAGAGGGATGGGGTGGGACAAAGGAACTCACAGCACGAATGCCACTGAGGTCGGCTCCTAGCCATATCAACAAGTGTATCATCGTCTTTCGGACCCCAACCAGGGAGTCGAGACGCCCAAGCGAGGCCAGCTCAAAAGTGAGGGCCTTCATTCCTCTGGACCAAGTCATCGCTTGGCCACCCCTCTTCTTCCATCCACACCCCCGGTGAACAAACAACTCATGTCGCGTGAGTCGGTGGGCTGGCATACGTAACACGTGGCCGAGCCATCGGAGCCTGGTGCGTGAAATAATGATGCTGAGCGGTTCGTTTCCTTTTCTTGCGCTTTAAACAAGGCGTCGAACACGCTCATTACTCACGCGGTTTTCTTACCAGATGTGAGCTAAATTGTGAAGACATCGGTGGTCGAACGTAACTAGACTCTTTCTGTTCGTTGATCTAAGGGGCCAGGTTTTACCACCGTACAGTAGGGTCGAATGTACCGCTGTATTGTACACTCTACCCTTCAGGGCGAGAGTGATGTCGCGCCGGCGCCATAAGTGGAGAAGGTTAGCAAAAGCGCCCCGAGCTTTTGCTATACGATTCGTAATCTCATCTTCAATCCTACGGGCGCTGATACAACTTCCCAGGTAGTTGAATTTTTGAACGACTTCTAGCTGATCCCACCAAGGGTCAGCGTAGGAGGCGGTCCAGACCAATCTTGGAGAAACGCTTTACGCTTCGAGGGTGCGAAGCAAAGCCCGAAGTGACGGACAGCTAGTGCTAATCTGTCCAGTGCCGCTTGGCACGTTTGTGAGCTGTCACAGATGAGGGCAATATCATCAGCATACTTTAAATCAAGAAGTCGTTCTCCTGGGAGTAGCTCCACACTTTCTAAGTCGTGTCCTGTGAACGCGATTTTCATGACTTCGTCAACAGCGAAGTTGAAGAGGAAAGGTGACAGCGGGCATCCTTGTCTCACGCCGCTGGAGATATTAAAGGGCGACGACAACTTGCCGTAAGCCCTCACTCTGCCCGAGCTACGCGCATATAATGCTCGGATAATATTTACATATTTCTCAGGTACACCTTTCCTGAGTAGACAGTCCCAAAGTGGATGTCTATCCACCGAATCGAATGCACCTTTGATATCGAGGAACACGACTACGGTGGGCCGCCAGTATGTGTGACGGTGCTCCAACAACTGACGCAAGGTGAAGATGTGGTCAATGCAGCCACGACCTCGACGAAATCCAGCTTTCTCTTCACGAATCTGGCTTTCACGAGTGCCAGTCAGTCTGTGAAGGATGACAGAGGCAAGCAATTTGGAGGTGATGGAGATCAGACTGATTCCTCTATGAATGCCGCATTCCGATCGTGAGCCTCCTTTGAAAATTGGGACTATGATGGAGCGGCTCCAATCGGTTGGGACATTTTCCTGCTCCCACAGTCTCACCAGTAACTCGTGTAAATCATCCACAAGAGCAGGTCCCCCGAATTTGAAGAGGGCTGGAGGAAGGTCATCAGATCCCGCGGCTTTATTTAACTTCAACAGTTTGATCTCATGTTCGACTTCTGAGCGAGAGGGTGGATCCAGAGGGACAGCCCACGGAGCAGGGCGATCACTGGTCGGCGATAAATCTAACAATTCCGACCGATTAAATTGCCCTTCAAAGTGCTCAGCCCAATGTTCCAGGCGTTTTGATAAATTGTGGATAGGCTGTCCACTCTCGTCAAGTATAGTTTCACTAACACCAGGTCTCCTGCTGCCCGTTTCCCGTATCAGCCGGAATGACACGATGATTACCAAGGGCAGCGGCCATTTCCATCTCTGATGCACGATGAGACCACCAGGATTCGTTTCTCTCTTCAGGCTAGCAGGGAGTTTTACCCGGAGCTCTTTGCGAGCTTCATTGTGTTCGCTTCCAGCCAGAATATGCCGGTGAGCATCGATAAGTTCCAGAGATTGCGAGGAGACCCAATGTCTATGTTGGCGATTAGACTTACCACATGAGGATTTGCCTGCTGCTAGTAAGGTCTGGTGAGTATGAGACTGGTGCGCTTCAGTTGCATCCAGTGAGCGCTTACTCAACTCGTATGTCAGCGTACTTTGTTAGGCATTCAGAACATCTGGCTTCACCAGTTTGCTGGTGTCAATGCGCTCACAACCTCGTTTTGGGCGCGCGCCAAAACACATCCGCAGGTCAGCACATACGAGTGCATGGTCGGTGTCCATACAAGTGCTCCAATTCGAGTGACAGTTCTGGACGCAGCCTCTCCATCGGTTACTTACCGCAATGTGATCGATTTGCGTTCATAGCTGGTCCGAGGCTGGTGGGCGCCAAGTCACCCTCCGGCGGGTGCTGTGTCGGAAATTAGTGCTCGCAAGAAATAAGCGAGCATCTTCACACAAATGAAGTAACCGCTCACCGTTATCATTACAGGAGCCTACACCATGTTGGCCGCCCAGATGCAGTTCATCAGTGGATATTTTTCCAACTTGAGCTTTCAGATCCCCAGCCAACACAACAGTGTCCGAGCTTCTTCTGTGACGAAGGAGCTCGTTCAATTGGCGATAGAAGTCGTCTTTTACCGAATCATCGCTAGGGTGTGGGTGCATAAGCAGCCATGACGAATAGACACCTTTTATTCCCGTGCGGCTTCGAAGCTTTGAACGAGCCAGCCAATCGGACCGCACACAACCGGCTACTGATTGGCATCTAATCAACCAAAGCAGCTACAGCTCGGGGGCTCAGGGCAATACCAACACCGGCTTGGCCGGTGCTGGAAGCTGCATCCTCTCTGGACAGGCGTAATGAGAAAGTGTTGCTAATGTCACATGAAGGGGATCGCAAAGTGAACACAGAGCTCGAGTCCTGCAGGCGAGTCTCCGATAAGCAGCAGATATCGATCGAGAGGGTCTCTAGTGTTCGGGCAAGTGCTGCCTGTTGACCGATCTGTAGCAATGTGCATACATTGAGGCATGCCAATCTGAAGGATGATCTAGGGCTCCAAATGGAAGCCGATGAACCGGGCTTGGCCGTTTGCTTGGACATGGGCCTGTTGACAGGGCAGGAATGGCGCTCCGCGTTCACATGCGAGTTGAAACTAGAAGGTAAAAACCTAGCAAAGCAAGGTGGGGGGACCGAGAATTGGGGGTTAAAAACAGGGGGGTAAAAGTGAAGCTGGAACTGGACGGTAAGGATGAAGAAGCGCAAGAAGGGGATAAGAAGACGGGAAGTCCTGCGCGGTAACATCCAAACCCCTATCCACCCTGCTCGATGCAGCAGATAGGACACCGTTGATTAGCCTCTGCGGTGGCCAGAGCATCAAGAAATTGTCTAAGGAATGGTTCATAGTATTGCGTGGGCAGAATACTGTCAGGTTGTCCAGGCCTAGACAGGAGAACGATTAGGGTTCTCAACCAAAGCCTTTGGTTCAAAAACCTGACCGCAAGGCAGCAGATTTGGCGTTGGGCTACAAGGAGTCCGTTTTAAGGAATAAGGAGTCACCCTCATTCCAACCCTTAACTCGGAGGGTCAGGAGACTGTTTTGCTCTGGCCTCTAACCATTGACCAATCTGGTACGAGTGGCTCTGAAGGTTCAAAAAAGCACCACCCAGCATAGCTCAATGGATCTCTGAAGCACGCAAACCATCACACCACGGTAAGGTCCAGCCTCATTGCGCTGGTTACTCCGAACAAGCATTAGAATGTTTCTTTTTGCAACCATTTCTCAATCAGCTTTTTTGCACAACTTACGTTACTGCTGCTGATCGGTACTGTTACTATGGCAACTGGGTCCATTTGCACTGCCAGGGACCAATGGCCTAAAGTGATACGCAGTGCTGGTGTCTTATCTAACTGCAAGAGTAACTCCGATCATCTGCCAATAAGGTAGTATCGAAATCAGCAATTGTATATTGGGCTGCAATCTGCAGACACAAAGCAGTGTGAGTTTTATTCAAATACTCGGGGGCGATCGATTCTTTTCGATTTTCTGACCTCGTGTCTGGTCGTGGACGTGCTGGTTGGACGGAGTTGTCTTGCGGCTGGTGTGTTCCATGTTCCCGGCTGTTTCAGAAATAAACTTGGCAGCTGATATTTCGGGTAGTGTGTTTATTCACATGGTGTTCACCGAGGTTAGTATTTTGATCCAAGTGTTTGGTCACTCATCGAGCTGACATCATTGGAATAGCAGTGGTTTATGACCAGTGAAAATGCACAAGCTTGTTTGTTAGTGGAGGGAATTGCAGTTTCGGTCTGCACACAAGTGAGCCGAGTGAAATGCGCATCGGTGAAGCGCTAGATTAACGGTACATTAGATGCACCATACAAACTAGAATAACAACTTAATATGGGTAACGCTCACTATAAAGGACAATCGAATTTCCCCTTGCTTGCACTGATTTACGTGTGTCGGTATGAACTTTAGTTCCAAAAAACTAGTTAACTGAAACACATTCCGAAGTATCAGTTCATATACCAAAGGTCGATATCCAAACCTAATGGATAAATAGGTTTGGAATTACGTTCCAGGGTTTGCAAACCCGGAACGTGAAGTAAGCTCATTGATAGTATAGATGACTACATTGTCGAATTAATTTCAATTTGTTGCCTCTCAGTTTAGTGTTCGGGCTGAGTCTGAGAAAGTGACGGCATGGGCGATTGGGATCTCAGGATTTGGTATACTAGTATGTGGTTTCCGAGCAGACACAGGTAGAGTCCACTGAACATCGTGACTTTCTTCAGCCGTTGCTGGTACGGAAGGTGGCTGTACTCTACTTGGATTAACTAAACGCAGGTGACAGTCGCTCACAAATGGAATCGAAGTACTGTAGGCAATATCAAGCAATTCTGGTGCAGCGTATTTACAGGACGCAAGAAGTGATGAAGCACGGAACATGTTGAGGAAGCAGGTTCATTGTCACACAGAGGTTAAATATATACGACGGATCGAACTTATTGCGCCGTGGGGTTGATCACAGTCACGGATTGGGCGCACATCTTTACACATTGAAGGCTCGGTAGTTAGGCGTTCAATGTTGGAGTGTGTGTGAAAGACTCGGGAGTGTCACAGTAGCGCAAATCCTCGACGTTTTTCGCTGCCCGACATTGGGGCGTCTCGAGCGCTACGAGGTCACAATATGACGAAGTTTGCCGAGACTGGATAACGTATTCGACGTGGGGACGCACGTGTGTATTGAATGATTTCAAACTCCCTAATTTCCTCCGCGAGAGATCAGCGTGCTTGCTACCCCTTTTCGAAGCGGACTCGACTTGTCTGGAACAACGGAAGTCCTCCTGTGCGAGCACCTTGTGGTCACGTTCTAAATAAATAAACATTTCATTCTCGAATTCATCGAGGCTCACCAGATCGTGCTCCCTGAGTTTGTAGATGTAGACGTGTCGATGGTGGATGTGAACAACTCGGCACTTGTCCGCATTAAATGGCAGCGTTTTCCTCACCGATCAATTCTAAGCTTCATCGAGGTCACGCTGGTGAATCTCCTGGTCGTCCTTGAGAAGTAAAAATTTTGATGTGATAATTATCGCTGGATCGTTAATGAAGACTAAGAACAAGCGAGGCCCAAGTACCGAACGTTGCGGTACGCCGGATTCCAATCGGTCCACGTTATCTCTCCCGAAGCATACTGTGCTACTAAACCGTATACCACCTGTTTTCCGTATTTTATAGTGTATAGTGTCCGCTTTTTTCGTGTGTGTTATCTTGTTGTATTACGGCACCATAGATAAGCGGTGTTTCTCATCCTCAGCTAATGTGGAATGATGGCGATGGGTGAGACAAAGATGTTCCGACTCTAACCTCTGCCGTTCGCGGAGATACTTACCGATACATCCCAATACTGGATATCTGATACCATATTTTGTAGGTTACAAAGCAGGATACGATGATCCGAGCAATTGGACGATTTTAAGACGTCCAAGCAAATAACCTCGATTTCTGTGTTCTCAGATGCTTCAGTCCGCAAGTTCATGTACATGACCGATGTGGGCGAAATGCGTGCTGCTCCGATGCAATGATGCCGTTGCTTTCCAGGTAATTGACTTCCATGACCTTGGCGAGCACAAGGAGTAGCGTCACCCTGCGGTAATTGTCAGGCTCAGGTCGACTTCCTCTCTTGTGAATAGGCACGATAACATCCCGTTTCCACCTTGATGGAACCATGTTTTCGTCTAGACAACGATGAAAGAATCCGGCAAATGGTTCGGCTAGGTTTCAGATTGCAGTGTTTTACGATGAATGTTATCCGTTCCGGCATAGCTGTTTGTACGCAAAGGTAGCAGTTTTTCAGCACCTTTTGTGCAGTGAATGTGACGCTGAATAAAACTGATGGTGAAATGATAGAAGCAGTAGAAGTGTTAGAGGCTTATCACTAGGTAAGTACTGGGCGCGTAAGAGGTTGGTCGCCTCTCTCGTTGTATGGTTACATACACCAACCATAGTGAGTGGCGGGATTCCGCGCTGCACCTTAAAAATGTTATTTCCTTATCTCTAGAAAAAGCTTGTGGTTCGAACAGAATCTTTACACTAGGTCTTGTTGGTGTATCAACTTGTCTTCACAAACCAACTGTGCACGGAAGTTATGTTGAGCTATTTCCGATGCACAATATTCTCCGTTGGGGGAGTTCTCGCAAAGGCGCTATGTCCGGTCTCTTAGGGCCATATATTCTGCTTCCGAAAAAGAACTTTGATTTGAGAGGACAACGATAGCGCTTGCGCGAGTTGTAACATGAAGGTTTCTAAGAAAACATTCTGTGCCATCTCTTGGCTCCACACAGTCTTGTATGTTCAATTAGCGTTTTCAACGAATTCGGACAGTCCGTCTTAATGCGCAATCGAATGCATCTGGATAGTCGGCGCAACAAATGTGATCGAACTGTAGCCACATGATTACCCTAACACAGAGAACTACACACATCTAGACCATTAACCATGAGCTCCTCGCTGGTGAACACTAGATCTAACATTGATGGTTTATTCGTTATTCTCCACCTGTTGGGAGCAGTGACGTAGTTGTACAGGGGTATACTAGAGGTTAGCTCTTGCAAATTGGCTTTGAATTGTTCTACCTCGGTTGCTGGAGCCTCCAGATCATGGATGTTGGAATTTCCTAGATTGTTGAGGATATGGGTGTATTTCTGCTATATCACAATACGCGAAGCCGATATTTAGCAGTGGTTTATTTCCGGAGCGGATTTGGGCAGTCAGTAAACTGCTGACATATATCATCATCCTTTAACCATATTGTGCATCAAAAGAGATCAGGGACACTTAGATTTAACATTTTAGACTTCACAGTGAAGATTTGTTTTGTATACAAGGTTACTCTCCTTCCATACGAGTTCTGTCGCTTCGGAAATGTGACGTCGGCAGTCCCACAGTCCAGCCACATTTCGGGGCCTTAATGTCCGGCGGTGACGGAGTTCAACGAACTTTGTGAGTTAGTGTAGAAGAAGAGTTTTTCGGTAATCAGAAGTGAGTTAGTGGATATTGGTCCAAAACGAGATTGTGCCGACTGTAGAGGGGTCGGACAACGGTCCTTTTTGTGTGGAGTCGTTGACCCTTGAGATTAGATTTGGTTATAAGACTGCTCGCTGTTTTTTTTGGCCCTGATAGTTGTCCGTACTTTGTCCTGTCCCGTCGGATACCGATGTTGTCATCAGGACAGTCCCTTCGCACAACCGTATGACGGGAAGATTCATTGATGTGTCCGCCTCTCGAGTGCATCGTCAGCCACCCGCGGCCGTGATCCTGCTGCATGTAACCGAATTCATGTAGACGTACTCATGCGGAATTTAGACAAGTTTTCCAAGCTGAACGATGTCATTAGCTCAGAATAAAGCATCACTTTCACCATTCTGGGACCGCCCCCTTGTAGTTGGGTGAGACCGGCATTCTTGTCACCCGCTTAGCGATGATACAGTTGATGGATGTTAACACCTTTGTTCGTGATCATGTGCATCCACTTCCTCAGAGAAGGAAGTTCATAGCCCAGGAACTCTGCAAACAACAATCGTCCGGTTATCGCCAGCTTTACGAACTTTCTCACCGTCACTGTTCTCCTTTGTATTTTCATTCCAACAGATGTGCGGTGCATGGTTGTCGATAGTGATTTGGCCTCGTACAAACTCGTGCCTTGGCTGTCACCACGAACCTTGAGAAGGGGTTTGTAACCAAATTACTGCACTTGAGGAACATTGCAGCCTAGCCCTCTGAAAGCGCAAAAGTTCTAACTGCTATCCATTCAACACGAAAACAGCACCTATTTTATATGGGGCAGCCGTCACAATTCTCGCCCGTTTGTATGATCCACGGCTGTTGTTTCTCCACGGAATATCTCAAATTGATAGCATGGCATTTTCATGACTATGTAGTTCGAACTGCGAAACTGGCTGATTCTCACGGTGCGTACGGTCGATTACTGTGCAAGCGGTCATTTGGCCTTGAGCTACAGTTTGTCTGACTACTCTAGCTTCTAACCTCGTTCGTACACTCTACCGCTACGTTTCCCAAGGTTTGTTCACCACGTTAGCGCAATTCTTCCCCTCCACCAGATGCCGTATGAGCTGGACAGCTGTACTCAACGTATTTTTTAACGAGGAAGATTATCAGATTTGTCCATTACCTTTAAACTATCGGATACGCTTTGGAGCTGCTCACCCTGGTAGGAGGGGCGTCGCTAGTCCGGCGGCGGCCATCTCATTCTAGCGGCTGTCCAATAGCCCTCACTTTCTCGCACCACCTGCAGTTTAGTACAATCACACTGTGCAGCAAATCTCTTGTGGCTATTGGTCGTACGTTCGCACTCGTGAAAGCCATATTCGTGAAGAGCAACCTGGGTTTCATCGAGGTCGTGGCTGCACTGACCACATCTTCACTTTGCGTCAGTTGTTGGAGCACCGTCACACATATTGGCAGCCCACCGTTGTCGTGTTCCTCGATATAAAGGGTGCATTCGATTCGGTGGATAGACATGCACTTTGGGACTGTCTACTCAGGAAAGGTGTACCTGAGAAATATGTGAATATTATCCGAGCATTATATGCGCGTAGCTCGGGCAGGGTGAGGGCTTACGGCAAGTTGTCGTTGTCCTTTAGTATCTCCAGCGGCGTGAGACAAGGATGCCCGCTGTCACCTTTCCTCTTCAATTTCGCTGTTGACGAAGTCATGAAAATCGCGTTCACAGGACACGACTTAGAAGGTGTGGAGCTACTTCCAGGAGAACGAGTTCTTGATTTAAAGTATGCTGATGATATTGCCCTCATCTGTGACAGCTCACAAACGTGCCAAGCGGCACTGGACAGATTAGCACTAGCTGTCCGTCACTTCGGACTTTGCTTCGCACCCTCGAAGTGCAAAGCGTTTCTCCAAGATTGGTCTGGACCGCCTCCTACGCTGACCCTTGGTGGGATCAGCTAGAAGTCGTTCAAAAATTCAACTACCTGGGAAGTTGTATCAGCGCCCATGGGATTGAAGATGAAATCACGAATCGTATAGCAAAAGCTCGGAGCGCTTTTGCTAACCTTCGCCACTTGTGGCGGCGGCGCGACATCACTCTTGCCCTGAAGGGTAGAGTGTACAATGCAGAAGTACGTTCGACCCTACTGTACGGTTGTGAAACCTGGCCGCTTAAAGCAGCGGACCTGAAGAGGCTAGTTACGTTCGACCACCGGTGCCTTCGTAATTTAGCTCACATTTGGTGGGAACACCCCGTGAGCAACGAGCGTGTGCGACGCCTTGTTTATGGAACAGGAAAAGGAAATGAACCGCTCAGCATCATTATTTCACGCACCAGGCTCCGGTGGCTCGGCCACATGTTACGCATGTCAGCCCACCGACTTCCGCGACGTGTGTTGTTTGCGCACCGGGGGTGTGGATGGAAGAAGAGGAGGGGTGGCCAAGCGATGACTTGGTCCAGAGGAATGATGGTCCCTCACTTCTGAGCTGGCCTCGGTTGGAGCGTCTCGGCTCCCTGGTTGGGGTCCGAAAGTCGATGAACACGTTTGGTTGGACACACTTGTTGATATGGCTAGGAGCCGACCTCAGTGGCATTCGTGCTGTGAGTTTCTTTGTCCCACCCCACCCCTCTTAGCCTCCCCCTCCAACCACGATCTCACTATTTAGCCTTATATAATTTTGTACAGTATTTTTTTGGTGCACAGCAGCCGGCTGGTAGCTTACCGGAACGATGCCCATCCGTTACCGGTAGTTCAGCCAGCTTGCACCAGTAGCTTTTTTTCTCCGTTTTTCTGTGTATTGCGGCACAGTAGCTGAGGTGTTCCCCACCTCTAGCTAACGTGTATGATGATGATGATGATGATGGTCTTAAGTTCTGTACCGGCTCTGTCTCACTTCGTTCCTTCCTCTTATCTTCCCCCCGGGTTCCGGTAAACTGTTTACTGGAACATGACTTATGGCTTAACAATGAACTATGATTTATCACAGGTAAAAGAGTAGGTGCTTGGCAAGTCCCGTTGGATGTCTGGGTGGGAACTACAAGACAAAAGGATGAGTGAGTCGTCCGTTTAGGTGTTTATCGAGTTAAATGCATTGTTGAATAACGATATGGTATGATAAGATTTGGATGCAAGCATACAGAACAACAACAACATGGGGCGCAGTGATGATTGTTGTATTGTGAGAAAAATAAAATCACTCTCACTCATGTACCACCACTTCCTTCGGTCCATGTGACACATGAAATCCGTATGTGAAGGCATGCGCTTAAGGTAATCCACGGTAGCACAGCTTACGTAACGAAGTGATGGGAGCCAAGAGTAACATTCTATCGTTTTTGAACTTATTCGAAATAGTAAAGAAAAGAAATGAGTTCGGGAGAGAGTTACAGTGTTGGCAAATCAGACGGGAAAAGCAATTTCTTCGACATTCTAGACAGCTTTATTATTTACATAGTTCTAGGTGCTTACTTCTGAGCATCGGGTTGTGGCAATTTCAGCGAATGGCGGCATACGTGAATAGGGCGAGTTACTTTTCGGAGCACGAATATGAGCTCACCGCGTTAGCTACGGTAGCGTCCATTGGAAACTCCTAGTAACTTGCTGGGGAGATTACGAGGTAGCTACCGATCTTATTGCGAAATGTTTGCACACTTTCACACCATCTGATTGCGATCGGGAGCCGATTCCACAGATCAACATATCTGGTTAGAAAGAAATTAAACCGCAAATTTGTCCTGATTCGTGGTATAACCAAGGTAAATTCTTTGTTACAAAGGTCTAGCATGGAGTTGTGCTGCAATGTGAATGTGCATTAGACATTGCCATGAATCAGACTGCACAGCAACATCAAGTTGTGCTTCAGTCTTCACAGCCAAACCGGATCTAGATGGAGTTGCTGGCACCTCTCCTTGATAGTTCATGGTAGAATTTTTGTCTACGACGCGTTTGGTAAACGACCACTGACTGTTGTTTTAATGTATGTAGAGAGGCAGGTTGATGACTCAAAGTTAACAAGTTCTTGGGAGATCGCGGCCGACCATTCCGTGGTTTAGGTCTGCTACCAGCTCCATCATGTCGCACCTCCTGTAGTACAATCAAGCAGGCTCCGAGAACAATTTCAGAGTCCTTTGCTCCATCCTAGAACGTGGCTTCCGGAAACATCTATCTATTGCTGAGACTATCTGTATCCTGCATATCAAGCCAGAGCTGATCGTTCATAACAAATTCGCACGCCCCCTGCATCTAACATGGATGACAGCTAACATTACTCAATCGTCTGATGGCACCTTATCCTTTGATCCGTTTTACAAATGATGTATCTCGTTCTCCGTCATTCAAATGCCAGTTTACATATAGGCACCATCACTTAGTTTACCTTTAGTGAAAATGACTCTGATAGTTAACCCTTACGGTTCAAACGACTAACCGCATTTGCATCAGTAGGGGGTGACACTTCTTTCTTGTTGGAAATACAAACATGGTTTCGGATACGTTTCCAACTAACGAATTGGATAGTGGAATTTATTTGCAGGCGAACCATCTGTGTTATTGCTGGTGACTCCAGTTCAAACACAAGCACCACTCTCAGTTGTATTCCGCCGTGTTCTGTTCTAGACATGCTATTGTTCCTTATGTATGCAAATAACTTCGCTCCTCTCTTTGAAAACACTTGTTATACCTTGGCGGGCGATATAAAACTCGTAGACAGAGGCAATAGAAGCACGCGATCGAGGGATCTTTGCCCTGTGCCGGGGTGGTCATCCTTGTGGGACTTACCTCATAATGTCAAAAAATGTCAGCTATTATACTCCAGCATTGATGGGGTTGCAGTATAAACTACTGGCGTAACTTGATATTGGATTGCGTTGATGAAGCACGTAACCTGGGTATCATTGTAACGAATAACTTTTGACCATCAGTACAAGGCCAGCACGCAGCCAGCAAGGCGCGACAAGAGCTATTCTTTTTCAGAAGAGCTTTATGCAACAATAAACCTGACACTTGACTTGCGTTGTATGAGGCAGTGACATAGCCTCACTTAAAATCCTCTGTGCAGGCTAAGGCACCGTATCACCGGAAGGATGTTGTTTGCATGGATAAGGTTCGATAAGGATGATTGCGGGCCATTGTGGGTAGTCATATGATGAGCACATGGAGTTGCTTTCCACAGAATGGCACAGATTGAGTGGCGAGCTGATAGAAATGTTCACAATTCCGTGTTTCAACCAGCTGCCTTCGACCATCTCACTGCGATCGATACTGCGCAACGCAGGGCGACAGCGAACGTTAGAGGTTTGTCCCGCATTCCCTACTCACTCAGGCTGAAGACCCTCAAAATATACAGCGGACGTTATCGGCGTCTAAGTGGCGATCTCATAATGGTGTATCAGATCCTGGGAAACCACAACCACACCTGACATTCTCTTTGGAAACAGTCAGAACATATCACCAAGGGGTCAGCAGTTTAAACGATCACGTCGTACAACTGACAGGAAGTCGACGAAGCTTTTTCTCCCTACGAGTGTCGCAGCCTTAGAATGCCCTTCCAGCACACGTAATTAATGCCCCTTCTCAAAAAATGCCTTCACGATACTTTGACACATTTACACTACGTGATATAGCCGTTGACCATCAGCATTAGTGCACAGTAAACAGTGGACGGTGTCATAATCCACGTAAACTCCAGGCAGGAATACTCGCACGTGTGCGACTCCAAACCCTTGGAGAGTCATGTACCTCACACGCTCTTTACTGACAAGGTATTGTATTAATTTTGCGCTTTTCACCCTAATCACCCTACAGGACAGATCAAGCATTTGCTCCATTACACCTGTGGGAGGCATGGACTTAAGCTTAAACGCCGGAAATTAGGACCGAATTCTTTGCCAATCATGTGGCGCATAGTTGGAAGAAGGTTGCTTATGCCTTGCTTGCGAGTACCACTGTAGAAACCATCCGAACTGGCTTGGACACGTGTTGGTCGGATCTTTACCCGGAACTACTGAAAGTATATTGACAAATGTTCATGATGCAAGAAAATAAAGAGGTCGCTGTTGCTTCAGTTCCTTTGCAGAGGCAAGGGAAGCAACCCAAACGTCGAACTACTCGAGACTCTGGTTTCCTTTTCGGTACAAGAAACAAGACGCTCGTTAGGTGGGAGCCCGTTTCCTCCCTGAAATCTGACTTGAACTACGCTTGTCCCGACATGACATATTCAAAAGTACTACAATTTGTTAAAGCTGCTTTTATTAATTGCAAAAATGTACAAAACATGATGTGTGTTTTTCGCTCACCTCATGAACTCGTTTTGTTTTTGATCGACTAGATAATATTAACTGCCTTAATCGTCGGTCATGGCGCGCTGCTCAGTTGTGTTTACGTTAACCGCGACTGATCGGTGTCTTGGCATCCATCTGTCGGATTTCCTTCATTTGCCTTCCGAGCATTACTTGCTGTCATCATGTTGAAGTTGCGTTGCGCTTTCCAGACTTCCAACTGGGGAAAACTTGGAAGATGTAGTGGTGTATTACAACTGCTTGAAAGTCGGGCGCATTGAGGAGTTGGACAGCTCCAAGCCTTATGCGGAGGTGATCGTTTCTTTGAAGCCCTTTGTAACCTTTGTATTCAAGTTGTGGATGGGATCACATCCTTCTGGACAGTCGTTTCTTTAAAGCCATCGACAAACATCCTTTTAAGATTTATTTCCGATTTTCCGGACTGTATGGGAGCTGGTCTACCAGAAAAGTCCAGTCTTTCCTTTCCCTTTCTCTTCAAGGTCCTTTCGATACGCAAGGCGCTATCCATCCAAGTGTATCCATCAAAGGTGAGCAGTTGTGTCAAAATGTTCATCAACACCGGGTATTGTACAATAAGCTGCATGTATTAGTGGCCTTTGATTGTTACAGGTGATGCTCCATCAGGAATTTTCCGTTGTAGAAAATTCAAACAGTCATTTTCGGTATTTTGCCACATCGGCTTTTATTGACCCTTGTTCCATCCATTTGTGTGGTCCAATTCTGAATCCCGATCACTTGTGCTTCCCCGATGAATCGTGCCCCGAATTATTCTCTGCGCTGGCTTGCCTATTCTCCATTCTTTAGAGTGCTTACTCTTATGCGTACGCAAGCGATTAATAGCTTCGAATAATCTTGGAGCAGACTGCGAATTCATAGTTTCAGAATGTTTCGAAACACGAATCGGTTGTTTCCAAACTTGTATAACGGCTTCATCAGTCCAGGTGAACCGGTACGGAATTGGCTTGGCTATTTTATACCAACCTGGGGTGATGATTGCGAGAATCCGTTGGTGCCAGTGGATAATTGGGACTACACTTTCGAAAGGTCGAAAGGTCATTCGAGGGCTACGATGAGCACGGAACGGTCTCAGATTGACCCCTGTAACGGGTCATCCAAATGTTGAGCACTGCTGTACCTATTCCTGCTGGTTCTAGTGGTGCTGGTCCAACTTTTTCTCCGTCCCAACCAGAGGGCATCCGCCGACACTGTTCAGACTGACCGGGTTAGAATATCCCGCCACTTATTGGAGATTTCCACACTGTCTATGCTGTTTATGCAGTTAACTGCCGTTATACAAACCTTAACAAATCCGATACGTGTTTTAAAACCTTCCGAAACTACCGCTTGGCATTGTAAACTCCGCCCTTAATGGCGATACTTATGTCTCACCCAGACCACAGATGGCGGTACTTGGCGAAAGCACCTCGGTCATTTGCTGTGCGGTGTGCGATGTCAGCAGCTATTCCACTGACGCTAATATAGCTGCCAATAAACTTGCATTTCTTGATGACTTCTAACTGATCCACACCACGGGTCAGCGCAAAAGTGGGTTTCTGCCAATCTTGGAGGGGGTATTCGGATGTGGAGGGTGCAAAGCATAGTCCGAATCGACTGACAGCTGGGGCTATTCTGTCCGTTGCTGCTTGGCAGATTTGTGAGTTGTCACAGAGGAGTACAATGTTGTGGACATAGTCCATGTCAAAAATTCGCTCTCCTATGCGCAGCTTCACACCTTCTAAATCGTGTCCACTGAATGCCATTTTGATAGCTTCATTGCTGGTGAAGTTACATGGGAAAGGTGCTAGTGGGTAACATTGTCTCGTGCCGCTGGAGATTTTAAGAGCGGTGGCAATACCACAATCTCTCACTCTGCCCAAGCTATGCACGTACAGCGCTCTGATTATCCTTATGTATTTCTCGGGCACATTTCCTGTACACACAATACCAAAGAGCACGTCGATCCACCGAATCGAAGGCACGTTCGGTGACGAGGAACACGAAAACGGTAGGTCGCCAATAGATGTAGCGGTGTTCCAACAATTCGCTAGGGTAAACATATGGAATACCCCGTATGGCTGTTAAAGGGAAGGTCCTCCTCACGGTCTCAAGATGGTTATTAGTACTATCTCACCACGGCTCGACAAGCTTGGAGAGTGTCGGCTGGTTCTGTCGACTGGTGTTTCATGGTCATCACATACTATGACCAGAGTTAGGCATGGTTCCGAAGGATACACACAACACTTGCGACTTAAATAAATAAACAAATCAATTGTGTATTCCTCGGTGATGCGAGAGGCTGATCCCTAGAAGAAACAGATCAAATATTGTTACATCCCTTTCGTACCATGCATCAATAATTTTTCCAAAATAATCATGTGTGAAAATGTCAAATTTCGGTAATAAAGTAGTCAGAATTGTTCAGCTTTTCTTGTGCCTTTGAACCAAGGTTCCTCATAATCACGACATTGTTCGGGCCGAGCGAAATATGTAATGAAATTTAAGGGGCTGTGGTCCAAAAATTGATGTGCATGTTTTGAAAATTTACTCAGGCACCATCGATACCGTTCTCGTAAACGTTATTTAGATATTGTAATGTCCAGAACACCTTAATAACCTTTTGGATGTTTAAGGGCTTATTAATCTCTGGCTTATAATTGCGCAGTGTACTGCATGTTCTGATATCTCTCGGAACTTTGTTCCAAGGCCTTGTGTATTGGGTTAGAATGAAACGTGCTCTGATGCTTGTAGTAAATTTCGGACCCATGACCTTTATGTCTTTGTTATGGATTATATATATGTCCTCTGAAAGATATGTGGACGCGTTATCAAGACTGCATTTGATGATTTGTGATTCTGTAAAGGAAACTTAGGTTCAGCTTCATTGTCCGAAGCCAAACTGGGTCAAAGCCAAGTTTACTGCATCGCTCTCTATATGTCAGCTTTGAGGAATATCCACATAGCTTTTTTGTGAAGCGTCTCTGGACCCTCTGTAGAGCATGCTGGTCAGATTTCCGCAGATTAGACTGGACCAATGAACAGTATTCCATGCAAAGCAATACCTATGTTTGGTAAAGTCATATGTGCGATTCCGTGAGGTGAAAATGATGGTAGGTGTATCCGATGGTCTTCATGGACTTCGAAACTTGAAAGTCTCTATATTCCGAAGAGGTAAAATAACTGAATATCGCACGCCCAAGTCGCGAACTGCCCTGCATTGCGAGATGTATGCACCTTGAAGTAATGGACTGTCTGGCGATACTTGGCATCTGTACGACAAAATATTACATTTACCCACGGCAAATGACATCTGCCACAGTTGGCACCAGGAGCCAAGGGCAGATATGTCATCCTGAATGTGACTTACGACTTCCTGCGTATTTGCACGTTCTTGTGAATAGACAGCCTTAAAGTTATCAGCAAAGATAAACGTAGCATCATTTCTTATTCTCTAGAAGGTACCGTTAATACCTAGTAAATAATGGAAGAGGATCAAGCACACTCTGTTGAATCGCACCATTGATGTTTGCTTTCGGTTTAGAGAACTGGTCGCTAATGAGCACCACCTGCCGTCTACCAATTAGACTGGTAGACAACCAAGAAGATATCGACCCTCCAATGCCTATGTCCTTCGGTTTGTTCAGTAACCTATGAGCCACTTTATCAAAAGCTTTTTGCATATCCAGGAACAGGATTACAATACTGTTTCCGTTGTCTATGACAGCCGTTGTGTGGTTTAAAATCTCTGTCTGGCATGTTGCGCAGGATCGACCTTGCATGAAGCCGTGTTGCGAATTGCTGATGATGTTAGCCTTGTACAACAATACAAATAGTTCATCTTTCACTATCCTTTCCATGATTCCAGCTAGATGGGTGTGTGATTGATGGGACGAAAGATTTTAACCTTGTGGGAAGCGCCATTTTTATGTCGCGGGATAACAGAAGTTTACCGTTGAGTACGGTATACTCCGTTGTTAACGCCGACTGTAAAGATGTCGAGCAAAAGCAGAAGGAAGTCACTGCCACTGTTTTTAGTAAACAAGGGTGATCCCATCAGGGACTGCGCACGTTGAGGAGCAGAAGCGAGAGACTTGACCAGTGATTTTCGCTATAGTGAATTCCACTGTGCATAGCCTTTCACCGTTGTACGACATGATAAGTACTGGTGTGTCTGATGATTCATTGACCATTGATTCGGCAAAGCAAGCACGAAAATCTTCGCAAATATCAGGTGGTGCGTCGAAGTATGTTCCAACAGACGTGGTGAGAAAATTGATATTGTTGCTGCAACGCGAATCTCGGACACAGAACAGTTTGGCTAGCTCAACCGTCTTACTAGGGCTATTCAGAGCTTTATACTGTTCTAGACTGAGGGTTTTGTCAGTTTGATGCTTCAGTTCTTCGATGATCTTGGACTGCTGTAATAACAGCGCAGAGTCGACGGTTAACCTGAATTTCCACCGAATCTTATAAAGGTTTCGTGTTGCGTTTAACTCTTTGCGATCGGATTTATGTTTAGTTTGGTAAGCACATATTATCGGTACTGCTGGGTCAATACAGAAGCCAATTATACTATAAAACAGGTCCGTTGCTGTTTTGGAACTTGGAGAGAGAAATAAGTTGTCCCAATTCATCGAACGAACCAGATCGTTGACCGAGTTCCAGTTGACGGAATTGAACAAACGATAATGCATTGGGTGTCTTACATCGACCGTACATAGTCTTAGGCGGCGTTTAACCACGCTATGATCGATCCACGGAAATTCATCAAGAACGTTACTACTGATTTCAGGTATGTCCAAAGCAGAAATGAGATCCAGAGTACTTTTGCCTCTGGTAAGTTGGGAGACGTGTTGCTGCTAGCCATTCATTTAGATGCAGGAGATAAGATTTTAGCATTTCAAAGGAGCGGTTCCCATGGGCCTTGAAATCGAAGGCTGATTGAAATCACCTCCAATAATCTTATGTATAAATGGTAGGCTAAGGGCGCATTCAAGCGCCAGCGTCAAATGTTCCAGGTCTTCTTTACTGCAGTTTGGCGCGTTGTATATGCATCCCAAAATCAGCTGCTGCTGATTAACAGATATTGTAAGCCAGAGTGATTCCCGAACATTGCTCAACACTGGCTTATCGCATGTTGCTGCTGCGAGCGATAAATTACACAGCCACCATCTCGACGAGTAGAGCCGATTTCTCATAAACTTGTCGTATCCAAACCTAGTTAACTGCTTGTCAGGCATGTCACCATGACGCTAAGATTCAGTTATATATAGGATATCAGGATTATTCACCAAAACAAATGAGCGTAACGTGTGGATCTTAGAGTGAAGAGAACGACTGTTTATGAAAGATAGTTGTGAGTAATGAGACAGATTGTCTAGGCGGTTTTCTAAACATGGGAGTTTCAAGACGTGTGTCTGGACCCAGGTTAGAAATTGGTGAAACAGAGCGTGTATTGCCAACCGTGGGAAGATGATTTGGGGGTGCCCATAGCGGAGGGATTGCGACTGAGTATAACCCTCTAGAAAATAGGTCTCGGAACATAGCCTGTGATTGTTGTAATAGTGTATGGGAGCTGGAGAGTTAAGTTGTGCCAAATCCGTTTTGTCACTGATAGCCAGTTGATTACGTAAAGCTTGCGGCACAGTAGCGGAGGTGTTTCCCACCTCTAGCTGACTTATATGATGACGATGATGATGATGATTACGTAAAGGATGTATAGGAGTTAGTTGGCATCTGGCATTTCCATCACTGGATAAAGTCCGCTTACGTTCGCTGGATATACTAGGGTTACCTGAACGCGGTAGAAGCACACTGATGTCAATCCATACGTCACCAGCAGCATAATCCGTGTGATTCGTTGATGGAACCGGCAACTGGTGGTATTCAATTACACCAGGTGTAAGGTGCGAAGATGGTGGGACGTCTTCTGTAATTTTACGACCAATGTATGTATGTCTGTCCGAACAATATGATGGCACAGAGTCGCCCAATGACGCTTGCGCTAAATCTTGGTCAACCGTCCTTTTACACGTGACTATTTATTTAAACTCAACAGCCCGATAATTGAGGCTGACTGTACGGGGACCGCAATCGCGCGGTACAACTACTTTGGCTTGTGATGAAACAGTGGATGTGCTGTTGAAATGGTCTGATTCTACGCTTCCTACTCCTTTAGTGTTCCTTCCGAATTCCTAGAATCTGGGGTGCTGTCCGTGCCTCCTTGGGCCGACAACCACCAATGGTTCACCGTTCGTTTTTTTCAATGAGTCCATGGCACGAAACGTCCACCTGTTCAACTGGTGGCTTTGCTGACTAGGTGACCTTGCATTCACAGTGTGAGAGAAACTGAAATCAACCCGACCATGAATAATGACTGGGCGATGAAAGTTTCCGGTCAGGTGACGGCCCCTCGGAACGCAGTCGCTCTTCCCAGCGGAAGAAACACCAACAGATGCACTTTTCCCCTCCTGGAAGGCTAATTTGGAGCGATTTTGATGCGATGACTGAACTCACTCTTGTTGTATGGTGCATGAGTTGCAATTCCGCCCCCCCCCCGCCTTCACAGGTATATGCTCACAATGGGTGCACTGAATGCGGCACACATACACACCGGTTTCCAGTTTATTGCACACCGTGCAGCGGTTTGTGCTTTTACTCACCGTAATTACGACTGCTTTATCATCGATAAAACTGAGGGATCTTTTCCAGTTAAGCCCCGCCAAAAAGTTAAGCCCCGCCACCCAAAAAAGATTATGAAAAGGGAGCATATGGAACTTGAACTTTTACTCTCTATTGAAGAGGGTGAAATTGAGACTAGTCATTAATAATTTACATTTAAAGGTCCATTTTTCGGTGTCTTTGCCTCCAAACGAACTTACACAGTTAGCTGTCCACTAAAGATCGGTGTGTGCCGCATTGGCGCTTATTCTGCATCTTGTAAATGTGCCAGAGAGATTCGATGGTTTGTGTGTGAGCTCCAATCGTTGGATCCACAAAGTTTTCGGTATGATTAACCGTTTGATGAGTATAACTCATGCCAATCATCCATTCAATGCATTGGTATGATGCCCACATATCGGAAATGATAATTGAGCCGGGAGCGATGCAGGCCTGGATTGTGTCCAGCAGAGTGGCCGCAGTTCGATCTGGCACTGCATACAAGAACACTTCTTTAGTCTCCCGGCAAATCCCTCCGAAAATCCACTGCTGAGGAAGGACTCGCCCTGCATGGTTTTTACGACGTGATATTAGGGTTTCATCGATCTCGACATGTAGACCTGCGCCGCCGACAATCGTTGGAGTCTGCAAAAGCTGCCAGGCGCAAATTTCACGCAGAAAGTTCTTCCAGTCGACAGCGGTCGCGTGGCCAATAGATAACTCCTCTGAGCAGAATTTGATTGTTGTCAGATTTTTGGACCAGCAATAAATGAATAGGATTATTGTCCTGAAATCCATCCTAGACCGCTCCAGCCAAGTTCCCTTTCGAAGACCGATTTCTTGCCGACACTGTCGGGCATCACACCTCCACCTGTCAGAAACAGTTGAAAGTGTCATTTGGTGTCCTCGTCTGCATAAACGTTGATGATGAATCACTTCATGGCTTTGCAAAAAACGTATTGCTGTTTCCTTGTCATGAACGACCGCCGAAAGCGTCAGAAAGTTCATGTCAGGTTTTACGTGCGAACGTAGAAACTTTTTGGACAAAAATGACCTTAGAAGCGGATAGGGAGTGTTTTTGTGGGGCACGTTCACATGCATTACGTACACTGGAGCTGGCAAACAGTGGCGGCGCTCAACTTTTCACGCGTACCCTTTTTGCACTATTGGTGGGGCTTGACTTTTCAGGTGTACCCTTTTTTGCCTTAGTGGCGGGGCTTAACTTTTTGAGTGTGCTCTTTTTGGATTAGTGGCGGGGCTTAACTGGAAAAGATCCAAACTCAGTACTAATAGGGCAGAAGATTTACACGCAAAGGAATGATAGGCTATTCGGACGCCAATTCAACCTGCGGGGTCCCAATGCGCAAGGGCAATACGCAACTAAGAAACACCACACAGTAGGTATTCTAGCGCAACTGGCTGAAAGTTGGATCGATCTGTATGGTCACCCGAGGCATGCGATGTACCTTAGATTGTGAGAATTATATTGAGGGAAAGTAATCGTTTTAACTTTCTCAGACGACGAATTCCTGTCGATTCTGTCAAGTTTCTTTGTTATATTGTCAGTTTGAGGTGCAAGATTGCTCACAATCGTGCAGAAGTTGACTTTTTGTCGGAGTGTATTCGCCTACGTCACTACTCTCCGTCAATCTTCAAGCTATCGTACCGAAACAAGCTCAAGTCTTCTGCAGCTAAGCTTAGGTGCATCGCGTCCGATCACTTAGAGATCGCGTACACCGGACTTGAGTGTCTCTTGGAAACCCACGCACATTTTCTGCCCTTAGTGGGAGGTTTGTTTCTCTGCTGTCAAATTGTATACGCTTATTATTGCAAAGCCATCATCGATCGTAGCAAACGAACGAGCTAGCTTGACTCCAAACATCGCTGATAAACACCCATGATCCAATGCGAGGCGACGCAGCAAACATGCCCACCTGGGGTTACGCATTCACGCAGGCCACCAGCGTCTCCAGTCGGCAGCCACTTGTTGACCTCATTTCCCCGATTTGAGGTCAGCACTTCATCCAAACTCTTGTAGCGGTGCCCCAATTCCTGTCCCCTCCGTTTCCTCGAGGCTGTTACCATATGCCGGTCGAAAACAACTGTCGCTCAGTCGCAGGTTGCCATGGGCGCAGGGACAAGATTTCCGGTATTGCTTTCCTTCTTTTTTTGTAGATTTGCCTGTACCAGCTGACACTTGAATGTGGTTACTTTCCAGTTATCTTTATCGGCACTGAGAGGAAGATACGAAATGTATGCATCTGCCTAAATGTAACCTCACATTGTACTTTCCTAATTCCGCATAGACAATTTTCAATCATGGTGCACTGCACGGATATTGTAGGTCAGATCAACACACAGCAACTGGGCGTCAGCGATAAGTAGTGGGTAGATAAGATGCAACATGAGTGTGACGGATTGGTACTCAGGCTCTGCTATCAAGTCCAGACTGAATCTGCATCAGACAGTTTGCCTGGAATGTGACGTGTTTCCTCAGTCATCAGGAGTGCACCAGCTCAGGCTAGGAGAGGGATCGATATAGAAGCTGACGAGTGGAGTATTGGAACGGTACAAGGTGATAAGCTGTTCAGCTTCCAAGTCACATATCGTGTCTATATATTTCTCTGGCTTTCGATAATGGGCTTATGCATGGTCATGGTTCTGCATGAATGTATTGTTGTAACTCAAGCAGAATGCCCATTTGTTACATCAGGTTCAGAGAGAGAGAGGGGGACAAAGTACGAAGCGTTAAACGAACAGTGGTTTTCGATTAATTCTTCGTCCAGCTCATACAATAATATACATTAGGGTAAGATCTGTTGCATTCATCAGTATAACAAAGAAACAATTGATCAGGAAAGTTAACTTGTGTTCATGATGGCAGTCATCTAATCACATGACTGAAGTCAGGTGGAGTTGCGGAGTGCCATCACTTCCTTCCCGTCTGGTGGTCGGCCACGGAAGTTGTAGTGTTTGTATCATCTTCTTCTGGACACACAAGTCCGGGTTTGTCAGGCGTATGCATACTGCCTCAGCGGTGGCAAGTAGGCTTGCTCTTACACGATGGTTATGCCTTGGTGGTATTCTGTAGAGAATCTGAAAGGATGTTTGTTTATTTATTTGGTGGTCTGTGTTAATTAGATGATTCGTAATCGCTCTGTCGTTTGTCCTGTTCTCGCGATTGTAGAGCCAACCTGGGAGGTGTTCCTTAATTCTCTTACCTAAATGCGTGGCCCGGCACGGGCAGTTGAACCGATGGATTAGCATTGATTGGATGATCAGGCACTCGGTCTTTGAATCTCGGAACCGGTACTTGTTTATCAAATGTACGCGAAAGCAATGGAGACGAATGAGCATCAAGTAATGTCGTTCCACGGTCACACTCAGGATCCTCCTAGTTACAATAATATGTACTGCTCCAATGATGCTGCACCATCCATCGGCTCTGCTAGCACCGAAATTGGCAACAACAGCAGCAAATATCTGCGACTACTTAACGACCCATAATGTTCTATATTCGCAATGCATGGCATTTCATGCAACGTGACCCTTCCTACCGATCGAGCAAAGTGCCCTTTTACAGACAAATAGTTTATTCGAAGGACCGTAATTTATAAATCAAACAAATGAATAACGCGTCCCTAAGTCCCGGATACATGCTGCATCATCTGCTCGCAGTGATGCGACGTAACGCAACCGCGTACTTCAGCTACCACGTTTTCCAGAAACCGTGTATGTCACTCGCCTCATGCCCGGTAATGGTTGTTAGCAGGTAACCAACTGTGCGTGTGTCCCCTCCTCAAGCGTATGGATTGCATATTACCTCCCTCTGCTTGTTTTCGTTACCAAGTAAAACAACAACATATCAATGCGTCGCGGGTCATGGCGCCCACAAGACACATTTGTTCCGCGACTCTTCGCCACCGCTGATGGTGCTACACTGTTCCCCCAGTGTGTGACCTCTGTTGCGACCGCATGCAATCGCTAGGATTTAACAGGGACGTCATATGCAATCCATACGCTTGTTAAGGGGACACAAATAGCTGGTGACGTGGTAACAACAATTACGGGTCATGAGACGGACGCATATCAGCGGTTAACGATTCCAAACATGTAGCATGACGCATATTTTCACCACCATTCCCGGCCACCTAGTATACCAAGGTTGAAATGAGGCAAACATGGCGTAACATGAAAGGCTAGTTTCAGTCTCCGTAGTCTCGGTGTGTCGGGATTGTTGGCGACTCTTCGCTATGGCATTCATCCGCCGCATGCCCCCTAAACTATGGTACCGTGTATGCGACGACGTGCGTCCCATTAACAAGCATATGTATTGTCTGTGACGTACGACTTATCACCTGGCGATTGCGTCACCATGCGGAGGAACAATGCCATAACGCAGTGCTAACACTTTGCGCTCAGTGAGTGGTCAGATCATTAACCAACGTAACCGGGATCTTCATGCTTGCCCGTTTCGGTGGCAATAAAAGGGACGGCGCCTACGGAGGTAGACAGTTGGTGCTTGGAGGTACACTGCCCGCACACTGAATGCAGCGACGAGGTCATTACGTGTACCACACTCCAGAGGTGTGGGAAAGAATACTGAAGGCGTATGAGGAAAGGGAGGATTGGAAGACCGTTGCTTTTTTGCTGCAAGTGAACGTGATCACGTGCCACATTTGTAATCAGCGGAGCCGAGGGGTAACACGGGGATGGGTGGGCTCGTCACCGGTCTCTGACCGAGAGCCACGTCAATGCTCTCGTTGAATGGGTATCGGAAGAGCCCACCGCTACCCTATCTTCTCTTGTTCTGAGGCTGAATACGACGTGGTGACTGTTACCACGGTGTCGAGATATCTGGACGGTCGCCTTATAACCCTGAAGTAGTTGTATACCATCCCGGATTGAATGAAGAGATTGGAAAACAAAAAGCGACGCAAGTTGTTCGTGTCGACACTGATACAACTACAGGCGGAAGGAAAACAACCCGTTTGGATCGATGAGACGTATTGCAACCTCTTATGCGCTCGTACTAGGGGTCACTCAAGGCGTGGGAGTCGTGCAGTGTATCGTGGCGAACAGTCGCTGCCAGAATGTGCACGTTGGCGCGATGACGAGGGACGCACTTATAGGTTTTGCTGTTTTACGTAGTAACTACAACAAACGGAGGTGTGCGTAGTGGGCTCGAGGACTTCTGAATGCCCAAGGATCCCATTACATAGATCAGTGCATTTTGATTTGTGACAATGCGCTGTGCTACACGGACCTGGAGAGCGTTTTCCAGATGGAAAGGTTTCGATCAGGAAGACTGCTACAGCTGGCGCCTTACTCTACGTCGTTTAACCATACTGAAGTTGTCTGGGCGTAATCAAGGCTTATGTGAAGAACCAGTAGCGTAAGGCAGAGTTGCCCAGCATCCTCCTTCTAAGTTCAGTTTCGCTATAGACGAAATCTTGGAGAATGCTCTGGAGAACTGTAAACCCAGAGGCGTCGAGCTGCTTTCGGGGGACCGACTTCTGGATTCGGATTATGCAGACGGCATCGCCGTAATCTGCGCTTCCTCACAGGCCGTTCCAAATGTTCTGCGTATGTTGGTGATGACTGCCTCGCAGTTTGGAATGACCTTCACACCAGCGAAATGCAAGGTTTTCTTACAGGATTGGCTAAGCGCTGCTCCTGGCCCTACTCCTCTAGGTCATTGATTGGAAATGGTGGACAAGTTGGTTTACCTCAGAAGCTGCCTCAGCGCTATGGCTTAACGGCTGAGGTCTCTTTGCGCGTATCCAAGGCTCGGGTTGCTTTTGCCAATCTTCGTTATCTCTGGCGCCGAGGTGATCTGAGTCTATATCTGAACGGCCGAGTTTACAATGCCACAGTGAGAGCGGTTCTCCTCTATGGCTGCGAGACTTGGCCTGTTCACGCAAAGGAAGTTGAGAGGCTGTCTGTTTTTCATCACCGCTGCCTTCAGAGCAATGTTGGCGTATGATAGCAATATCACACTAGGAATGAAGAAATTCGACGAAGAAATTTCAGATCAATTATAGCAGAATGCCCATTTGTTACGTCAAGTTCAGAAATAGAGACAAAACACGAAGCGTTAAACGAACAATGGTTTTCGATTAATTCTACGTCCGGCTCATACAATAATACACATTAGAGTAAGGTCTGTTGCAATCGTCCGTATAACAAAGAAACAATTGATCAGAAAATTTAACTTGTGCTCATGATGGCAGTCATCTGCTCACATGACTGAAGTCAGGTGGAGTTGCGGAGTGCCATCACTTCCTTCCCATCTGGTCGTCGGCCAGGGAAGTTGTAGTGTTTGTATCATCTTCTTCTGGACACACAAGTCCGGGTTTCTCAGGCGAAGAATTAATAGAGAACAGTTATTCGCTTCGTGTTTTGTCTCTTTCTGGTATTGTTGTAAGCCTGAATATCGAAAGATACGCTTTGTGCAAGTGCGCTGAGCGTTTTCGTTGGTCTTCAAGTCACCTTTACGAAGGCCGGTAACTTTAGCACGGTGGTATTCAAGCATAGGTCCTATACTAATTTTGAAATCACTCAGTCTGGCTTCGTTTCGAGTTAACAAAGTGCATAGAATTCAAGTCGATTTAGTAGCCTTTGTTGCACTATACTTTGTATATTCGGTAACGTTTAGCGAACCAGAATATCAAAAACCGAAGTCACAGACTGGGGATGCAATTGGAATAGCTTCGTCATGGGTCTGGAGTAATCCGGCTTATATGTGACACCCATACACCCGGATATCACACCTGGACGTCAAAATCGTCATTCGACGCATTGCAACAAGCGTTCCCACCGCAATTGTTTTTAACTCAATTGCATATTGGCTATTTTTGCCTCACATTCGGTAGTTGGGAACCTATAAATAACCCTCATGTCTTCCGCAAACCCCAAGGACTTGTCTAGCTGAATAGCTGAGCTAAGGTATTTTATCTGCGAAATGTAATTAACAGTGTCTATGTCATTTTTATACAATAAAAAAGTAACGAACCCAGAACGCTGCCCAGCATCACTCCATTGACAACTTTACGGGGTAAATACATGCTGTAATGTACGCGAAACGTGTACTCTTTTAGTAGTTCATTACATTGAAATATATTACTCTCTTTACCTTTCGACTGTCTACGCTTTTTATTCATCGTACATCCCTTACACACTTTACACCCGGTAATTCGTGCACTGCGTTGTTCCTTGCTCTTGCCGATTCGTTCTGCATCCTTTGCAACATCGAAAATACACTTTGGGTCTAGTTGCCTATGTTTCCCCTACCGTGCTGTACTTTACACGTCTCATACGTGCTGTTCGATGCAGTTGTTGAAGTCGTCCAAACCTGCGAACCAACATATCGGTCTTTTACTGAGGGTGTTCGGACAGTTCAACCCCTCAAGATGTACTCAACTGTTCAACACATAGTTCGAGTACGCGATTCAAGCCCTAGCAACTCTAGCTGAAACGCGATCTGGTTGCACTGGAGACCCCGAAGCGAAGGACAATTAAAAACGTGGAAGGATTGTTCCAGTTGACATAACATCTGCGAATGAAATTCCTAGGCGCGTACAGCGGAAGTTATCGCCGTCTACGTGGTGACCTCATTCAGCGGTGACGGGTCCCGAAATTCCCTAGTCATATTGGCTACCTCTTGTAACTTAACCGCAACATGAAACGGAGGGGCCCCCGTCTGAAATTAGCCTCCCAATATAGTCGGCTGCAATGCATCCATAAGTTTTCATCAGAATTTGTCAGCCGTGGCACGCACTTCGGACATTTGGCATTTTTGCGCAAACGTCACGCAGTTTAAAGAAAACGACTCGACCACCATGCATGGCACCAACTTCATTAGTGGATTGGCACTGTCCATGGAGTGGCGACAGGATGCAGACAAACACTGCGCGCACCATCCCCCACCGAAATCGGCATAGGCAGATATACATGTGTGTTAACATTTATATTATACTGCGTTCGCATTTCCGCGTTTAGCTTACATGTCGCATTTTTATGAACTTTGCAATTCACACAAAATTCCCCACCGAAGCTATGAAGCGTACCCAACAATGCTCCCATGCATATGAATGGTCTGCACTTGCGCAAGCAGATACGATCGAATCCAAAAGAGAAATGAATTTACTGTCCCCTACATACTCAATTTATATATAACAGCTTTCTATCAAATACTCTTAATATGGTAAGAAATCTGTGCATTAAAGACTTGAATCAATCGTATCAGTTAGATTTAGTTAGTTAGGTTTAGGAAATAAACCTAGTAAGTCACACACGAACCGAAGTTTAGGAGGCCATATTTTGTACGCGAGGGATGGCACGATATCAGGAAGTGGATTCAATGTTCCTTAACAAATCTCTATGACATCAGTGGAAGAATGTCACCTTGGTTAATCGATCGGTAATTTCGGATGTCCGTTTTTGACCCTGACTTATGTCGTGATATAACTGTAGGCTTCTACTGTTCAGGATATTGTCCAGACCGGGGAGTCATGAAGATATTCAACAATAGGGCGGAAATGCCTTTCTCTCCGTGTTTGAACTAAGAGGAATAGATCGCATCACGGACTGGGCGGTTGGTTTGTCGTACAGAGTTCACCAAACCATCCATCATGAACTCAATAGTTGCGATTTGTTCACAGACGCATGTCGACGACGACATCTACAGAGGTTCATATTCAATGTTAAGGTATCCAGCACAATATTCTCTCAAGTCTCCAGCCATAGTACCTGGAGAATATGTACATTCGCCCGCAAGTGTGACGTTCTAGCAACTGGTATCAATTATATTAGCTCTCCTTCTTCGCAAAAGTGCTGCGAGCTCTTGAATCGTATGACTCCTACACACATCTAGTATTTCTTCATGCCTGATTTAGGTGTGAATTTTCGTGTCTGCTTCGACCACTGAACCTTGCAGCAGCAATAATACGCCGAGATCGTAAATGTTTATCGGATGTTTAATTTACAGTCTGCATTCTCCGCTTATCTTTTGTGCTGAAAGTGTGCTTGGAGGTGGCTATACTATGTAACGTATTATCACACGAAGCAAGCTTGCTTGAGGTCGATTTCATGCTGCCATTGTAAGTGTTACCCAAATGTAAGAGGTAAAGCGAAGGTTTCCTAGTTGACATTTCACATAGCGTGTTGGATAATCACCCAACGCAAATACGATAGTTTTGCTGCTTACTATGCTGTGATTACATTCTGGAAGACCGTTCACTATGTTAACGCTTATAGACAGCGTGCCTAAGTAAAGCAAGATCAATCTGTTATCTGCCGTGGTCACGACGAGGACGTTTTGCTTCCATCCTCGTTTGTAGAAGTCTGGAGGTTTTCTCGGTTTCTCTGAGTAAAATGTTAAATAAAATTACTATTCCGCTTTACACATAGGCGATCTGTGCGGATTGTTTTGGTTGCTTGTTGAGTCTCTTTAGTTCATTGTTCTTGGAGTTTATTGAGTTGCAGAGGGCACAGTGTAGTCCCATGTCAGCACAATTCAGAACAGGGACACGTGTCATAGCGACCAGCAGTTCTATTGGGCTGGGGGCAGTCGTAACAGAACAGTGCGATCCTGGTGTCTTATGCAAGTGGGAGTATAACAGCTAATCGAAACCTTCCTCAGACTGAACACTGATAAAATTCTCCGGAAGACGGTTCCAGGCGTTTATTATCTGAGTGGATAGGGCGACAGCAAAGTGAACATGCAGTCTCATCGGCATGAAAAGTTTCAAATTGTGACCTGGTGTCGAGCCTCCTGTGTTGAGCTGGAAACACTGTTGTGGTTCGTTGCCGAAATCCCTCCTTATTGTGCGCCTGGTAAAGATGTGGTCCCCACAGCGGCGACGGTAGACCAGAGAGAAAAAATCTATCTGTTTGAGCCGTAGGGGGTAGGAGAGGTTCCGAATTCCATAGACAAAATTCGAGCCACGTTCCTTGACCTACTCGATCAGGTCACATTCCAGTTTAGCGAGGGGAAAGACAGCTGGTAAGCCATATTCGAGTATTGGGCGTACGTGTGATATAAACAGTGCCCTGATAATATCTGGTGTCCAGCGGGAGAATGACCTTCTTATGACAGAGCACACCCTGTTAGTATTGGCTACTCTCCTCAGCTTATCTCGGGTGCTCTTTAGGTTAGAGGCTATTAAACTACCTCTCTTTCTATCGAGCAGCGTTCTTGAGAAGGAAACCATCAATATCGTAGGTATCGAGTAGCGCACGAAGGGTTCAAATTTTCATAATTGATGTGCAAGCCCCATTTGATGGACCATTGGTGTAGTAGATCTATCGAGTCCTATAGCCTACCAGCGGCATCAAGATTGGGTACTTCAGATCATAGCTTCAGACCATAAGCATAGATTGGATATACAATTTAAAGTGTTGCTAGATGGTCACTAACGAAGAGCTTAAGAAGTTCAGACCCAAGTACAGAACTTTGCGGAATTCCGCTGTTCATGTGTGCTGGATGAGAGAGTGTCTCGTTTAACTTCACTTGCATGGTTCTTCCGTCCAGAAAACGCGCCATCTAGTAATGAAGATTGCCACTGACACCAATTTTGCGAAGCTTCCAGTGTGCCGTTGATGTGGAACCTTATCGAATACCTTATTAAAACTGACGAAGACAGTATCTAATTGTTGACCGGTATCGATTGAGCATGTCCATTTTTCTCTCGCGACTAGCAAGTTAGTGGTGCAAGTGCGTCCCTTCTGAAGGCCATGCTGTGTAGAGGATGTGATGTTCAAATCATCACAGTGCTTCTAGAGGACGCGTTTACTAATGATTTCCATAATCTTGCAAATTATCGATGTCAAGTAGAGAGGACGAAAATTCAATGGATCTTGTGGGTTTTCACCTTTGGTGTATTGACATCACGACACTTATTTTCCATTCGACGGGTAGACGACCATCCTTCAGAGACAAGTGGGGGACATGGCTGCTGGGCGCAGCCACGTAGCCAGCAACCATCTTGAGGACTAGGATATAAAGACCGTCAGGGACAGGTGAGGAGTTTGAATCCAGCTTTAGTAGAAGTTCCGTAACAATTACTGTGTTGAGTTCGATCTGGCGCAGACTATGGGAATGTTTATCCTCATAGCTGTTGAGAAACTGAGCTTCTATGGAGTATACAGAGGAAAAACGGCTTGGCAGAAAATCCGCTTTCATATCATCATCATCGTACAGTACAGAGTTAGTTGTATGAGATAACAACGCGCGTATGCCACAACCGACTTTGGTCCTTTTGTTAAAGGACGCATAGAGGCTTTTTAGTCTGGACAGAGGTTGATTAGCCAGATTCCGTTCATAATAGTGCCTTTTCTCGCGATGACTTGGTCCAGAGGAATGAAGGCCCTCACTTCTGAGCTGGCCTCGGTTGGAACGTCTCGGCTCCCTGGTTGGGGTCCGAAGGACGATGAACACATTTGGTTGGACGCACTTGCTGATATGGCTAGGAGCCGACCTCAGTGGCGTTCGTGCTGTGAGTTTCTTTGGCCCACCCCATCCCACTTAGCCTCCCCCTCCAACCACATCTCATTATTTAGTCTTATATAATTTGGCATAGTAATTATTTTTTGTGCACAGTAGCCGGCTGGTAGCTTACCGGAACGATGCCTATCCGTTACCGGTAGCTCAGCCAGCTTGCACCAGCTGCATTTTTTTCCTTTTTTCTATGTATTGCGGCACAGTAGCTGAGGTGTTCCCCACCTCCAACTGACGTGTATGATGATGACGATGAGTGCCTTTTCTCTTGCTTCCTCAGATGACCGAGGTTTCTAATCGTCTTTTAGTTGGTACAACCAGAGACCAGTTGAAATGTCTTGAATCTATCCCATAGTTTTCTCCGTTGATTCATTCGAGGCCGTAATTCTCGATCAATCCAGGGAGTACCTCTCACAAAACGCCGTCGTTTGGTGTTTGGGGCAAAAGAGTCCGGGCACAGTCGAGTCCCACATCTTGCGGAACGTTCCAGCCAAGCTTGCTAACCGCCACTCTTAGGTGGGATGGGTCGGTGTGCCAAAAATTGTGGCGATGCATACCTTGGTCACACGTGATGAGGCGTCGCGTCCAGGTGAAGATGATGGTACAGTGATCACTGTGACCAACTGGCGGCAGGGTGGTCAGTACCGCGTGTCAGAAGAAACCGGTGTGAGCACCAGATTGTGGAACTACCGTGCCTAGTATGGAAATGTCCTTGTAGGCGTGTAGACAAGTGATAATTTGGCATCGAGGACTGCTCCAAGAAGGCCAACATCAAACGATGTGGGAGAAAGTCCACAACGAGACAGATCTTACTCAACATCCGGTACATTGAAGTCACCCAGAATTAGGCAGTTCCTGCTACTCCCATAGGTCTTGAATGAGTCCAGAACACACTTACCGTTACCGGATGGGGCACTGTACACAACACCTACTGTAAGGGGTTTGCATCTGTCGTGAATTCGACACCGGAGCATTTCCGTACCGGCACCGCTGATCGCCTCGATAACTCCGTTCTCCAGTAGAGAATAACGCCACCCCAGTCCCCGTTCCAAGACAATCAGCTCTAGAAGGCTGGTATCCGTAGGTATGAACCTAGCCAGTGGGAGTATCCGCAGAGATCCAGGTCTCAGTCATTGCTATCGGGTCTGGGCGTAGCTCCAATGTAAAGGAAAGGATCTCATCCTGTTTGTTTCTTATGCTGCGCACATTGGCAGACGTCACGCGGAGTTCATGTACCAGTCTTGATCCTACGATGCGGGAAAGACTAGGATCGGCCTCCAGCCTATTCTTGATATTCTCTGTACAACTCGAAAATCCACAATGTGAAAATTTGTTCCATCGTATGATCTTCGGGTTCTATGCTCATCGGCGACCAGTTTCATTTTGACACAGTCCTCTGGTCAGAGACCTCGTAAAACATAGAACCTTTCTCCCTTAAGGCATGAAGTCCACATTAAGATATGGTAGCCTTCAGCTTCGTCTTGGCGTAAAATTTTTTTTTTGGGGGGGTGAACTTAGAAGAATCTTCCAGCCTTCTAGCGAGACGAAATGTGGAAACGATGTTGATTCTCGGTGCTCCGTCGTAAGAATGTGTGGTCGTCCAGTATTCCTTCTGATGGCGTTTGCTTATCAGATTCCGGGACATTGACACACATTTGAAGACGTCCGTTAACTGGATCTCTACAGATTGGACTGGCTCCAGGCGGACGTTTTGTACAACCTGCCAACGATTGCGTAACAGCGAGAGATATGATCAGTCAAGCAGAGTCTATAGAGGGGCATGTAACGTGGAGTGAAATTTCACTATCGAGAAAGTTTTGCGAACAATAATGAATGCTGCTACCTCCCTTACTTTACCTTTAATACATTATAATACGCTTGTAACTATCTGGTTTTACACGGGATTATGACATCAGATTTCCGTGAATAAAATGAGATTAATTTTATTCAAGTATAGGAAGCTACGGAGCAGATGACACTTATTCATTACTGATCGAACATTAAGTGACTGCCAAGTCTGGCATCATCATCATCCTCATCATCATACACATTAGCTAGAGGTGGGAAACACCTCAGCTACTGTGCCGCAATACAAAGAAAAAGGAGAGGAAATAAAACAACTGGTGAAAGCTGGCTGAGCTACCGGTAACGGATGGGCACCGTTCTGGTAAGCTACTAGCCGGCTGCTGTGCACCCAAAAAAAAATTATTATGCAAAATTATATAAGACTAAGTAATGAGATCGTGGTTGGAGGGGGAGGCTAAGAGGGATGGGGTGGGACAATGAAACTCACAGCACGAACGCCACTGAGGTCGGCTCCTAGCCATATCAGCAAGTGTGTCCAACCAAATGTGTTCATCGTCTTTCGGATCCCAACCAGGGAGCCGAGACGTTCCAACCGAGGCCAGCTCAGAAGTGAGGGTCTTCATTCCTCTGGACCAAGTCATCGCTTGGCCACCCCTCCTCTTCTTCCATCCACACCCCCGGCGCGCAAACAACACACGTCGCGGAAGTCGGTGGGCTGACATGCGTAACACGTGGCCGAGCCATCGGAGCCTGATGCGTGAAATAACGGTGCTGAGCGGTTCATTTCCTTTTCCTGTGCCATAAACAAGGCGTCGAACACGCTCGTTACTCACGCGGTGTTCCCACCAGATGTGAGCTAAATTACGAAGGCACCGGTGGTCGAACGTAACTAGCCTCTTCAGGTCCGCTGCTTTAAGCGGCCAGGTTTCACAACCGTACAATAGGGTCGAACGTACTGCTGCATTGTACACTCTACCCTTCAGGGCAAGAGTGATATCGCGCCGGCGCCATAAGTGGCGAAGGTTAGCAAAAGCGCCCCGAGCTTTTGCTATACGATTCGTTATTTCATCTTCAATCCCACGGGCGCTGATACAACTTCCCAGGTAGTTGAATTTTTGAACGACTTCTAGCTGATCCCCACCAAGGGTCAGCGTAGGAGGCGGTCCAGACCAATCTTGGAGAAACGCTTTGCGCTTCGAGGGTGCGAAGCAAAGCCCGAAGTGACGGACAGCTAGTGCTAATCTGTCCAGTGCCGCTTGGCACGTTTGTGAGCTGTCACAGATGAGGGCAATATCATCAGCATACTCTAAATCAAGAAGTCGTTCTCCTGGGAGTAGCTCCACACCTTCTAAGTCGTGTCCTGTGAAAGCGATTTTCATGACTTCGTCAACAGCGAAGTTGAAGAGGAAAGGTGACAGCGGGCATCCTTGTCTCACGCCGCTGGAGATATTAAAGGGCGACGACAACTTGCCGTAAGCCCTCACTCTGCCCGAGCTACGAGCATATAATGCTCGGATAATATTCACATATTTCTCAGGTACACCTTTCCTGAGTAGACAGTCCCAAAGTGCATGTCTATCCACCGAATCGAATGCACCTTTGATATCGAGCAACACGACAACGGTGGGCTGCCAATATGTGTGACGGTGTTCCAACAACTGACGCAAGGTGAAGATGTGGTCAATGCAGCCACGACCTCGACGAAATCCAGCTTGCTCTTCACGAATCTGGCTTTCACGAGTGCCAGTCAGTCTGTGAAGGATGACAGAGGCAAGCAATTTGGAGGCGATGGAGATCAGACTGATTCCTCTATGGCTGCCGCATTCCGATCGTGAGCCTCCTTTGAAAATTGGGACTATGATGGAGCGGCTCCAATCGGTTGGAACAGTTTCCTGCTCCCACAGTCTCACTAGTAACTCGTGTAAATCATCCACAAGAGCAGGTCCCCCGAATTTGAAAAGGGCTGGAGGAAGGTCATCAGATCCCGCGGCTTTATTTAACTTCAACAGTTTGATCTCATGTTCGACTTCTGAGCGAGAGGGTGGATCCAAAGGAACAGCCCACGGAGCAGGGCGATCACTGGTCGGCGAGAAATCTAACAATTCCGACCGATTAAATTGCCTTTCAAAGTGCTCAGCCCAACGTTCCAGGCGTTTTGATAAATTGTGGATAGGCTGTCCACTCTCGTCACGTATAGTTTCACTAACACGAGGTCTCCTGCTGCCCGTTTCCCGTATAAGACGGAATAACTCACGATGGTTACCAAGGGCAGCGGCCATTTCCATCTCTGTTGCACGACGAGACCACCAGGATTCGCGGTCTCTCTTCAGGCTAGCACGGAGTTTTGCCCGGAGCTCTTTGCGAGTTTCATTGTGTTCGCTTCCAGCCGGAATATGCCGGCGAGCATCTATAAGTTCCAAAGACTGTGAAGAGACCCAATGTTCATGTTGGCGATTAGACTTACCACATGAGGATTTGCCTGCTGCTAGTAAGGCCTGTTGCATATGAGACCAGTGAGCTTCAACTGCATCCAGTGAGCGTTTATCCAACTCGGATGACAGCGTAATTTGATAGGCGTTCAGAACAGCTGGATTCACCAGTCTGCCGGTGTCAATGCGCTCACAACATCGTCGCGGGCGTCCGCCAAAGCGCATCCGCAGGTCAGCACATACAAGTGCATGGTCGGTGTCAACACCTGTGCTCCAAATCGAGCGACAGTTCTGGACGCAGCCTCTCCAGCGGTAACTGATAGCAATGTGATCGATTTGCGTCCATAGCTGGTTCGAGGCTGGTGGGCGCCAAGTCACCCTCCGGCGGGTGCTGTGTCGGAAACTAGTGCTCGCAAGAAATAAGCGAGCATCCTCACACAAATGAAGTAACCGCTCACCGTTATCATTACGGGAGCCTATACCATGTTGGCCGCCCAGATGCAGCTCATCTGCGGATAATTTTCCAACTTGAGCGTTCAGATCCCCAGCCAGCACTACAGTGTCCGAGCTTCTTCTGTGGCGAAGGAGTTCGTTCAGTTGGCGATAGAAGTCGTCTTTTACCGAGTCATCGCTACAGTTTGTCGGTGCCTAGGCAGCGATAACGAATAGACACCTGTTAGTCCCGCGCGACTTCGAAGTTTTGAACGAGCCAGCCAATCGGACCGCACACATCCAGCTACTGATTGGAATCCAATCAACCAGAGCAGCTTCAGCCCGGGGACTCAGGGCAATACCAACACCGGCTTGGCCGGTGCTCGAAGCTGCATCGTCACCGGATAGGCGCAATGAGAAAGTGCTGCTAGTGTCACCTGAAGGGGATCGCAGAGTGAGTACAGAGCTCGAGTCTTGCAGGCGGGTCTCCGATAAGCAGCAGATATCGATCGAGAGGGTCTCCAATGTTCGGGCAAGTACTGCCTGTTGACCGATCTGAAGCCATGTGCGAACATTGAGGCATGCCAGTCTGAAGGAGGATCGAGGGCTCCAAATGGAAGCCGATGAACTGGAATGGGCCGCTTGCTTGGACATGGGCCTGTTGACAGTGCAGGAATGACGCTCTGTGTTCACCTGTGAGTTGAAATTAAAAGACAAGCGACTGTTGAAGCAAGGTGGGGGAGGGCCGAGAATTGGGGGATTGAAAACAGGGGGGATAAAAGTAAAGCTGGAATGAGACGATAAGAGTGAAAAAGCGCAAGAAGGGAAATAAGAAGATGGGAAGGCCTGAGCAGTAGCATCCAAACCCCTATGCACCCTGCTCGATGCAGCAGATAGGGCATCGTTGATTATCCTCTGCGGTGGCCAGAGCATCAGAAATTTGTTTAGGGAAGGATTCATTGTATTGCGTGGGCAGGATACTGTCAGGTTGCCCAGGCCTAGACAGGAGAACGATTAGGGTTCTCAACCAAAGCCTTTGGTTCAAAAACCTGACCGCAAGGCAGCGGGTTTTGCACTGGGCTACAAGGAGTCCGTTTTAAGGAATAAGGAGCCATCCTCATTCCGACCCCCAACCTGGAGGACCAGGAGGCTGAGTTTGTCTGGCCTCTAACCATTGACCAATCTGGTATGAGTGGCGCTGAAGGTGCAAAAGCACCACCCAGTATAGCTCAATGGATCACTGAGGCACACAAACCATCGCACCACAGTAAGGTCCAGCCTCATTGCATAGCAGTGTTTGAATTGACGGTGGGTGGAGAGCTTTGGTGATCAATAGCAGCCGCTATGCATTTTTATAGAAACAAATGATAAGTGTCCATTACTCGCATCAGTGCGCATAATTCTGGCACGTTTCTGGAAATCATCTATTGTCAATTGAACAGATTTATCGTCACGGACACTCTCCTCTCGTATTGTACTACGTCAGCACATAATTGTGTCCAACCGCTGTCCACTAACATATCTGTGCTCCCAGTCGCAGTGCAGCGCAGAGGGTACTGCTTTCAGGCCAAGCTCACGCTTGCGATGGACGGTGAACCGGGCTGCGCTACAACTGTCGGACTGATCGCTTTGGCTTGAGGGATCTAGCATAACTAATGCTTCGTTCTGAAGTATCATCTAGCATTTTTGGTAGCTGCGTTTCGATTCGGAATGTTTTGCGCCCAGTGTGGCCTATCACATGGACACGAGACCTGGTTCGAATACAGACTATTAGTGGTGGCGACTGGACGACGTGTTCCCTTGATTGAACTACCTGGAACTTTCGCAGTGAGGGCTCCCCCATTCGTACGTTGAATTGGCACTCAGTCTGTGTAAGCTGGTCAATGCTCTCCACGCGCGGTTTACTTGAAGTTCCGGGTAGTACTGAACTTATTCACACATGTGCATATTGCTGACAGAATGCCTAATGCACCCACAACCTCACTACTTATGGTGACCCGCTCATTAGGCCAACTGTGGCCGGTTGTTGAGGTCAGTGTGGAGTTCGCTTGACCTTCCTGTTGCACGCACAAGCTTGCTTACATTTCCGTTGTCATTCCCGAATGCCAACATTACAAACCTGCACTTCATTGAAAGCTCTCAGCACTCTTGTTTACTTGCCACATAAACCGGCCTGGCAGGGACTGTTGGGCAGGAACATGTGGGCAGTAATTGGTTGGACAGGGTGTGATGCGGTCTCTGTTTTAGGCTTTTCAACGTCTCAAGCAGACCTATCAATTCCCGATCCAACGATACGCAAAAGAAGGAACATTCCCGGAATTGCCATATCGTTCCGGTCCGAACTGATCGTGTCCTCACACACACGTTAGCCGCGTATTTTCATAGACCGGTGGTCCTACGTTGCTGCAGCGCCAGCTGACGCTTCAGTGCCGTGCGACGGTTGACGTTCATTACGTCGCTACCCTACCACTGACTCCGGGCTGTAGACACGGTGATACCATCAATGCTTCTGTAGCATCAGCTAGTTGTGAAACAGCGGACACGTGATTACTTAGCGGCGCTTCTGGCGAGACCTTTGTAAGCTGTCGCCCGCTTTTTGGGTTTGGGTCTTCCAACCATTAGCAACCCCCATTCACTGTTAGTAGATGCAAAAGAAGCACGTTGCAACCAAACAGCCCAGCGCTTCTCAGAGTAGAAATCCTTAGCGTCTGGTCATCCTTTCGGTACGGTGCTTAGACCAATGTGGAAGGGCAGCCTTCTCCACTTCCAGCCTAGCTAGCGTTAAATGGAACAAGCATTTGCGAGCAACCGAAGCTGTAGTTGCACGCCGTCAGGTGAGTCGGCACGGATCCAATACGCAAGATGCCCCCACGTTTCAGAGTCTTGCCACCAAGCGATCTTCCAACCTTTGTCATCCTGCCAGGACTAACCCACATCACTTTTAATGCGGAGGCTGGGTCGCAAAAGCTGATGTCACTACGAAAACACGGCTCGCCGGGTGTCGACACCATTCGTCCAGAGGCAATGGAAGCAGCATCAATCCAATTGGCAGGATCATTAGCTCGGCTTTTCCAGCATTGCTTAGACCAGAACCAAGTTCCCGCCATGTGGAAGCTTGGAATAATAAGCCCGATTCACAAAGGTGGAAGCAGATCTGGTCCCTCCAACTACCGCCCAGTAACCCTTCTTCCTATACTCTCCAAGGTCATGGAATCCATAGTTGCCGATGCACTGATGTGCTGTCTGGAAAACTGTAACATCGTCAGGCCTGAGCAGCACGGTTACCGTTGACAGCGGTCATGTACAACGAATTTACTAATCGCACGCAGTACTTGGACCTAGGCAGCTGATGCTGGAGAAGGTGTTGATGTGATCTACCTGGATTTTTCCAAGGCTTTCGATCGTCTAGACCATCGGATACTACTATCCAAGCTGCAGAATTACGGGATCGACGACCCTCTTTTAAGTTGGAGCGCCAACTTTCTACTTCAACGCAATTAGCGGTCAGAGTTCGGAGTTCTTTATCGGACCCCATACAAGTCGAGTGTAGTGTGCCGCAAGGCTCAGTTCTAGGTCCACGTTTGTTTTTGGTGTTTATTAATGACCTTGCGCAGGGAATTGCTTCAAACTTCCTAATGTTTGCCGATGATATCAAGACCTGGCGCAGGGTTCAGGCAAACGCCGACCAACATGTGCTTCAGTGACCTAGATGCGGTCTATCAATGGTCACACGGTGGTATCAATGGTCACACCAAGACTTACTGCATTTCAACGTCAGTAAATGCAAGCTGCTTCCCATCCGACATCAGAGCAGCTACTCATACCGGATCGGAACGAATATACTAGAACGATCCACTCTCCAACGTGACTTGGGTGTGCTGGTTCAAGATGACCTGGGTTGCTCCAGGCAATCCGAAAAGGACTCGAAGACTGGGAACCAACACGTCGGACAGTTGCGACGGGCGTTTGGACAAATAAACAGCTCCATATTTCGAAAAATACTCAGTGAGTATGTTCGCATCCCATGTTGAATACGCAACTCAAGCCTGACATCCATGGCTGGAACACGACCTTAATACACTGGAACAGCCACAACGTCGGGCACCTAAGAAGGTAATTGGAATTCGCAATCTTTCATACCAGGAGAGGTGGCAACCATTGGGAGTATTCAGTGGAAGCTATCGCAGACTACGAGGCGACCCGATTATGGCATACTTGATTCTGCGAGACCCACATCGTGTGTGCCGCCCTTTATTGCAACTCAGCAGCAATACAAACGTGAGGGGCCACACATTGAAACTCGCTATGCGGTATAGCCGCCTGGAGTGCCGCAGAAATATCTTTTCCATTCGTGTCAGTCGCCCGTGGAATGCTCTCACAGAATCGGTCGTCTCTGCACCGACACTAACAGTATTTGAAAGACGGTTGGATGCACTCATCCACTTAAAATTTGTCAATGCACTACGTCTCCATCCTACAACTGGAGTTTACCATAGAATTAATGGGTGTTAACTACGGGTGCTGTGAATCTAAGCGGATTGCAGTACTACAACGGGGCAAAGGATAAGTCCCTATTTTCATATTTAAAGTACTGTTTTGCTATGATTATTATTATTGTTATATCGATATCCCCACCACCCACCCAACGGGACTTGTAAAGCAACGCTTCTTACCCCGTATAAATTCATTGTTCAGTGTGTCACACGCGCTAACAACTTGTGCTGCTCGAGGTCACCGTCCTATTAAGCGGTCGCAGAAGACGTGACCAACAGCGGGTAATATGCGCCACATTTCAAATGCGTAGGGTGTCATGGAGCAGGCAGGCCCCCCTGTCTCAAGGGGGGCAAGCCGCAATACGTGTCGGTTTTTCGCCAGTGCCAATGCAGCGAGATTGGAGCTACGATCCTGTCGGCACAAGTAATGGGGGTAGTTATGGGAAATGGTATCTGATGCTGGATGCGATAATATCAATTAAGGTCGCGTACCGTGAAGCACGTGAACAGAGCCATGCGCGCCACGTGCGGTCCGCCCAGAATGAGCACGGTTTAGCACTGAGGCGCTGCGGGATAGACGACGAGTGAGTCACTCCACATCTGCGCACGGTCGATTCATACCTGAGTCCTAGTCGCCCAACACCACAGATTCCATCGCCCACGCATCGTGAGGCACAAATCATGCTACAGACGATCTGCGGCTTAATGCGTCTTGCTGTACAGGTCGTGGCTGCACGAAGGCCAAGCCAACGATTTGACCACCCCAGTCGCTGGCCTTAGCAATCCCAATAGTATTCCTCACGGAGTCGGACCGCATGACCTACAATGGGGTAGACATAGCACCGCGAGGTCACACCGACCTAGGGCCTAGTCATTTTACACGCACACGCACACGTCTACACAAAAATCACACGCCTTCAGTGCACGGTTCAAAGCCGAGACAGGAGCGGCTTTCATATGCGGCATCAGAACCGTAGTAGGGCCTGGCGGCATGCGGTGACAGTCTACGTACATACCCGATGCATGGGACGTGCGCACGTGTGGCCATCGCACGTGACGCGAAGTCGGGTGATGTCAGGCTGATGGGCGAATCGCCAGCAAGCGGTCGATGCCGGGCTGGTGAGTGATGTGCGATGAGGGGAAATTGCGAATTTGAGCATATGCATTTGCAGCTGCAGTGTGGGTGCCGTGGATTGCTAAACAAATTGAGTGCGTGCCTATGTTCATTTCCTGTTACTAACTAACAAAAGGTCGGGAAGATAGTTTCTGGGTCATCAAATTAGGCCACATTTTATTACGGTGAGATTGCACGTTCTCTATAAGGGCTCAGGGCTGCACTACATCACCTTGTTGCACTGACAGAACAAAGGAAGTAAACCACATTCTATTGTAATGCAACTGATTGACCCGCCGGACGTGCCGCGGTAGCTCAGTCGGGAGAGCGTTAGACTGAAGATCTAAAGGTCCCTGGTTCGATCCCGGGCCGCGGCGGGGTTTTCGTGCCAACTTTGCACGTGTCAGTGAAATACACCCATTACGGTGCACTCTCACCAAGAAAGTGCCGAATGCCATGGGGTTGTCGTGCCACTCTTCGGCCGTGCACCGTGTGGGTATATGTTGCTTGTTGGCATGCTGCGCTCCTAGTACCGCTATTTTGCCTGTGTTCTCATTGGAATGCTTTGTGTATCTTGCGCTTCAGACATTGTCAACCGCAGGCTAAACTTACGATTCAGGTGGTCATCGGCGGGATCTCTGCTATTTTTCTTGTTCGTGTGCTTTTGGTTGTGCTGAACGTGGGTATGTGCAGTACCAGGTTCCACTTCGGGGGCGAGGGACTTAACTCACTGCTTATTGGTCGCGTAGCAGAAGCATCACCTATTTACGTCCGGTAATCTATAGAATCCGTGCCCCGCTGCTCTGTCCATGTTTTTCGCTTGCATGGCACGCCCGGACGCAGCCAGATGCGCCCTGGATATCACTACTGGCACTGTCTAAGTGTCGTTTGTTTGCCTTGTTCCACCTACGGTGCGGTTTGGTGTTTCGATTTGCTTGCGGTTCCAGTTGTGGTATGTGGTCCCCCGCTCTCATGCTAGCAGTCAACACTCCATGTCTAACGGTTGCGCCCCGGCTACGATTCACCTGTCATGCGATACTCTCCATCTGGTGTTCACTGGTCACTTCCTTGACTTCTCCAATAACACTGACGCATGAGTGAGAGGGTCACGGGTTACTTGTCACGCATTTAAAGCGCGAAGCGGGATCGGTACGCTTTAAAAACAATACGCGAAAATAAGGCCAACCTCCGGTGAGTGGAGAACACCAAAGGTAACGCTAGGAAAAATTTATTAAGTGGGCGAAAGGCTATCTAGTGCTAAAAATAAGGCACCGAAAGATAGCTAGCTAGGGAAAGGTGTGGTCGCGTGCGCGGAGAGCAAAGATGGCTGCGGAGCCGAGGAGCGTCGCGCCGTTCGAAGGTGGATGCTATGTGTCTCAAACAAACGCGAACAACGTTCAAACAGGCGAGCGGCTAATTTGCTATGTACATCGATAAAATATAATTTTGTGATTTTGTAATATTTTACGCAGCATGCGGCAGCCAAACAGGGGAATCTCCAGGTCACTACACAACCCCCCTCTTAGAAGGGAACCGTAGGTGACCCTTCGATCTACGTGAGGACTGTCCGTCGCCGGCCAGCCCTCTGCGAGACCAGGCGGTGAAACCTGATGCAGCTGCTGGGGGAGCACCAATGCGATCGGACGCTAGGGGGGCTCCCACCCGTGTCCTCCCTACAGGTGCCAAAAACACAAAATGGGGGAAATGTGCGCAGCGTTCGAGTGCGTAGTGTCACAGCACACGATGTTTGAGCACGTAGTGTCCGCCAACGTAACGTTCGATCGTCGTTGAACGTCCGCGTGTCGGGGGTATGAAAAAGAAGCGGAAACGCGGAGTGTCAAACAGGTGCGAGCGACAGAGCTAACAAAAGGCGATAGCACTTACCGAGTGCGATAAGCGAATAAAGTGAGAACCATTTTGTGTTTTCAAAACGATTTTCTCCTTTTTTGGGTTTTCAAAACGTCTTTGCGGTTTTTGGGGTTTTCAAAACGCTTTGCAATTTTTTTTGGGTTTTCAAAACGTTTTTGTTGGGCGGGTTAAGCCACAAGCAAAAAGGAAGCGGGAAAAGAAGAATGAAAAGAAGACTAATCTTTTAATCGCGCTGGCCAATGAACCCGCCTACCTGACCTAGTCGATTTCGGACGTTCGGTCGGAGGCGTTGTCGATCCAGCAGTTTTGTCGGATGAGGAAACTTTCCGGTCGATAGTATCGGAAGGAACTGAGTCGGAAGGGTTGTTCGGAGAATGCTTCGTAGCATCGGAAGTGGCGTATCGTCGATCATGGGCTGCGTTGACTCGTCCGAAGGTGGACAGGAGTCATCGTCGATATCAGGTTCCACATGGGCAACCTTGAGACGGTCGATAGAGACGGTTTCACGTTTACCGTGGCGGTCGATAATGAATACGCGGTCCTTACATTGAAGAACCTTAAATGGACCTTCGTAGGGTCGTTCGAGTGGTCTGCGTAGACCATCGACTCGAAGGAAAACGTAAGCGCAATGCAGTAGATCTTGTGGAACGAACGATTTGCGTCGTTGTTCTCGCACGTCGGTTGCTTTGATATGGCGCATGCTCGTGGCTAACTGCCGAGCGTAATTCGCGTCGTAGCGAGGTGTTCTAGGGTTTTCAGAAAAGAAGTCCCCAGGTAGTCGAAGAGGTTGTCCATATACCAGTTCGGCGCTGGACGTGTGCAAATCAGCTTTAAGAGCTGATCGGATACCAAGTAGTATCATGGGCAGTGCTTCGGTCCAGCTTAGTGCATTAGCGGCACTAAGTGAGGCCTTCAGCTGTCGGTGGAAACGTTCCACCATGCCGTTGGATTGCGGATGATAGGCGGTAGTCCGGATGCGTTGACATCCGAGGACTTTGAGAAGATCGTTGAATGTCGAGGATTCGAACTGCGGACCGCGGTCGGTAGTCACGGTGGCTGGACAGCCATGTGAAGCGACCCAGCGCTCAACGAAAGCGCGCGTTACGGTGTCCGCGGATACGTCGGGTATAGGTACGGCCTCGGGCCAACGGGTGTATCGGTCGATCATGGTCAGAATGTAGACCATTCCTCTGGATGGTGCCAAGGGTCCAACTATGTCGAGATGGACATGGGCGAAGCGAGCTGAGACTTGCGGAAAACGACCAAGCGGAGCGGACACGTGCCGCTGTATCTTGGCCTGCTGACACGTTAGACAACCGCGTGCCCAGCGCTTAAGATCGCGTTGCATTCCGGGCCAAACGTATCTCTCGGATATGAGTTTGATCGTGGCTCGGATGCCTGGATGAGCGATGTTGTGAAGTGTATCAAAAACTAGACGTCGAAAGGTTTCTGGAACGACGGGTCGAGGTCGTCCAGTAGAAGTATCGCACAAGATTGTGCCATCAGACGACGGCAGTGGATGCGGTGTGATTCGTAGCGAAGAATCTTGTTTGACGTTCTGACAGTCAGTGTCGTTTAGTTGCGCGGTAGCCATGGCAGATAAGTCGATTGCCTGGCCAGCGGTGTGGATTGCGGAGACGCGCGAAAGGGCGTCAGCAACGACGTTATTCTGAACTGAAATGTGTCGGAGGTCAGTAGAAAATTGAGCCACGAAATCCAGCTGACGAACCTCACGTGGTGAGTGTCGAGCTGATTGATTTCGAAAGGCGTAAATAAGCGGCTTATGGTCGGTGAAGATAACGAAGGAATTACCTTCTAAGACGTGCCTAAAATGTCGAACGGTTGAATAAACTGCCAGCAGTTCGCGGCTGAACGTGCTGTACTTGGCTTCTGCCGGTTGTAAGCGTCGGGAGTAGAAAGCGAGTGGCTTCCAGCATCCCTCAGTGAATTGCTGCAGGACGGCGCCAATGGCGGTGTCCGATGCATCGACTGCAACGCTGAGTGGAGCCTTCGGGTCGAAATGGTGAAGCATAACGGCTTCGGCCAAGGCCTCTTTGCAGGCTTTGAAGGCTTCGGTTGCAGCGGGCGTCAATTCGACATTGCCGTTCTTGCGTCCACGAAGTAAGTCGGTCAATGGACTGTGCAAGTCGGCACAACGTGGCAGAAATCGACGGTAGTAGTTGATCATCCCACTAAAACGGCGGATGGCGGCCAAAGTAGTCGGAACGGGAAAGTCCTTAATAGCGCTAACTCGGTCTTCGAGCGGCCGTATGCCATGCTGGTCAATTCGATGACCAAGAAAATCGATGGATGGTTGCTGAAAGATGCATTTGTCAGCGTTGACAGTAATGCTATTAGAGGCTAACCTCTCGAAAAGCATTTTGAGGTGCTTCGCGTGCTGTTCTTCGGAAGAACTAGCTACTAAGATGTCGTCTATATAAGGATAAACAAAGTCGAGACCTCTGGTGACAGAGTCTATAAAGCGTTGAAAAGTTTGAGCTGCGTTGCGAAGACCGAAGGGCATTCGCAAGAATTCGAAAAGTCCGAAAGGCGTGATGACTGCGATTTCGGAATGTCATCCTCGGCTACAGGGATCTGGTGGTAAGCGCGAATCAGATCGATCTTCGAGAACACAAGGGCGCCACGTAGGCTAGCCGTGATGTCCTGAATGTGCGGAATGGGATAGCGGTCGGGAACGGTAGCGTTATTAAGAGCGCGATAGTCGCCACATGGACGCCAGTCTCCTGACTTTTTAGGCACCATGTGTAGAGGCGACGCCCACGGGCTCTTAGACGGGCGAATAATGCCTAGGTCTAGCATGTGCTCGAATTCGGAGCGAGCAATTTTGAGCTTGTCGGGGGTCATGCGCCAGGCTTTTGCGAACACAGGCGGACCTTTCGTAACGATATGATGTGTCGCGGCGTCGGTTGCGGAAGGCAACGGGACGGCAGGACGGAAGACCTGCGGAAAACTATCGAGCAGCGTTTGCCCGACGGGTGAAGTAAGTTGAGTCGCGTACACGGGACTGATTGACGCGGTGTCGGTCAAAGTCCCAATGACTGCGAGATTCGTAAGGCGGTCGACTAGACGGTGTCGCTTAACGTCGACGAGTAGGTCGTAATGACGTAGGAAGTCGAGACCAAGGATAGGCGTTTGAACATCGGCAACGAGGAATATCCATTTGAAAGCGCGTCGGAGGCTGAGATTTAGCGTGCGCGAGCGTTGACCAGATACGCGGATAATGGTTCCGTTAGCTGCGCGCAATGAACTAGTCACCTTTCCGGTCGGGTCATTTGGATCACGCGGGAGAACGCTGACTTCTGCGCCAGTATCGACGAGATAGCGAACTCCGGTTCTACGATTGGTGGCGAAACAAAGGCGACTGCGTTGACCAGCTACGTCCGTCGCCCCTACGTGCTGGTCCGCCCGTTTCCCTGCTGTTGTCGTTTGAAGGAACAGGGCGGGCGACATGATTTAGCTTGCTGGCCGAAGCGTTCGTGGTACCAGCAGTAACCGTTTCTATTCGGTGATCGCGAAGGAGACTTCGAACGTGAACGCGAACGGCTTCTAGAGCATTTACAGCGGTTATGTCTGGAGGCCGAAAAGTCTGCGAATTGTCGGGTCAGTGTTGCCATCTGGGATTTAAGCGTAGCGATATCGTTGTCCGGTTTCGTGTGGACCTGCGAAACCTGGCCGTACGACTCCCAAATTCGGTCGGCTGTATCGGCCAGTTTGGATAAAGGTGCATCCTCACTAGCGCAGAGGATGTGTAGCATCTCGCGCGGAAGTCGTTGCAACCACATTTCTCGAAGAAAAGAATCATCTATCGAAGTGGGTTTAGCTAGGCTGCATTTTTCGAAGCAGCTGGGAAGGCTTAAGATCGCCAAGATCGGTTTCGTTCAGGAGTTTCGTAACTCGTTGTCGATCGGATAAGCCTGTTCTTCTCAGAACAGCTGTCTTGACTGCATCGTAAGTCTTTTGGTCGTCAGGAAGATCTAGAATGTCATCAATGTCATCGATGACATTTAGCGGAAGCGCGGAAACAACAAGGTGGAACTTAGTCTTTTCAGACCTAATACCACGCAAAGAAAATTGCGATTCTAACTGACCAAACCAAGATTTAGGATTAGTCTCGCGAAAAGGTGCGATAGGAAGCGTAACTGTGCCGATCTGAACGTCAGAATCTACGCGATCAGTTGCCATAGCGAGCGAAATAGCGAGCCAGCGAGATTAAATCGGAAAATGAAAAGTGAAAATCAGACGGGTTAGCGAAAAAATGTGGCCAAATCTGAAAAGAAAGGTTAGCGAAAACTCACCGGATAATGACCAAAATTCGGGGGTCACCAATAAAGCGCGAAGCGGGATCGGTACGCTTTAAAAACAATACGCGAAAATAAGGCCAACCTCCGGTGAGTGGAGAACACCAAAAGTAACGCTAGGAAAAATTTATTAAGTGGGCGATAGGCTATCTAGTGCTAAAAATAAGGCACCGAAAGATAGCTAGCTAGGGAAAGGTGTGGTCGCGTGCGCGGAGAGCAAAGATGGCCGCGGAGCCGAGGAGCGTCGCGCCGTTCGAAGGCGGATGCTATGTGTCTCAAACAAACGCGAACAACGTTCAAACAGGCGAGCGGCTAATTTGCTATGTACATCGATAAAATATAATTTTGTGATTTTGTAATATTTTACGCAGCATGCGGCAGCCAAACAGGGGAACCTCCAGGTCGCTACACATTCGCCGCAAAGCGATGAACAGCTAGCGGCAGAAACTGGTGAACCGGATCCTCCAAGTTGTGCACTTACCTTACCCACAATATGCAATCACCTATTCACGCATCACTGCTGCGCACGGTCTGACGTTTCAATATTCTCGTTTAGTCGAAGAGCGTGCCATCAGGAAAATGGATCTGGCCTGAGGGAACTCTTGCGTCAAGAGTTTAATGAGTCTTCTGTACCGGGAGCCCGGAGAGCGATTCGCAAAGACAGATCGAGTTGCAGGGAAGCTTTTATTGGTACAGTAAAAGATTCCCTGTTATCTAGCTATAAAATAAGGACACCGTTGACGCTCTAGCTAAGGGAACGGAGCATGCACAGCACACAGGGCAGTCGCGAGTTGCAACCGAAACGAGCGCCAAGCAAAAATGGCTATGAGCAAGTCAAGCATTCGAACTCAGCAATCAGTTCAACAAACCACACCGGTTGCCTAGGTGCACAATGAAATAATTTTAGGTAGAATTTTACACAGGCAAACCGGGGAATCTCCAGACTGCTACAACGTCGAAGTGCCGGGGGCCGCTTCACTTACCGGCACAAGAACTGGACGCTCGTTAGGCGGAAGCCTCTATCGTCCGTTTGACCTGACCTGAAGAGCGAAACATAGGCGCGATACCTGTTTCTCAATTCCGCAGCCATTCGGAAACTCAAGCTACGTCTTAAATACAACTTACAAACTCATTCATGAGCTGCGGAATATTCTCTGCAAGTTTAGGATGCGTAACGCGACCCCGATCATAGAGACTAGCGTCGACCGTGGAGACTCGTGGTTCAATGGTGACTGCGATGTTCGGTTTTCATTACTCCGCAATCCTAGTGCTAATATTTAGCATATCTACCTAGATATTTTGTAAGAACGAGAGTGCATGTGAAGCGTGGCGTCGGAGTTTGCAACATCGGAGAGGATGTCAAATCTATTCACTACATGAGCATCTAGTGCAGTGTTTCTCAAAGTGTGGTCTGCGGGATTTCCCGAAACGTTAAAATGCCGTTAAAATGTTTTGGACGTGATCATTTTGTTTTACAGTTCTATGACAAACCTGCAGTGAAATGTTGTCAAATCATATCTGCCAGCCTACATCAGCATAGTAATAGTCCAATGTAAAGCGAAATCCCTCCAAGAAGGGACCTGGGTTCGGTAGAAACTTAGTACGTCGGTGAACTAACCTGTTAAATATTAGAAAGGTAGAACTCAGAATTTGTCCCCCGGGGAGGCGAAAAGTGAATCATGAGATATGGTCCTTTTAGCGGTCATTTCGTAAGTCGCTATCCTCTGGAATCGGCCGAGGGGAAAGAGAGGCGCATTGGTGCGATCTCACAGAGGGGGGTCCAGAAGTAAAACACTTGGAGTCTTCGGTGTTTGACGAATGTGCTCATTCGACTTCGTGAGTTGAAGAGAAACAATCTACACGAAACAAAATAAAAGGAATCCAAAAGTGGTAAAAGAATTGTTCACAAAAGCACCGTGCAGGATGGCGGGTTGCCCTTAGAAGGAAACATATCGGAAGTATGAGCCTACATGTTTTACTCAGTGCCAATGTTCGATCGCTACTTGGAAAAGCAGACCTCAAAAGTGTTATAAAAGGTCGGAAATATTCTCGTTTGGGCATTATTATGCCTCGGGAAACCTGGCTTCCATTGATGTAGAAGATGCAGTTGTGGAACTCGACGGATTTAACTTTACGTTTTGATCGCCAATGTACACAGAGGAACCGCGGAGGTGGCATCATCCTTTACAGTAACTCTTCATGGTGCCCGTAGATTAAAAGCATTTTTCAACACAGCTCTCAACGCATCAGCTGTTTACTCGTAAAATATAAACCAAGACTGCTGAACGGTTATCGTTCGCTTGTGTTGGCCAATGTTTAAATCTCTCCCGGCTGTTCTAACTACGAAGTGGAAGGATTTTATGACGGAGTTACAGCTGTGCTCCTCGAATACCTAGAATTCTCATTCTGCATAGTTGCCGGTGACTCTAACAGACATGACACCAGCTTCATTGCGGGCCTCGAGCTAAATAACATAGTACAATTACCCACCAGGTTAGATGCGACACTTCGCATGGTATTTGGTAACAACCTGAAGGTGTGTTCTATTTCTCATCGGCTGCCGCTTGGGAGTTCTGCTCATGCCAGCTAAAGTTATCTCCTGTTAACTATGGCAAGATGAATCATAAAGATTTTACCCGTTGCAAACATCGAAAATTCAGTCGGAGACAACGCCTTCTCCAGAACATTCAGCGACTGCGTGAAACCATTGCTTGCACAGATTTTAGTTTATTTTTACCCTGCAGACGTATCGAAGTACTGTGGCTGGTTAACTAGTTACTTGCACTTCCGCTTCGACATCTGTTGTCTAATTGGAACACTTTTTATCCGTGCCGACAGATTCTTATCTCAACATCTCAAACGACTGCTTAGACTTAAAGAAAAGACTATCAAACGCAAAGACGTTACCTTAGTAAACTCTCTATTCATATAAAAACCGGATTGTGTCAACTCGACGAGATCTACGTTCAAACCATACTTGGAAACAATATTTATCGAGAAATGGCAAATGCTGAATCAGTCAAGCGGAGTCATCCGCGAGGTCAAACATACAACTCCGGATGTGGAAAAAGTGAATCTCAGTTTTTGTGACAAGGATACTACTTCATCCTTTGATATATTCTCCGCTGTTACAGCTTGCATCAGATAACTCTCCTTCTGTGAACAGCCAAGAAGTACACAGAGAATTAATCGAGCAGCAGATGAACAAAGCACCTGGTCCGGTTAAGTTATCTCCTGTGATTCTCAGGGAGTGTGTAGATTACCTGGCATAGTCCCTCGGCGACTTGTAAACACTGTGATTCAAGCAGTACAAGATAACTGACATTTGGCAAAGCGCAAACATCATGCCAGTGTCTGCAAATATCGGCCGATCGCATGCACCTCGGTTGTTCTTAAGACATTCGAGAGACTTATTCGTAAAGAGATTTCAGCATAGACCAACTTGGATGACCCTCATCAGTTTGCATATCGCAGTTCAAGATTCACAGTAGATGAGATATCACCTTACATGCATACTGTGCTGTCGGCACTGGATAATAAAAACCAATCCAACCGCATATGCTTCCTGAATATTAGCAACGCTTTCGGTTATGTGAGTCGTCAACTACTGTTGCGCGATCTATTAGGTTCAGGAGTTCAAAGCTGTTGTTCTTTGTTGAAAGATTATTTCATCAGTCGCACCCAGTTTACCAGTTTAACGGGAAAAGATTCATCTTCACTCACCATGAACTCTGGTGTTCTTCGGGGAAGCATTTTATCCCCGTTCTTTTTTCCTCAATCTCCGTCCCTGAAGAGACCATCCTGCTGAAGTATGCGGACAACTTAAATCTTGGTGTCCATTATCCTAGCATAGAGTCATCGACCGAGCTGCAAGCACTATTGGATACCCTCAGAGCTTGGTCCATATCTCATTGCCTACCATTGAACACCGCAAAATGCAAGGATATTCCTTTTACGCTGTTCAAACGAAATCGCTACCAGCAAAGTCTGAAGCATTGTCTGCAGCTTTGCATTTACGGTGAACGTTTGACCTCTTCCACTCCAGATAAATACCTTGGAGTGGCACTGAGCAGTGGGCCTACGTGTTACCTGCACGTGAACGAAACGTTCGCTAAGGTTAGAAGACTCTCATTCAATGTTACAAGTTTCAGATCATCTTCCGTACCCCGATTTTTGATCCAGCATTTTATCACACTCCTGGACCTTATTTCTCTCCAGTTATCTCTCATGGTCTCCTGAATAAGGACCTTAAGTAATTGCCAGATCAGTGAAGTATCTATCCCGGTGTAGTGGCATTGCAAGTCTGGAAATTGTCAACGGCATTGTAGCCAGCCATGTCAACTCCTGTAACAAGTTTGCATCTAACATATTCACAGATGTTAGCCATCCCCTCCTCAGAGCGTTGTTCGAATGCTTATCAACCTCCTCGACCAGAGAGATTTACAAAACTATATACGCCCACACAAGGGCCGATGGTACATTTGTATTTTCTTTCCTGTCATGTTTTCTGAACTGGAAAAATTCACGTATTCAAGAAGTGATTAGTAAATTACTCCAGCGGTACTTGATCTGCCAAATCTTTTCTTTGCGATCGTGGTTTTATCAGAATGTAATACTCCTTTGCATTATTCATCCCATTCCGTGGCGTGTGTGTGTGCGTTAGAGCTGAATAGTATTCACCCTTCAAGGGTGCATAAAGCACATTCTTGACTTGACTGACTTCCTTGACTATCTCTCCGACGTTACCAAAGGTAACTGTTCTGTTTATTTTATACTTCCTTCAAAGTAATCAAATTTGTGCTTTGTTCCGTACTTGTTATGCTTACTTACTATTTTTATTATGCTCATTTTATCATTCGCGCAAATAACATAAAGATGAGCGCTTAGCTGAAGACAAGAATATTGCTAAATGTGTCACAGAAATAGTTAGCATCAATTTTTGATGTAATAGTGCTTGGTATCAGCTTCTGTCTTACAGGAAGAGTTTCACAGTGCTGCTGCCTGATTTCTGGTGTAAGACGAAAGACTTGTACCCTGGCATAGCGAAGACGGATGTCACCGAGCATCTCCAATTTGCATTTTCGCAGTATACGAATACAAAACCAAAGTACCACAATAGACTTGAAGCTCAACCAGTTATGAGGCTGAGTTTCCCTCAATAACACCAAACAACAAAAAAGTCAGCATTGCATGTCAAAAACAATTTCATCCGTCAAATTAAGGATTTAAATACTTTGTTCTTATACCTACATTCAACATCTTTCATTGTTTTCCTGACTTAAATGAACACCCGTGTTAGTTCGGTGTACAGTAACGAACGTTTTTAGGACACGTCGCTTCATCCTGGGTTAAGTAAAGGCAGGTCCCTTGGTTAACAATATCTCTGGGGGTCCGCCATGCACACTTCCGCTATAAAGGGGTCCATAGCCCAAAAACTTCGAGAACCGCTGATCTAGCACATCGCCTCCATACACAAGTCAACCGAATTAATTGTTGATGACTTTTACCTCCCTTCCACGAAACCGCCCAACTGATCTATATGAAAGTGAACATGTAGACGACTCAATTTCAACAAGAATTCGCCCGTGCCGTATAGAATCGATCCTCGGCCCCAGCAGTGAAAAATGGTAAGCATTCTTTTCCAAACCAGCAACCCTCACCCGCTTGCGCATTCGGCTCAATTCAGATTTTAGTCTGATCGTCACTCAATTAAACACAGCTGATGGCTTAACAGGCGTTCACGAGCTAATTGGCATTGGAATCGATGCCAATGCAGGCAGTCAATGGGTCAAAATGTCACTGAGGTCAGTGAGTCGCACCCGCAATCGACCTCGCGTTGTTTCTCTAGTTAGCGGTTCAAACAACATGGACAAATTTTGGCAAATGCTGGTATTACACTCGTCTAGGAACGAGCTCTTTCGCATTCTATGAATCGGCGTAGTTGTGCGGTGTATAAATCAACCAACATTGTGGGGTATCATTCCTCAGTGTGAAGTTGCCTATGGTGATATTCATTGATGACGAGTTCTCGAGGTTGCCCGTCAGCGTCTTTAAACAAATGTAGTTGATCAACCTGATCTGCTACATCTACACATTGGGGAGGTGCGAAAGTGCGCTGGTATGCTTCTGTGAATCTTAGACGCAACCGCCAGTACAATAATCCGGTGTGTGTGATGGGGGTATGTGTGTTATGCATGTGCGCAGTGTGTGAAAGTGCTCGTTAGGAGATATTGAGCTCCTCGAGGACTGCATGATCCGTCCCAATCTACCTGTCGGCCAGTCGTCGAGTAATCTGCACCACTGGATAGCAATCATACGGTCATCTGTTCGAATCCGCGTAGAGATGGGGTGTGGCGTCCTCACGGTATGATCAGCCCACGCGTCACTGGTGGTGTTCGCGCGGCAACGAAGCACCGTTACGGCGTACAGCTGACATCACATGAGGGATTCTTACGCGACTGGCCACAGTGCTCGCCTTAGTATATACGCATCGCTTAGGCGTGTTAGCTTTGTGTGTACGCAATTGCTTCAGGCTAGCCGTGAGCTGAATTGATCAGATACTGATCTACTCGTGACTCTAATTCGCCTACTTTAGAGCGGCTATCAATAATCCGGCCCGCACCGTGTAAGCAGAGAGCAACACTGCCCACTATAACACCAAAAGCTGAAAGGGTTTGGCAGTCTCCAAGGTCAGTAAGTTGACGTCTTCTGCCATTCTGATGATAGCCACGTACGTCATGAGCATCGGATTCCGTTGTACTGTGCGCACAGTGAACTAACAATTATGTGCATACAAAACCTCTAAGAGAGCGGCTTAATAACTAATGCGAGTGATTTCAAACTGAACTTTCAGTGGTCAGTCTTATGTATTTTACACCGGTAGCAATTTGGTATCCCTTCGCTTAACTATGGATCGGTGCAGATATTTGCTCCAAACTCCTCTACACATTAGCCTGTCCCTAATAACTGTATGGCTCATTTGGGCCGTAGTCGAGTGCGCGAGCGATCTGATTCTCAAGGGCATCTAAAGTAAGAGCGTGAAAATGACTGCTCCCATAAGTGTTGTACGATCAAACTGTAGGTAATCTCTGTGTATCCCAAACGACCTCAAATTTCCCCTAAGTCCGGATACTGATGGAGCAGGTTTGTCTGGATTGGGAAAACCTGAGATTTTCCAATGCCAAGGAATGTTTCGCAGATTCCCACCAATCAGAACTTAAGTTAGCTGTGACGTACTCAGTAATGGATGGAAGATCAAGAATCGGTCCTCAGTTGGCTTTGTGCTAGCATGCTTTTGCCTTTCAATTGAAACTCTCCGCTGCCCCATCTGCATCTAATGATGGCTAATTACAAGCTATACAGAATACGTCCTGTTTGTCGTTCAGCGAAACGCACATTGATATTCGGAGTTGGGTTCTAATGTAAACAAGTGGTTCATGGCTTAACGATGGAATTCGTTCCTCTGAATCAACCTTCTTCTCTGCACGACGGTGACGTATGTGGCATTGGAGGGGGATTCGCACCACATATCCGTTAGCAATGTAGTCATGGCGACCGCAGGTACGAATCGTGGCTAATTCGCCTAGGAAACCGAATAGTAGGAATATATTTGCTGTTGTTGTTGTTGTTGTTTTTGCTTTTGTTATTGTTGTTGTTGTTGCTGCTGCTGCTGATGTTGCTGCTGCTTTTCAGCAGTTTTATGGCAGCGTCGGAGCTGCTTGATTGCACCTCGTCACTTCGACACTTCACAACTCCATCTGATTTGTTTAAATCGATGTTTGCTTCAATTAGTACAAACTCATGACTTTCCATCTACTTCCGGAGCTCGAGTGAGGGACTTGAGTATACTACCACTTGGACCCAGTGTTGTGATCGGATCGATTTGCGTGTGTGTTTTTCATGTGAACTAAAACTCGAATTACGGCAGACGAATTGCACATCGCTTTCCTAGGTGAACGGAACGATGATGACAAAAACAAGTCCGTCAGCTCATTTGGATTCCGAACCCGGTATTCTTTTGCTTCATATATGAGTAAATATTATACAGAAATCTCAGAGACATTATCCATAGTATGGTCTTTTCCGTATCAGATCTAAAAGGAAAAGGAAAGCGGCTGTTATGCACTACATCGCAACAAGCATGAAGGTGGGAAATGCAATCAATTGGTGGAATCTTTTTTGGTTGGGATAGCGACAAACTGCGCGTTGCGTGTCACTCATGACTCGATATCACTCGGATCGTGTTGCGTAATAGCCACGCGTTTGCGTCAATTGTAGGCTAGTCAACGTCGGTCCGGTCGAGGCTATTCATCGTCACAACCACCTTGTCCGGCACGATATAATTCGTAAAATAAATCACACTACTGACAACATATACGTAGCGCATTATGATATACAATTTCGTAGCAAAACCGTACAAGCTTGCCTACCTTACGGTGCCCTGTTTGTGGCTTCGATCCATTTGACTTCCAGGATTCCTTGGTAACCACACAGTGTTTTCGCCTAAGCAAATCGAAAATCAAATTTGGGTGTTTCCGAGCGTACAGTGTTTAACTGCCTTATATCCACTGCGTACCTTTATAGGGTGCCGCTTGAACCATGTTGTGGTTCACACTATCTGTTCGGCAGTCGCTGGTATCCCGTCACCTGTAAAAACAATTACACACTCGCATCTATACCTTGTCCCCTTTACTTCGTCCACTACCAGGATCTGCCGCCCTCCAAGTCCATTTGCTTTATTCCAACTTCGCTCAAAGTAAATTGAACGTTGCGTTAGTATTGGCCTGTCCGATTTTGATCTACCGGGCACATCAACTGACGTAGCCGAATGAAGCGTGCATTCTTAGTTCTCAGAGCATTCTGAGTTCTGTTGGTTTCCGAAACCTATCGCGACCAAACTCACACACGCATCGCATGAAGTACGTTGTCCTAGCCCAGTTTACGAAATCACTTAGCTGTTCCATGCGGTTGAAACAAACTTCGAATTGCCCCAAATAGTTTTTCGTCTCTTGCCCAAATGAAATTCTGATTAATGCATTGCACACACCATATTGGGGTGGGGGATTCTGTCGCCTTTATTCAAAGTCTGTGATTCGCGAACTATTGGTGTGACTAGTCCATATCCCACTCTGAACCTTGACACGTACTAGCTATGTAGGTACATTAGCATGCTTGCAAATGTTGGTGCAATTGGAGTCCATGGTGGCGAATTCTCCACAATCAGTGGCGTGCGAATGGACTTAGGATTAACTATTCCTGCTTATAGCTTTACCCGAGGTCGAAAGCTGTATTTCCTGATGATCACAGTCTAAACCACTTGTTGCTCTTTAAGGAATGTGGTTTGCGCGGATGGTGCGTTTAACCGACTGGGCAAGTCGGCGGGCGACTATATTCACTAGCTGCAAACGAGAGGAAACCCAGTAGTATGGCTTGAGGTTGATGACGGACTACACATGAAACAGGTAGGTTGCTACCTCGGACGCTCAGGATGATATTGCGTTAATTCGTACAGAACTGTAGTTCTGTGTTAGACATGTACCGCATTCGGAGAACACCACGGGTTATCGAGCCCATAGAGTGTTATGTAGCTGTCTGATCGCCTCCTCTCTGTACGTCTAACATGAGCGGGGTTAGCACATTACGAAAGTATTGTGGTTTTCTTGTGAAGACCGATGGGTACGGAACGGATTGCTTCCGGTCTAAGTTACCGGTTCTCCAACGAATCTATCACTTGGGAGCCTAGTGACTCCTGATGGCTGTGCTATTTGGCACCGTGGGAAGGGGTGGGCATTGTTGATCACGAATCTGCTATGCATTGTTTAAACTACCCACTGAACGTATTTTCCCGCTCACCAATTGACGGCGGAGAGAGGCGCTGTGTAATCAAAAGGTAGCTAATTCCATGTTTGCTCTGAGCGGTCAAATTTGGTTACCAACGAAGCGTAAGGCTTTGCAAACACATAACAGCATCACTGAACAGTGCGTACTGTGTAACAACTCACTGTATCTGACCGGTGCGTCCAACATTTGCTCATGTGTAAAAGAAGTCGGTTTGAGGTCGTCCGCGGTGTACCAGTCATTGTACTCGCGCCACGAATCTGCAGAGGAAAGTGTCACCCCGGTGGGAGAGCTTCGTTGATATATATATATATATATATATATATATATATATATATATATATATATATATATATATATATATATATATATATGTATACCGTGATCGGGTGAAAGCGTTCCCGGTGAATCTCACTGACACCATGTCATTCACGTAGGAAAAACAAAGCGATGAAAAATGAATGGTAGAACTTTCAGGTTAAATTATATTGAGTGCATTTTTACGTTATCTGTCTGAAATGATTTGATCTCCACTTGGTTCTCGAAAGTGACCGATAGTTAATATGCGAAATCCCGCGGGATAATATCACGGAAGGTGTTCACAGCAGTTGTACTTCAGGTACTCGCAGATTTGTAGTAATTATGCTTGCAAGTTTGGCTAATAATTTAGCAAAGGAAATCGAACGTGCTTATTTTTCACATCTAAGAAGCTACTAAGCATGACTTCCAAGGTAACTTCTTCGAAAGAAACCCTGCTCCGTTCGTCTCTTTGTAATTTTAGGTAGAATTTTACACAGGCAAACCGGGGAGTCTCCAGACTGCTACAACGTCGAAGTGCCGGGGGCCGCTTCACTTACCGGCACAAGAACTGGACGCTCGTTAGGCGGAAGCCTCTATCGTCCGTTTGACCTGACCGGAAGAGCGAAACATAGGCGCGATACCTGTTTCTCAATTCCGCAGCCATTCGGAAACTCAAGCGACGTCTTAAATACCACTTACACACTCATTCATGAGCTGCGGAATATTCTCTTCAAGTTTAGGATGCGTAACGCGACCCCGATCATAGAGACTAGCGTCGACCGTGGAGACTCGTGGTTCAATGGTGACTGCGATGTTCGGTTTTCATTACTCCGCAATCCTAGTGCTAATATTTAGCATATCTACCTAGATATTTTGTAAGAAGGAGGGTGCATGTGAATCGTGGCGTCGGAGTTTGCAACATCGGAGAGGATGTCAAATCTATTCACTACATGAGCATCTAGTGCAGTGTTTCTCAAAGTGTGGTCTGCGGGATTTCCCGAAACGTTAAAATGCCGTTAAAATGTTTTGGACGTGGTCATTTTATTTTACAGTTATATGACAAACCTGCAGTGAAATGTTGTCAAATCATATCTGCCAGCCTACATCAGCATAGTAATAGTCCAATGTAAAGCGAAATCCCTCCAAGAAGGGACCTGGGTTCGGTAGAAACTTAGTACGTCGGTGAACTAACCTGTTAAATATTAGAAAGGTAGAACTCAGAATTTGTCCCCCGGGGAGGCGAAAAGTGAATCATGAGATATGGTCCTTTTAGCGGTCATTTCGTAAGTCGCCATCCTCTGGAATCGGCCGAGGGGAAAGAGAGGCGCATTGGTGCGATCTCACAGAGGGGAGTCCAGAAGGAAAACACATGGAGTCTTCGGTGTTTGACGAATGTGCTCATTCGACTTCGTGAGTTGAAGAGAAACAATCTACACGAAACAAAATAAAAGGAATCCAAATGTGGTAAAAGAATTGTTTACAAAAGCACCGTGCAGGATGGCGGGTTGCCCTTAGGAGGAAACATATCGGAAGTATGAGCCTACATGTTTTACTCAGTGCCAATGTTCGATCGCTACTTGGAAAAGCAGACCTCAAATGTGTTATAAAAGGTCGGAAATATTTTCGTTTGGGCATTATTATGCCTTGGGAAACCTGACTTCCATTGATGTAGAAGATGCAGTTGTGAAACTCGAAGGATTTAACTTTACGTTTTGATCGCCAATGTACACAGAGGAACCGCGGAGGTGGCATCATCATTTACACTAACTCTTCATGGTGCCCGTAGATTAAAAGCATTTTTCAACACAGCTCTCAACGCATCAGCTGTTTACTCGTAAAATATAAACCAAGACTGCTGAACGGTTATCGTTCGCTTGTGTTGTCCAATGTTTATATCTCTCCCGGCTGTTCTAACTACGAAGTGGAAGCATTTTATGACGGAGTTACAGCTGTGCTCCTCGAATACCTAGAATTCTCATTCTGCATAGTTGCCGGTGATTCTAACAGACCTGACACCAGCTTCATTATGGGCCTCGGGCTAAAGAACATAGTGCAGTCTCCCACCAGGTTAGATGCAACACTTCGCATGGTATTTGGTAACAACCTGAAAGTGTGTTCTATTTGTCATCGGCTGCCGCTTGGGAATTTTGCTTATGCCAGCTAAAGTTATCTCCTGTTAACTATGGCAAGATGAATCCTAAAGATTTTAGCCATTGCAAACATCGAAAATTTAGTCGGAGACAACGCCTTCTCCAGAACATTCAGCGACTGCGTGAAACCATTGCTTGCACAGATTTTAGTTTATTTTTACCCTGCAGACGTATCGAAGTACTGTGGCTGGTTAACTAGTTACTTGCACTTCCGCTTCGACATCTGTTGTCTAATTGGAACACTTTTTATCCGTGCCGACAGATTCTCATCTCAACATCTCAAACGACTGCTTAGACTTAAAGAAAAGACTATCAAACGCAAAGACGTTACCTTAGTAAACTCTCTATTCATATAAAAATCGGATTGTGTCGACTCAACGAGATCTACGTTCGCACCATACTTGGAAACAATATTTATCGAGAAATGGCAAATGCTGAATCAGTCAAGCAGAGTCGTCCGCGAGGTCAAACATACAACTCCGGATGTGGAAAAAGTGAACCTCAGTTTTTGTGACAAGGATACTACTTCATCCTTTGATATATCCTCCGCTGTTACAGCTTGCATCAGATAACTCTCCTTCTGTGAACAGCCAAGAAGTACACAGAGAATTAATCGAGCAGCAGATGAACAAAGCACCTGGTCCGGTTAAGTTATCTCCTGTGATTCTCAAGGAGTGTGTAGATTACCTGGCATAGTCCCTCGGCGACTTGTAAACACTGTGATTCAAGCAGTACAAGATAACTGACATTTGGCAAAGCGCAAACATCATGCCAGTGTCTGCAAATATCGGCCGATCGCATGCACCTCGGTTGTTCTTAAGACATTCGAGAGGCTTATTCTTAAAGGGATCTCAGCATAGACCAACTTGGATGACCCTCATCAGTTTGCATATCGCAGCTCAAGATTCACAATAGATGCGGTATCACCGTACATACCTACTGTGCTGTCGGCACTGGATAATAAAAACCAATCCAACCGCATGTGCTTCCTGAATATTAGCAACGCTTTCGGTTGTGTGAGTCGTCAACTACTGTTTCGCGATCTATTAGGTTCAGAAGTTCAAAGCTGTTGTTCTTTGTTGAAAGATTAATTTCATCAGTCGCACCCAGTTTACCAGTTTAACGGGAAAAGATTCATCTTCACTCACCATGAACTCTGGTGTTCTTCGGGGAAGCATTTTATCCCCGTACTTTTTCCCCGTCCCTGAAGAGACCATCCTGCGTAAGTATGCCGAAATTTAATTCTTGGTGTCCATTATCTTAGCATAGAGTCATCGACCGAGCTGCAAGCACTATTGGATACCCTCAGAGCTTGGTCCATATCTCATTGCCTACCATTGAACACCGCAAAATGCAAGGACATTCCTTTTACGCTGTTCAAACGAAATCGTTACCAGCAAAGTCTGAAGCATTGTCTGCAGCTTTGCATTTACATATATATATATATATATATATATATATATATATATATATATATGGGGACCGTGATCGGGTGAAAGCGTTCCCGGTGAATCTCACTGACACCATGTCATTCACGTAGGAAAAACAAAGCGATGAAAAATGAATGGTAGAACTTTCAGGTTAAATTATATTGAGTGTTTGTTTACGTTATCTGTCTGAAATGCTTTGATCTCCACTTGGTTCTCGAAAGTGACCGATAGTTAATATGCGAAATCCCGGGGGACAATATCACGGAAGGTCTTCACAACTGTTGTACCTCAGGTACTCACAGCTTTGTAGTACTTTTGCTAGCAAGTTTTGATAATTATTTAGTAAACGAAATCTAATATGCTTATTTTTCACATCTAAGAAGCTACTAAGCATGGCTTTAAAGGTAACTTCTTCGAAAGAAACCCTGCTCCGTTCGTCGCTTTGTAACTCTCCTCTTGGTGTGCAACGACAATGGAACCCACTAGTTTTCGAATCATTGTATTAAATAACAACATGACGATGCACACAATGCTGTTTATCGACCGAATCAGCATCCATATTCGGTCAAGTTGTTCTCCGCAAGCTGAGGCTGTGTGGGGTTGGCGGTACACTACACCAGTGGATCAGTGACTTGCACATTGGGAGAAAATGTCGGGTACAGATGGATGGCAACCTGACGCAATGGTATCCGTCCACTAGCGGCGTACCGTCAGGCACAGTACTGAGGCCCATTTCCTTCCTGATCCACGTCAACGAGGTACCATGGTTTCTTCGGTCGCCCTGCGCATTGTTTGCAGACGACCTGAAGGTCTGGAGGGTTATTGATTCTCCTGACTCCTGTGACGTCCTTCAGCAGGACCTCGGCAGAATTTGATCTGCCGGTCAACCCGGTCAAGTCATCATTTATGAGTGGGGAAGGCTGGTACTGGGCGTATGTACACCATAGCCGGCCAACCACTGCATCCGAGCAGCTTAGTAAAGGATCTAGGTGTACTCTCATACTGTGATCCGAAGTCGGTCGACAACATGAACAGACTGTACGGAAACGGACTACGCCTGCTTTGGGCACTTAGACGCAGCTTCTGCTCTTGTTCCGAAGGGATTGCCACTCACCTGTTCTCTTCCATGAGAAGACTGGTGCTTGAGCACGGCGCATCCGCCTGTTGTCCGATCACAGTTGGTGAGGTACAGAGACTGGAACGGGTTCGGCATGTAGCTACCCGGCTCATCCCCAGTTTAGGAGGCATGTCGTGCGAGTACCGATGTAGGAGACTAGGGCTTTATACCCTGTCATATCGTCGACTTCGAGTTGGTCTCATAGTGACGCATTGGATATTGCACCTAGGCCATTTCCCCATGCTGTGGTCGCTGATGCAGGTTCGCTCACCAAGCAGCACACGCGGACACCGGTACGAACTGATGGTAGCAGATTTGAAGCGTATCACTCACCCTCTATGCTTCGAGCGTCGAGTGGTGAGATATTGGAACAAGTTACCGGAGACAACAGTCGAGGCGAAATTGGTGTCGGAATTTGAGAGGTTCCTTGACGCCCACTTTGCGGATTACAGGTATAGAGAGCGTATCGCAGCCGGGCAGCTGTGATATGCTGCCACTGCGCAGGATCAGTGACATGATTCCGTGCAGGTGCCCGAGGTAACTACTACGGAGCAACACAGGTTTATAACTTCTTGCTCCTAATTTCAGTATTCAGTTAGGATCCACTGCTTCCAGTATGTTTCGTGATAGCTCAGGATAGTGGTTTTGTGCACTCGATTATCCGCCACCATGTGGCTCATGAAGTGAGTTGGAGAAAGCATCAGCTCCAGAGAAATGAATGCAGCCCCATAAAAGTCCCCTGCATCTGCGTTCTTGATTTATTGATCGATGATGGATTTGACAACTTTTGCTATTGCATTCCCCCAACTGAATTGCAATAAAGAATAGAAGAGAAACAACAGAAGAGAATAATTATGCTTTAACTGTAAGTGCAAATGAGGTAATAGTGTAGGGAGGTGGAAGACAGTGGTTGCCCGGAGGGCAGAAAGACCACTAAAACACTAAAATGGGATATCCCAGCTACACACCGCGAATGTCCAAAAGCAACCGCCAGAAGATCAACCAGGTCTCGAGACGTGAGGAATAAACTCAACGACGATGCCAGGTACGCGACCCACAAGGGGAAGCCTTACAGCATGGGAGAACAAGTCAAGATACGAAATCACCATCGCCTGGAAGTTGGAGGGCCAGGAGCACGGAAGTTCATGAAACGCTGGAAAGGCCCCTACGTTGTACTCGATCGGAAAGGAGAGAGCTTCAAAGTTGACAACCGTGTGCCGCACCGCTGGATGAATGCTGCCCTACTGCGGCCGTGGAACGCGAGTGAACATCAACTTCGAGGTGCGGCAGGTGTAGGGAGGCGAAAGACAGTGGTTGCCCGGAGTAAAGGAAGACCACTAAATCGGGAACGGACGGAATGGGAAACAGGTGCAATGAGGGGGAGCAGACGGAACAACACTGACCTAATGGAACGAGACGAAAACGGGGCACGAGCGGCGCCCGGTAGTGAGCCTGAGCCAGGCAAAACGGAGAATTTGTCGAGAACGTAGTACATCGGACAAAATCGCCGTAATTGCATCCTCCCGGAACAACCACAAGCAGAGCAATACATCTACGTTCAAGCAAAGCACGAACTATCGAACGACTCCGGATCAGTCAGACTGGGACGCATAGAAGTGGAGGTACGGGGGCGAAATGGACATAGAATAATTCTTCCCGGACCTCAAAGAGTGCATGGACGTGTCGCGAGCGGAAGCCAGGAGAGATGGTGCAACGGGAGAAGGAAACATGACACATTAAAGGACGCCTGTGTGAGTGGCGACATAACTTGCGATCGCACCAATAAAGATTGTGCTTCATTGTAGTAGTAAGAGGTAAAGTCAACTAAATGGAGACAAAGGTTAAGAACCACAAGGAAAAGTTTGGTAGCGCACCCCAAGGACATCGATTAGATGTTCAAACTCACTCACTGTTGGTACTAGTACCACGTCCTTGGTAGTGCATACTAAGAATCTACGATCCCACATGATAAACGAAATTCAGACCTAGCGCGCACGGATCTGAGCTTGTGTATTTTCAGTGAATGGCCCCGAAGAGTTGGAATCCGGGTGGGTTGGAACAGTCGTTATAGGTTAGGCCCAATCTGACCTGTCTGTATACGAGACGTAAGGATTAAATGTTCCCGAAGGCGCCTGTAGTGAAACGAAAATATCTGCAATCTGAGCAGCCTATCGGGATACGAGTGATTTCCTAACTCGTGCAGCATTTCTGTGCCAGTCCTCAAAACTCGTTCAACAGTCATCTTGTCGCGGATCAACCATGGCTGACACGCATGCATGCAGTATCCAAAATATGGTCTGACAAAAGCAGAGAACAATATAAAGAACTTCTCCCTTGTTATGATCGCAAACGACCTGCGGATCATCCACAACATTCGGAAACCCTTGCGAGTAGCTGCAGTCCAGTTCTCACTGGTTTTAAACTCAGGTGACTGGGAAACACTTAAGTCGACTTGGTGGGTCACCTGCGGCACCGCATTTCCACCAAGTAGGTAACGAGTAGCATGTGTAGTTGATTCTATGCATAGGACCGAGCAGTTGGCGAGATTTATGCTCAGCTGCCACAAACCTGACCACTCCGAAAGCTTGTCAATAGCTATCTGCATAGCCAAGGGGTCTTCAGGATCGCTCACAGGATCATTCGCAAACAGAAAAGATGGCACCTTGTTCTCCTCAGTTAGATGATTAACATTCACTGCGAATTTTAGAGGACCAATAGCCGACCCCTGCGGAACACCACACAGAACGGCTTGTCGTGAAGATAGCTCGGAGCCCACTTGAACGCTCATCTCATTGTCCTTTAGGAACGCCGAAATGCAGTTCAAGACTTGGCAAGAAACGCCGTAGGATTTTAGTTTCAATAGAAGGCGACAGGATGACATGCCGGATGCCTCCTTGAGTAACAGGAATCCGCGCGCGTCGCATTTAAGAGCAAAGAATTGTGATTGATCTGTAGAGTCACGGACGTTTGCATAGACTAGGTAAAGATTTGTTGTCCAACTTGGACTTCATCAATGCGAAAGTGACTTGAGTAGCAGCACAAAATAATGTCCACCTGACGCTGGATTGTTTTCTCTGCAAAATATACAGCAGCGCTAGCTTTTATAGCTATCCAGGTAAAAGGCTTTATGGTATAATTGTTAATAGGTCATGCTCTTCTGAATAAAGGCCATTTGTATGCTTTTGTCAAAGTACGTAGTTTAACCTTCGTTACAATGCAGGCGATATACTGTACAATAATTCAATCGTTGTCTCCCTTTTGGAAAAATGACAATATGGGTTACTTACCCACCTAGATTTATTGCTTATTTTCAAATATTCCCATGGCGGGCAATATATATATATGTATATATGGCGGGAGAGCCTATGGTGCGCTGAGGCTGGTGGTGGCTAGATCCTGACAGATGGTCTACCCACTGCTGCTACTGCTGCGCCATAGTCTCATGTCCTGGGCGCCTCCACGTGGCGACCGCTGGGTGGGAGTTAGGTTTCGCCCTTCTCCCTGCTAAGATCCAGGACACCAATCCGCATGAGTCAGCTAACTGACCATGTGCTAGACCCGCTGCCTTTCGGGTGTTCATTTAATCGAAGGCTTTGGCTGAGGACCCGAGTCGTTCTCCTGTCAGGATTGGGCGCCCTGGCAGTATCCTAGTCCATCCTCTCCGGAGGTTAGGAAGTGGTCGATGGCCCACTTCCCGTAAAACCTAGCCATGGGAGACAACAGGTTACGGGTGATATTCTCAATGCTCGATTGGCGTAGAGCACGAGTGCCACGCATTGTCTCTGACGGTGGGAGGCCACCTCCGGGTGTTCAATGGTTTGCTACTGCCCGCCTCAAGCCAGGCAGCCCCTGGTCAAATTGGTGCAAACCCGCCAAAAACCCACCTGCGTCTGGCCGTGGTCGCAGGTGCGTATCCAATTACGGTCGCAAAACATATGATAACTGTTCCAGAACCTCAAAGGCTGCGTGTGACGGCCGTCAAGCAGACCCCAATCTGTCTCTGCAATCACATTCCCGAGCTGGATCTGCTCTCCACTGCCTTGTGGGTCAGGCTATTGAGCCAAAGGCTCCGGGCGGAGTCCCTCAAGCAAATCTCCAAACCACCCACTGCCTTGTGGGTAAGGCTATTGAGCCAAAGGCTCCGGGTGGAGCCCCTCAAGCAAACCTCCGAAGCACATCGACCACCTTGCGTGCGATTGCCCACCAATGCAATCGTATGCCTGCGCGCAAAGCACTCAGCATCGGGTGCTGGAACGTGCGCACACTACTGTAAAACGTGCGGCCCTCCGGCAGAAAGAACAACAGGTGGCGGCGACACGAAAATCTTTATTGGCGAGAATTGCTTTCTTTTTATATCAGATATGACCATTTTCTGCGCCCGTTTCTATTCGGCTACTACACTTTCATGCATTTGTCTCCATTTGCCAGTGTCCTTTGATCCTGGGCGTTTCGCCTCCAATCGTTCGGTCGTAATTCGTCCATGGCATTTGCTACAATTGGTTCCCCATGCTGTGTCTTGACGATCAAAAACCAATCGGCCGATGGGTTTCGGTTCAGTGCCTGCTCTTTCTGGCCTATGGACGGTCGTTCGCGTACCGGATTGACGTGACGCTGATTGGTCAGGCGTCTGATGCAAGTCCTCGATCCCCTTAACGTCGCTTACTCGTTTGCGAGCCGTCTCGGGTTTTGATTGGATATTCGGACCACGCTTGTTTGCCAGACGCTTTGCCGAGCCGTTGGTCTGTTCGTCCGATCGGTAGCTTGTGTGCGCCACTGGTTGGCGGTGCCGCGAACTGATTGCGATCTCCGATTGTGTTGCCGATTGGTGGAAACCAGTTCGCGCTGTTGGCTGGCGGTTTGGCACGTAAGCTACCATCACATCCTTCCTTTTTTCGTTTTTTTTGTAGTCCGATTGCGTAAGCGCTGTATCGCCTTCCACTGCGTGTAGTCTTGTGGTCGTGTGCTGCCGTATCCACCGAAATGTCCGGCTGCGTTGGCTGCTTCGCACGATGCCGTGCTTGTTCACCACGTTGTCTCCTTAACTGCACCCGGTTGCGTCGAAATAGACTATCCCCAACTCTTACGTCGTAGCTTCGTTCGCCTTTGAGACCTTCTACTCGCCCTCTCCTCCAAGACCCGTTAGCTCCCGGTGTCGGCGCGACCCAGACCTCGTCTCCGGGCAACAGGCGTGGAAGCTGCTTCGTTCCGCGATCGTAATATTTCTTTTGTCGAAGCATGCGCTCACGCAAGCGCTCATACATCAAGCTCTGCGATGGTATTTCAGGCTGCAGCAGAGTATTGGCGATCGGCAACAGGGTTCTTGTCCTACGGCCAAACAGACGTTGCGCTGGACTGCATCCAATTTCGGCAGATGGCATGTTCCTTCGTTCTAACAACATGATGTAAGGATCTTCTTTGGTCTCCTTGGCTTTGGTGAGTAACTTCTTTGCTTCCTTCACGGCTGACTCAGCTTTTCCATTTGACTGACTGTGGTAAGGGCTGGTTAAACGATGAAGGAAATCCCACTTTTCGCTGAAACTCCGAAATTCGGCGCTGTTGAATTGGGGGCCATTGTCGGACACTACCTCTTCCGGTATCCCATGTCGCGCAAACTGCGATCGTAGCTTGTTTATCACGGCCTGTGTGCTAGTAGACGTGAGAGCATCAATCTCGAAATAGTCGCTAAAGTAATCGACAGCGATCAGGTAATTCTTTCCGTCATGTGCAAAGATGTCTAGGGCGACTTTCTGCCACGGCCTTTCCGGGACCTCACGAAGCATCATAGGCTCCTTCGGCTGGCGGACATCATGTGCTCGACAGGCTAAGCAGTTTGAAACGTGATCCCGTATCTGACTAGTCATTCCAGGCCAAAACATTAGCTCTCGAGCTCTCGCCACGCAAGCATTGACTCCTGAATGACTTCCGTGTATCAGCTCCAGCATGGGTCGTTGCATTGCCTTTGGAACGAGTATACGGTTGCCTTTGAAGATTAGCCCATCCTGTGTGACAAGTTCATCCCGAAAGTTAAAGAAGGGAGTCAACTCCTTTGGCAGCTTGTTTTTACTATCGGGCCACCCTTTCAGTATCGTTTCCTTGAGCCGATTACACAGCTCGTCTGCTTCCGTGTGGCGTAGTAGTTGCTGGAAACGCTCCTCTGTGACGGCCAATAGCTGAGTGACATGGACAATGTCTTGGTCTTCTTGCGTTGCGGTCACATCGGAAAGATATGCCCTAGACAGTGTGTCTGCAATGTACATCCTCGACCCCGGTTGGTAGACGATGTCTAGGTCGTACTTCTGGAGCCGAATGAGCATTCGTTGTAAGCGGCGTGGGACGACGTGCAGTGGTTTATTGGCTATTGATACCAGAGGCTTGTGATCGGTAAATACAGTGGTCCGGCGACCAAAAGTGTAATCGTTGAAACGCTCTACGGCATAAACCAATGCTAGCATCTCCTTTTCAATCTGTGCATAACGGCGCTCGGATTCCGTTAGTGTCCGACTGCGAAAATCGATGGGCTTCCCGTTCTGCATTAGCACGGCACCGATACCGAATTGGCTGCTGTCACACTGGATCTCAAGGGGAAGTGACGGATCGTAATACGCTAGGACAGGGGCGCACGCGATCAGTTGTTTGATGTTCTGGAAAGCCTCCTCCTGTTCTATGTTCCACTGCCAGCTCTCGCCCTTATGTGTAAGTTTTCGGATAGGAACCATTACTTCGGCTAGTCGTGGAAGGAAGCGGCTGAGGTAATTCACCATCCCGTTTAGTCTGCTCACGGCTTTAACATCTGTCGGAGGTGGCATCTCTTTTATGGCTCTAACTTTCTCCGGATCTGGCTTTAGACCTTCTGCGCTCAAAACATGTCCGTGGAACACCAGCTCTGTTTTTCGTAACTCAATTTTCTCACGTTTCAATCTGATATTCTTGTCTTTACAGCGTTCTAGAAATCTGCTCAGGTTACGGTCGTGCTCTTCCAGAGTCGCCCCAAAAACCACTACATCGTCTGCTACACAAATAGCTCCGGGTAGATCGTCTAGGGCCTGCATTAATCGTTTCTGAAAAATTTCACTGGACACTTTCAAACCGAGTGGTAAGCGCAACCACCGAAACCGTCCAAATGGCGTTCCGAACGTGGTTAAATAACTGGACTCTTCGTCAAGCTGGACGTGCCAGAAAGCGGAAGCGAGGTCGACCTTCGTGAACAATCTGGCCTTGGACAACTCGGGTAAGACGTCATCTAGCGTTGGTAGTGTAAAATACTCTCTCCTGAGTGCGGCGTTGAGCGGCTTAGGGTCGATGCACACACGCAAATCGCCTGACTTCTTGGTGATTATCGCGACTTGACTGACCCAATCGGTTGGCTCATCGACCTTGGCAATCACACCTAAACTGATCAAACGCTGCAACTCGTCTAAGAACTTCTCACGCAAAGCGATAGGTACTTTTCTCGCTGGTAGTGCTACTGGTCTAGCGGACTCGTTTAACGACAGGTGAGCTACGCCTTGGAATTTTCCCACGGTACCATCAAACACACTGGGATAGTTGTCTACGATCTCTGTACCGACTTCGCACGAGTGAACAAAACGATCATGATTAAAAGAAACAAAACCCAAACTCTGAATGGAATCAAGGCCCAGGATGGGCATTAAATCTCCTGATACCAGGAGAAAATCAAGTAAATGCTCGGAGCCATCCTTCGGGTTTATGGCCTTCATGGTAACGCAGCCCTTCGGTTGTAACTTTGATCCGTTCCACATTCTGAGCTGTGTCTGTATTTGGCGGTATTCTGCATCGGGACAGTATTTGTGAGGAAGTATGTTCACGCTTGCTCCTGAATCCAATTGGAATCGCACCGGACGCCCTTGAATAAGCAACGTTGCGAATACACAGACTGGTCTCTCACGTCCTGTCATGTTGTTAATAGCCAGTTCCTGCGGCTCTTCCTGATCGTCCTGCCCGACTGAGTCGACTTTGGTTGCCTGACAACAACGTGCAAAGTGGTTCTTCTTCGCACACTTCATACAGGTTCGGCCCCATGCTGGACAATCCTCTTTGCGCCTTGGGTGTGAGCGGCCGCAAAACTGGCATTTGGGTTGATTCGCGCTCGATGACTTCGATACAATTTCTCGGCCTCGGGATACTGCAAACAGATCCGTCGTGGACTCCATCTTGAGCTGCTGAAACTGTTGAGCCGTCCTTGATTCGCTAAAACAGATATCGATGCAATGTTCCAAAGACAGGTTTCGCTGTCGCAAAAGGCGTCTGGAAAGTTCCTCATTCTTTATGCCAATTATAATTCGATCGCGGATCAGCGAATCTCGTAAACAGGTGCAAAAATTGCAATCCCGCGCCAGAATTTTCAGCTCCGTGATGTATGCGTCGATTGATTCACCCGGCAGGCGATTTCGGCTGAAAAACAGATACCTTTGGTAAGTTTCGTTTGTGTAACCTTCGCAAAACTCGCCGAATCTGCGTATTACTTCATCCAGCTCCATCTCCTGAGTTCCATCGCTGAGATCCAACGTTTGCAGCGTCCGCCTGGCTTCGTCTCCAATGGCATGCCTGAACATCGCCAGTTGATAGGCCATTGGCTGAGAATCCAACTGAGTCAGTGTTACAAAGTCTAGCCACTTCGCCTTCCATATTCTCCAATTCTCCGGCAACGAACTCTCGGTCATTTGCAACGGAGCTGGCAGCGGAATCGTTGGTTGTCCACCAAACGCATGCGGGGTTCGGCGTGTCTTCTTGTCCTCTGTCGCCATGTAAAACGTGCGGCCCTCCGGCAGAAAGAACAACAGGTGGCGGCGACACGAAAATCTTTATTGGCGAGAATTGCTTTCTTTTTATATCAGATATGACCATTTTCTGCGCCCGTTTCTATTCGGCTACTACACTTTCATGCATTTGTCTCCATTTGCCAGTGTCCTTTGATCCTGGGCGTTTCGCCTCCAATCGTTCGGTCGTAATTCGTCCATGGCATTTGCTACAATTGGTTCCCCATGCTGTGTCTTGACGATCAAAAACCAATCGGCCGATGGGTTTCGGTTCAGTGCCTGCTCTTTCTGGCCTATGGACGGTCGTTCGCGTACCGGATTGACGTGACGCTGATTGGTCAGGCGTCTGATGCAAGTCCTCGATCCCCTTAACGTCGCTTACTCGTTTGCGAGCCGTCTCGGGTTTTGATTGGATATTCGGACCACGCTTGTTTGCCAGACGCTTTGCCGAGCCGTTGGTCTGTTCGTCCGATCGGTAGCTTGTGTGCGCCACTGGTTGGCGGTGCCGCGAACTGATTGCGATCTCCGATTGTGTTGCCGATTGGTGGCAACCAGTTCGCGCTGTTGGCTGGCGGTTTGGCACGTAAGCTACCATCACAACTACTGGACCGGAACTCGAGCGAGCGCCCGGAGCGACGCACTGCATTGGTCGCGAAGGAGCTGGCGCGCTACCACATCGATATTGCGGCGCTCAGTGAAACTCGGCTCGCTGAGCAAGGTAAGTTACATGAAGCAGGTGCTGGCTACACATTCTACTGGGTGGGAACGCCGCCTCAGCACCACGTGAACATGGGGTCGGATTTGCAATATCCGACCGCCTGAATGGCCAGCTGGTGGATGAACCAACGGGCATCAGCGCGCGGCTGATGACTGTTCGCCTACGACTCGGAAGAGGTAAGTTTGCTACTTTCATAAGCACGTACGGTCCGACCATGTGTTATCCTGATGACACGCGTGATCAGTTCTACACTGAGCTATCCTCCGTGATACGGTCTGTGCCGAAGAGCGACCGACTATTTCTGCTGGGTGATTTCAACGCGCGCGTTGGGCGTGATGCATCGGTGTGGACAGATGTTATCGGTGAGCATGGCATTGGTTCAGCGAATGCGAACGGTGACAGGCTGCTCTCACTGTGTGCCACTCACGGCCTGACGATCACGAACACTCGGTTTGCACTGAGTGCGAGCGATATAGCAACTTGGACGCACCCACGGAGTGGTCACGCTCACCTGCTCGACTATGTCATCGTACGTCAGCGTGATATGCGTGAAGTGCGCATGACACGTGTACTGCGTGGAGCTGAGTGTGGCACTGATCACAAATTGCTTCGGACCAAACTGTACATATATTTTCGTAAATCGATGTATTGCACTCCCGCCGTGAATCGGCGTAAATTTAACATTCTCTCCCTCGGTACTGTGAGCTGGAGAAGGCGATGGCTGCTCGCCTGTGTGGTGATGTGGACTGTATAGTCACAATGGGCGACCTGTGGCACCACATTCGCGACCAGGTGACAGCTGCTGCGGAGGAGACCATCGGGCGCGCAAACTGTAAGCGGCCTGATTGGTTTGATGACAACAATGTGACGATTGACGCATTGGTGTCAGAGAAGAATGCAGCATTTGCTGCACATGTTGCAGACCCCAGTGACTTGGGGAAGAGTAGTCAGTTTCGCAAACTTCGACGGCGACTGACCCGAGAGCTCCGTCGCATTAAAAATGCATGGTGGACGGAGAAGGCGAAGCAGATGGAATGCTACGCCGAACGCCGTCAACACAAGGAATTCTTTGACTCCTTGAAGGCGGTGTATGGACCGAGATTGGAGCCGCTGAGGACACTGATCGATGGTAGTTCAGGCGCTACCTGCACCCAGACTACAGACATAATGCAGGTCTGGCGGAAACACTTTGACTGTCTCTTGAACAACCGTTCAGAGATCGACTGGCCTACATTGAATGGCCTGAAGCAGCACGATGTGAAGGCGGATCTGGCGGATACGCCGAGACTGGATGAGACGCAGAGAGCACTTGCTCAGCTGCGAAACGGCAAATGTGCCGGAGGTGACGGGATCCCACCTGAAGTATTGAAACACGGTGGACCAGCGTTGTTGACTGCGCTGCACCACTTGGTGCAACGCGTGTGGATTGAGGAGGAGGTGCCTCCTGAGCTGAAGGATGCCCTTGTGCTACCACTGTACAAGGGCAAAGGTAGCAAGCAATGTTGCACGAATTATCGTGGCATCAACTTGCTGAGTTGTGTGGGCAAGGTGATTGCCCGAATCCTGCTCAATCGCCTCGTGAGTCAGGTTGTGGAACCAAACGTGGCGGAAGAGCAATGTGGATTCCGTTCGGGTCGCAGCACTATCGATATGGTGTTTGCGGCTCGTCAGTTGCAAGAGAAGTGCAGAGAACGACACCAGCCTTTGTACTCGCTTTTTGTTGATTTCACCAAGGCATTTGATACGGTGAACCGCGAGGCACTGTGGCTGGTGTTGGGTAAGTTTGGTTGCCCGCGTAAGTTTGTAAGTTTAATTGAATGTCTGCACAGTGGTATGCGAGCGAGGGTGCAGCTGAGTGGAGAGACCTCTGATGACTTTGCAGTTGTCTCTGGTGTGAAGCAAGGCTGTGTGTTAGCTCCTGCCCTGTTTAATATCTATCTTCATGCAATGCTGTCTTGTGCTTTTGATGCGGCTTGTGCTTATGGTGTTCGTGTGGAGCACCGTATTGATGGTGGGTTGCTGAACATCCGTCGTTTCGGTGCGAGAACTCTAGTCTGTGAGACAACTATCCGTATGTTGCTGTTTGCTGACGACTGTGCGTTGTTTTCACACAGCGCGGATGAGTTGCAGCACATGACTAGTGCTCTGGCTTCGACAGCGGCCAAATTCGGGCTCACCATCAACACAAGCAAAACTGTCTGTCTCTTTCAGCCTTCACCGTAGGTGCAATCTTCAATATTGCCGCAAATCAGCATTGGTGCTGAAGTATTGGAAACCACCTCCCGCTTCTGCTACCTTGGGAGTGTGATGTCGACTGATCAGCAACTACACGTTGAGTTGCGTAATCGCGTGTCGAAGGCGGCAGCGGCATTCGGGAAGCTTGAGTACCGAGTGTGGAACAACCATCAGCTTAGCATTGGCACGAAGCTGATGGTGTACAAATCCATGGTACTGTCCGTTCTTCTATACGGCAGTGAAACGTGGACGATGTACCGTCGGGATGTGCGATATCTCGAGCGGTTCCATCAGCAGTGTCTGCGACGAATTTTGCGGATCGGCTGGGGCGCCAGAGTTGCAGACACGGAAGTGTTGCGCCGAAGTGGGATGTATGCAGTGGACTGCATACTTTTATTGAGACACCTGAGATGGCTCGGTCATGTGAGCCGTATGGATTCGACGCGGATACCGAAACAACTTTTATACGGTCAGCTGAGTACTGGGAAGCGGCACGTGGGGAAACCAAAGTTACGTTACCAGGACATGATTAAAGTGAGCCTCACACGTTCTAATCTTGATTGCAGATCATGGGAATCGAAGGCGGTTGATCGGCGTGCATGGCGCGATCTAATCACGAAGGCAGTTGCTGAAGTGCGGGAGAAATCCCTCATGCATGCAGAGAAGAAGCGGCAGTTGCGGAAGCGGCAAGCACCGATGAATTGTACTCCATCGACATCGAGCGCATTGTGCTGTAGAACATGCGGTCGCGAGTGCCTTAGTCAGGCAGGCCTAGTGAGCCATGAGAGAGGTCACTCGGGACCACTGCCGAAGCGACGACGGGTCCCGCAGTGAACGTAGGCAGCACCGGCGCAGCGTTTGTAGGCACGCTGAATTCGATTTACTAACCGCATGGTTGCATGCTAAGTCTCTTTATTTCAGGTGGTGGGTTTTCGGTTCTCTCCTAATGCCTTTCTTTCTCATATAAATGTCTAGTGGGCCATGCGCTGTGCCATTTGGGGCCACTACAGAAGCGACGACGGGTGCTGCAGAGAATTACGACGAGCCGGCGCAGCGTTTGTAGGCACGCTGAATTCGATTTACTAACCGCGTGCTTGCATGCTAAGTCTCTTTATTTCAGGTGGTGGGTTTACAGTGTTTACCTTAATGCTTTTCTTTCTCATATAAATATCTCCCTGTACTTTATTCCATTAACTTGCACACATCGCTTCAGCCAATTGTATTCGAATTCCATAACATTTCTGTGTTCGTGGCATTCCGTGAACTATACTTCCTGACCTCGTGCACTTAGCTAGGATTTGTTTGTAAACAACTTATTACGTATGCTATTTAATTAAGGTTTATGTCACCGTTTCCTTATGCATTAATCGAGTTTTTCTCTTTTTCTTTCTCTCTCTCTCTCAAGTGATTGGTTGTTGTTTGAAATCCCCGGTGTGGCTGCGCTTGATGTGCATGTTGACAAGGTGCCTACCTGTCTATTACCCACTACCTCGTCCATACTGGCTCCAGGAGACAGTTGGTCGTTGCTGGAGGGGACGGGGTGCACGGTCCTTGTGGCCGTGTTAGGCTCGAAGAGTGGTTCCATGCACTCAGTGTGGAGCGGACTACGGTCCAGCCACCGCCTTGTGTGCGCTTGAATCCCAAATACAGTGTGCTTGTGTTTGCCTGTGAAGGAGTGTGGGCCGGCTCCGTTGATGAAACGTGGTTCCCATCCGCATGCCTCCCGGTCTTATTCCTTCGGGTTTACACTGGATATGGGGTGTGTGGTTGGAGCTGTGGGTGGTGCAGCGCAAGCCATCCATGGTCCCTCTGTAGGCGCAGGCGTCCTGTGGCTGGCCACAGTGACAGGCAAATCCGAAACGGGATGCCGCCAACCATATGTACCGTCGAGCTCGTTTTATTTCCCACCCAGTTACAGGCCACTTCGCTTTCGTGCCCAGTTCTTCAAAAGACAAATTCCTTTCTCATTATATGTTAAATTCTCATCGTCTAACTGTCCATTGCCGGAATCGTCCTACTGCCTAATTGCCCAGGTGCATGGACTTTTCTCTTGTTGCTTTATCAATATTACGCCCACGTTCCTACTATTTATTACTACGATTACCCCACAGCTCACCAGTCCGATAGAGTCAAGGACAAGAAAAATGTCGGCGGTGTTATTGACAGATAAGAAATGGTTACCCATGTCATTCAATACACCAGAAAGCTAAATGTACAGACAGTTGTCGGTAAGCTTTTGACCCTATTCAAAACTCCAGAACTGAGCGAAGTCGGGTAAACTTTCCGCTCCACATTTGTCAGTGCTCTAATGATTACACACAAGTATGGCCAGTAACAGAAGGTATTTGTTCTTAAAGGAAAAGCTGGACTTTTTTTCAGAAAATTAAAACATAACCACCAGGAACCTCGCAGTCCAAGTTGTCGCGTGATGTACATATTTCGCGTTGTAGCCTAGCCAAGTTGATAGCCAGTGAAAAGAACCCCGCAGAATTTTTCGCATTTCATTGCAAGCTCGCAAAACAGGAAGCGATATGGAAAGGATGAAGAATTTGAAACTGCATCGAATGACTGGATGATACCGGTTCTTGAGCACAGCCAAACGGTTACAGACCCACTTCTGAAGCAAAAGCAGAAGACTTCGGGGAAAGACTTGGAAAAACCTTTGCTGCCACAGAAGACTGGTTGAAATGATGGAAGAATACAAATCAAAGTGTGTATAAACATGCGCATTGGCGAAAAGTGTTCCACGGATAGAGCAGTGTGTGAAAATTGGCTGAAAGATTGATTGCCTGAACTTGTAAACGTATTTGATGATGACAATGCGTACAATGCAGATGAAACATGCCTATTTGCTAAACAACTCCCGATGGCTGTTTGTGGTTTTCTGCCGACAGGCTCAGCAGGTCGAAAAAAGCCATGGATATGATCACTCTCCTGTGCTGCGCGTATGTCAGACACGGGTAATTGAAAACTGGTTTCAATTGGGAAAAGTAAGAAACCAGGACTTACCAAAGTATGAACGTGAAACACTTCCCGTAACTCATAGAGCTAACAAAATTGTGTGGATGACGAAAGAACTTTCATTACGCGAGTCCTCGAATTGGCCAAGAGCTAGGCCAAAGCAACCGAAAAATTATGTTGCTCTTGGATAATTGTACAGCGCATCCACAGGCAGAATGGCTGAAAAAGCATTCTAATGGAATTTTTTCCGGCAAACACGACCAACATTCTTCAACCCATGGACAGAGGTGTGATTAAGCATCTGGAAACCAGTTACATAAAGAAAATTGTGGACCGAATTCTTTACCACATCGGAAACAACATGTTATCTGGCTGATCGTCAGCGGTGCATGTCAGCGCCAAGATTTCTGTGCTAAACACAATTCAGTTCGTTTCAAAAGGTTGGAGTCAGGTTACCGGTGGAACAATAAAAGGTTGCTTTCCGCATGCTGGCTTCAGCCGAGTGGCATCCAGTGCACTTTCTGATGACGCCGTCATCGCTGAGGACTGGATAAGAGTTTGTACAATTCGTCATCAATGCAGAAGAGTTCGTCGCCATTGACAACGAGGTGGAATGTGTCTCATATCTGACAACTGTCGTGGATGAACTCATCAGTAAAATTGTGGAGAACCGACTAGAACAGAAAGAAGGCAGGGACTCAGAAGACGACGTGCTGGATGCCTCCTTGAGTAACAGGAATCCGCGCTCTTCACATTTAAGAGCAAAGAATTGTGATTGATCTGTATAGCCACGGACTTCTGCGTAGAATAGGTAAATATTTGCTGTCCAAATTGGACTTCATCAATGCGAAAGTGACTTGAGTAGCAGCACAAAATAATGTCCACCTGACGCTGGATTGTTTTCTCTGCAAAATATACAGCAGCGCTAGCTTTTATAGCTATCCAGGTAAAAGGCTTTATGGTATAATTGTTAATAGGTCATGCTCTTCTGAATAAAGGCCATTTGTATGCTTTTGTCAAAGTACGTAGTTTAACCTTCGTTACAATGCAGGCGATATACTGTACAATAATTCAATCGTTGTCTCCCTTTTGGAAAAATGACAATATGGGTTACTTACCCACCTAGATTTATTGCTTATTTTCAAATATTCCCATGGCGGGCAATATATATATATATATATGTATATACCCACAAATCCGTGAATAATCTGTAATCCTCATAATGTCCGATTGTGCTGTTCAGGGTTCCCATATTACGTAGGGTCTGTAGCGTATCTGGACTTACCGACAGGACTGTCGTTGGGAACCATACCCAGCTTTATCGAGAACAAACGGTGCTCAATAATCAAGTTACAGGCAACCCAAGTCCCCACATGAAATCTGCAATATACATGGAGTTCGGTGTGGTTCATCTGGTGTCTTGTGTTTGTCATTCCTACGGATCGCATACGGTTGGCGTGTCCAAGTCACGAATTCGAACTCCTCCCCCGGGTGTATGGGAGGGGCTAAGAACAGGCAAAAGGACCAGGGAACCAGTGAACTGAACGCACTGTCAATCTGAACAGCAACAAGCCAGATGTTATCAGACTACTTGCAACTGCCTATCCATAACAGGTGTGACATGTATCAGACAAAAACAAACGTTGGTACTCTGATAGTGAAGGTGGGATGTTCCAGTGTAAACATCAGATGCGAAACTGGCAACGGGAAACCGGTTGCGTGCGTATGCTCGGTTGACGCCCTGGACTTTCTATCATTTCAGTTAGACAAGACCAGATGTAACGTCGCACTAGTTCAGGCTAAACGGTGTATTTGATGGCCAGCTGACTGCATTCAACTCCAATTCGGTATCTGGTGAGTAGATCCCTTAACTTTTCGAAGCACGAATACAGGGTTGCTTTTTGTTCTCGATCCAAATGCCGTGTCGAAGTTTCACAGTGTTGTGGTGTGTAATCCAAATGGCTACTTCGATACCCACTTGGAGATATGTGAGAAAGCAATAAAAGCCGTCACCAAATATTTCCTCATATATCCTTCTATGTTCCGTCGTTTTTAAATTGATGAATGGCAGTAGTTTATCGGACCAAGCTGTTTTCTGGCAATTGGGTGGCAGAGTAGGTTTGCCTGTCCAGGCTCATGCGTATGTACAAGTAGAAATTTCACGTGACATCCTATATGAGACGAATGCCGTTGATATCCTATCAGTCTTTTAACCCGTTTATTTTTTCGAGAACCGGACACATTGCAAGCGCCCTGATATCCGGAGTTGAAGAGCATAGGTCTGTGAGTGCTGGCGGTGCAATCATTGAGTGGACTGGCTCTGACAACCTGCCCTAGAACTAACCCCACTTTCGGTCTTACCGTGTCATTCCAATTTGCGATACTGCGATTTACTAAGATAGTCATAGGAAGCTTCTTCTGAATGCATAGATTCGATTTTGTTGATATGAAGCATAGTTTTAGTGGTAGTAAGCAGTCGTGTCCCGAACTGATGATTTATAATAAAACAATGTTTTGTGACGGGTAAAAGTGCACAGGTTTAACATGTCCCATAGGTTGGTAAGCGGAAGAAATGCAAGTTCGAAGACAACATGTGCGCACAAACTAAAAAGCGGATCAATATCTCGGAATATGCTTGGAACCGACTGGGATTTCATGATTTCAGAAGGTTTTGAATACAAATCGGTTTTGGTAGGGTTTTATTATGGCAACGTTTCGCACTTGACACAAGAGTTTCTTCAGGCCAGGTGAATCGGTACACGATTGGCTTAGCTTTTTATTGGAAATTAAGATGAAGGTTGCAAGAAATAACATGAACCATTGGATAATAGTGTTACAAGTCAATAGGTCAAGTGGCCATTCTAGTGAAACAACAAGCATCGAGCGTTTCTCATTGATCCACGTCACCGGTCGTTCACATGTGAGGCATTCCTGTCATGCTGCTGCTGATTCACGCTCCGACCTGAGTTCGTCCGCCGACACCTTTTCTGACTGACCGGGTTAACACAGCCCACTACGCTTTCGGTATCTCCACCCGTCCGTTCTGTTCACACAGTTGTTAGCCTTAGTAATCTCGATTGCCTCAGGAATCAACCTTTGGCTTGTTGCTGGTAATCCCCTCCTAAGTATCTCAACATTGTCCCAATCAATCGCGTGTCCTGCCTCTAGCGCATGTAAGGCCACCGCTGAATCTTTTAGTAGGGCCCTGTATTCAGGCTCATTTCTCGGTGGACGCGAAACGTACCTTTTGTGTTTTGCTATCCTCATGCGTAGCTCTCTCGCTGTTTGACCTATATACACGTGTTCACAGTCTTTGCAATTCATTTCATAAACACAGTTTGTCGTCCTATCTCTTGGAAGTGGATCCTTCAAACGCACAAGTGCTGAATAGAGCGTTTGACCCTTTCGAAAAATCACTCTTATTTTCTCCCTGTTTAGTACTCGTCTGATTCCTTCTGAGGTTCCCTTTTTATAGGGGATTCCCACTGTCCCAATCCACCCCGTTGTGCTTCGCGGAGGTGAATTTAGAGCTCTCTGCAACTGGCGTTTCACTAACCGCCTCGGATATCCACTGTCTACTAATTTGCTCACCGTCTCCTTACGAGCGGCCTTCCCATCCTCTTCCTCTGTACACAGAGTCTGGACTCTGTGAAACAGAGAGGATGCGATAGCGGCATAGACTTGTTTTGTATAACCCGAACTGTAATAAAGCACTCCGTCCGTGGCTGTCGGTTTGCGATATATCCTCCTCTTTAGCCGTCCACCGTTCCTGTGAACTAAGCAATTGGGGAATTGCAGTGTGCCACTGCAAGATTCTAGTTCCATAGTAACGTTTATATTTCCGTTAATGGTGTTCAGATGGTTTAGAAACGCATCCTTCATATCTCGCTTTATAATCACAAACGTATCATCCATGAAGCGCCACCAAATCTTTGGCGAACTGCTGCAATTTATCAGCGCCCTTCTCTCAAAGCCTTCCATATACAGATTTGCCAATACGGGGATATTGGTGACTCCATGGCAAGTCCCTGTTCCTGAGAGTACAGTCTCGACTTGAAAGGGAAATATGATATATTAAGGCATACTTTAATGCCATCGATGATCTGGTCTTCCGTGAGTTTCGTTCGCTGCTCCAGTCTATTGTCCTTAGTAAACCAAAGCTGTGCTATACCCAATGCGTCATTCTTGGGCACGTTAGTGAATAGGGAGCTAACGTCGAAACTAACCATTATTTCGTCTGGCGCGATGAGCAGACCTGCTAGCTTTCACGCGAACTCATAAGAGTTCCATAAGAAAGTATTTATTCTTCCTGTTAGAGGTTGCAACGAACCTACCAAATATCGGGCTAGTTCGTGCGTTGGAGAACCGACACCATCTACAATGGGCCGAATAGGAACTTCGGGCTTATGTATTTTCGGCAGCCCATAGATCCTAGGTGGAATCGTTGATTTCGGATATACGCTATACCATTTACCCGGCCCTAGGTAGTCCTTCACACTTCTCAGGTAGTTTCCTACCTCAGTTTTACACTTATTCATTATGGACGCTAAGGATTTTCTCTCAATTGCTTCATAGGGCCATGCTGTTAAATGCTGTTCCACTTTTTCCACATAATTCGATTTGTTCATTATCTCTACCGCTTTGCCTTTATCGGCTTTCGTGATGATGATGGTGGAGTCTTCTCTTAGGGCCTTTAATGCGGTACACCCCTCTGTTGTAAGATTTGGCTCCCCAGGCTTCTGAAATCTGATGAAGTCTACCGTCCGTGCACGAATATTCTCAACTGTTGTTACTGGTAGTTTCGTCATCACGATCTCAACGCTAGTAATATTTTCCTCTGCAGTTAGTTTAGACCAATTTACAGAAAAGTGCAAACCCATTTTCATTAATATACGTTTCGTCTCACTCAACAACCTATCAGATACATTAACTACATTGTAATAGTTACTGCTAGATTCAGACCTATCTACGAGACTAGTGGTCCTGGTATGCATAGACTTCAAATGATTGAACTTACGAACTTGTCTTTCTTTCGCAGCTAGCTCTCGCGTTGATTTCACTTCCGAGGCCTTGTTGTAAAGTCTAGAATAGTCGGTCAGCGTTATAGCAGTCTGCAGCTCCTAGCTCAGCCGATTCACCTGGCCTGAAGAAGCGTTTGTGTCAAGGGCGAAACGTTGCCATAATAAAACCCTACCAAAACCGATTTGTATTCAAAACCTTTTGAAATCATAAAAGGCGGGTCGCTGATGCGATGAAAATTTAGTTATGGGTCTGAGATGGTATCATGCTATAAGGAACAACAAGTTGTTATGATTAATGCTTATAGCAAATAACTTGCCACATGGTAATTGGCAGACTCAGATCGACTTTATCCCTTGTGAATAGGGGTGATAATATCCCGTATCCACTTTGATGGAACTGCGTTCTCGTCTAGACAACGCTGAAAACAGCACGCAAGTGCTTCGGCTACTATTTGTAGTGCTTTGGAGTGAATCTTATCTGCTCCAGCAGAGTTGTGTGTACGCAAAGCTGGCAGCTTTTTCGGTACCGTTACTGCAGTGAATATTGTTGTGTATACCTCCAGCACGGGTGATGGCTGGTCTAGACAGACACGTGCATACAACCCCAGACACACACATATAAGTACATAAGCATATGCTTCTTTATTGGTTCATTATTTTACTTCCGACACCTAATGTCCCCATGTATTTAGATACCTTACAGATTACAGTAGCTCGCCTACGGGAGCGACCGTCTTACTTCGGCTCGTGCATTCGACTTTTCGTACACAACACTGGCGTCGCGGCTTGCGAACCTAGGCCATGAAATTACATCCTCCTACAGTGTACTGGTCTGATCCGACCTTACGTCCTACGGAAGGTGCATGGGCCCAGTGGCAAACATCGTTTACAAACTATCATGACCTACTACCTGCGGCTTCTAACTACACAGAAGGCCAGAAACTGAAGCTTCTCAGATACCTACTCGGTGATGAGGCATAATGTCAATTTGATGCCTTGAACCTTCAGTCTCAAGATACCTTAACGAAAGCACTAGATATGCTGGGCAAGTCATGGGGCCAGCGTACAAACCTCTTCATATCTCGCCTCAAATGCGACCGACTTACACTAGAACCAACAGATACTCTAGACAGTTTTGTTGATCGCCTCATTGCGGTATGCGACCCTGCGAGTATCCAACCATACCGAAAAATAGAATCGAGGGTGTCATGCTAGAGCAACAGTTGATTAGCGGAATCACAAGTAACCGAATTCGGGAATGTCTGCTTTCCGAAGGTGCTACCAAATTGACTTGGCATAAAGCTGTGGAATTGGTTTGCCTCAAAACATTTACGGCCGGACAGTTGCGATGTTTCGCTACCCACGCAAAGTTACAGGAGGTTGCCAAGATCCATAGCTCACCAGTCGAATCCCAATCCCCACAGAAATGCTTCTGCTGCGACAGCCTAGAGCATAAAACCAATGTTGCCGTGCCCTGCCTTAGAAATGGATTGCAGCGAGTGCGGTAAGCGTGGACAGTTTACCCGCTGTTGTCGTGCAGTACGCATTCCGCATTTATATCCTACAGATTCCGTATCTAGTCAGCAGTTACAGTCATCTGAAAATGTATATTCTATTGATAACAGAGGTATTGTTTCTCACTATCGTTCCCTTTTCCAGAGCCTAAACTCCCTATGCCTGACATTCGTACTGTTACAGTTATTGCACGCGATAGCACAACACAGGTTGACATGGAACTGGATTCAGCCTCTCCTTTTACTGTAGTACCAATTAGTTTTTATGTCAGTCACCTACATGACATGCCTATACATCCTTCAGCCTATCAATTTGACAGTTATAGGTAGACCCCGGTAGAAATACGGAGATTTGTGGTGATTGTTTTGCGACTTGGGGCCGTGAAATCATCAATTGCTGCGTACGTCACCCGCGAAAATAACCTACTCGGGCGCAATGCTAAGGTTGCACTGTGAGTCACGCCGTCCCTATATCGTAGGTGTATCATGGCGGTTAACCTATCAGACTTACAGATACAGTACCCGAAACTGTTTGAGCAAACAATAGGGCGCACTCCCTCCTCCGTTCACCGCATATGTCTGAAGCAGGATGCTAGACCGGTAGCTATTGTTAAGCCACGTCCAATTCCTTTGGCCAGAAGCGAGGCTGTTTCGTCAGCATTACGACAAATGATTGCAGATGATCTCATTGAACCCATTAACTGTTCTGAATGGGTCCACGCTATGGTTACAGACCTCAAGAAGGACGGTACAGTGAGAAAAGGCAATGACCTGTAGGCCATAAATCGTCAAGTCGTGCTGGAATAGTTTGTGCTTCTGACCGCTGATGAATTACTAGTCAAAATAGCCGGCGCTGACGAAGGAAAACATGTATTTGTTTGGGGTCATCCTCAACAAACGGCTATTGACGAGATAAAACGCCGCATTACTTCCGCACCAATTGTGGCGATTTTCGACCAGACTTACCCCGTGGTTGTCTCTACTGATGCCTCAAACATTGGGTTGGGTGCGATACTATCTAAAATTCAGAATGGGCATGGAAGATTTATTGCAGAAGCTTCTAGAAAATTGTCGGCAGCAGAGTGCCTGCGTTTGGATCTTTGAGAAGTGGAATTTGTTCTTGTTCGGAAGACCCTTCACTCTTCTGTAGACCACGCAGCGCTAACTGGCTTACTTACTCGGGGAACAAATGGCGTCTGGTCACTTCGGATACATCGCTGGTATGCACTCTTGTTGACATACGATTTGCAAATTAAATTCCGTCCAGTGTGTGAACACCGGGCAGCGGATGGGCTCTCTCGACTGCTACTCAACGAAACTGAAAATACTAAGGATGATAATGTGAGGTTACTGGTGTCTTCTCTGAGCAGTGAACCAATCATAGCTCTGACTAAGGAAGGACTCCAGAAGGCGACTTAGGAAGACGACACAGTGCTGCGTTCAGGGGTTTCTGCTAAACAGCTGGCCACAAAATAACAAGATCACAGGCGAGTTTCGTCCGTACTATGTGTTGAGTCACGAACTTTCATTTATAGATAGATGTATAATGAGCGACGAAAAATTTGTTTCCCTTGGAGCTTGATGCAAAAGATCATGCTGTGTGTTCACGAAGGCCACCCTGGTATCGTTCGTATGAAACACAAGGTTGACGCATGCTTCTGGTGGCGCAGCATGTGACGCAAATAGAAACTCTTGTTTATGACTGACTCTTCATGTCAAAGGGCAGACAAGATTTCAAAGTCGGTTTCCTCTCGTATACAACCCATCGACTATCCTATGCGACCGTGGGCCAAGATAGCTCTTGACATCATAGGTCCATTCAGCTAGCGCCTCAACATCAAAGGAACTGTTTGGTGGCGACGTGCTTTTACAGAAATGACCGGAAGTCCATTTGTGTGGAGAGGTGACTACTGCCAGCATTATTCGATGGCTAAAATACATGTTCTCCCGTCCCGGACTACTACAGGAGATAGTGACAAACAACGGACCGCAGTTTACAAGCCATGTTTCTTTCGTTCATTCAACTTCACGTCATCCGACACTCACGTGCAACTCCGTATAATCCAGCGGCAAACGGTGTGGTAGAACATTTCAATCGATGCTTGAAAGAGAAAATCTGAACTATTCACTTATCTGGATACAGTTCTACAAGCACTATTTTCTTACCGAATCACACACCACCCAGCCACAGATAAAACGCCAGCTGAACTCATGCTTGGGCGTGTCCTTCGGACAGAGTTGAGTGCCGCATTTCAGATTCCTGTAACTAATGATTCCGATGAGTTAAATCGTCGCCATCGATATCAGACCACTTACCGGGAGCTTACTACTCCGTTCCAGCCCGGAAGTTTCGTTCGAGTGAAAGTGAACGTTGTATCAAGAGGACAGTCCAAGTTATCAGACCCGTTAAGAATAACTTGCGCATGTGGGCCAGCCACATGCCAGCTGGAAGATGGCCGCACAGTCAAAGCACGGAAGTTGTGCACAAGTAGCAGACGAACGGAGCATGGGTCACCAAGCTTCACTACGCACAGCACGCAGCTCCGCAGGACGGTCCGAGAACAAAGACCACCGAATCAACATAGTCTTGACACGTCACATGATTAAGCGGAGGTGATGTTGTGTATTCATCCAGCGTGCTTGACGGCTAGTCTAAACCGACACGTGCACACAACAGCAGACACACACACACAAAGCGCCTAATCCTGTGCTTCCCCACTGGTTCATCCTTCTTGCGACACCTTAACGTCCTCACGTAGTTAGACAGTAGTTCGTTTACCGGAGCGACCTGCATACTTCGGCTCGTGCATTTGACTTTTCGTACACAACAAATATGACGCTGAGTAAAAGTGACGGTGAAGTGATTGGAGCAGAAACGGTGCTCGAGGCTCGTATTTCCTGGAAGGTAGATTAGCAATAAACTCGTAACACACTGGTCGCCGCTATCGCCCTATATATTTATCCACCCACCGTAATGAGTGGTGGGATTCCGCGCTGCACTTTACGAAGTCTTATCACGTGTTTGTAAGGCGGCGTGTGGTTAGCAGAGAATGGTTATACTAGGTTCTTTTGGTGTATCACCTTGTCTTCACGAAACGACCGCATACAGTATTTGCGTGGAGCTACGTACGATATCCAAATGGCTGAGCTGGGATTGTTTTGCAAATGCGGCATGTCCGATCCCTCAAAACCATGAATTGCTATGTTCGGCTTCTCGTAAAGGACTTTCGGTTGAGTAGCTAATGGAAAGTTTATGGTTCTGCTGCTGTTGCGACGAGTGACGTGCAGATCGGATGGTTGGTGTTGCATTCAAGATTGTTCTGTCCCGCTGGTTGATATGCGAATGCGGTAGATGGTCCTAGCTCCACATTTTTAATGGTCCGGTCGTGCGTCCAAGGTAACTGACCGCAATGGAACAGGTGGATCGACAGTTAACCATTGCTTGGCATTGAGCAGGTACATTTTATTCGAATCTAGGAACAAGCAGCGATTTTCTGGTATAGACGACGTTAGGTTGAGGTGTGTAGTGCAACAGAAAACGTGCTCTTTCAGTATCTTGTAACATTGGATTTTATGGTTGTTTTAATCTTCGGAACGTCCATTTGTTTACCTGACTGCACATCCGTTGTCACAAACCGTTTTGGTGAGTTCCTCGCTGCACGTTTCTCGCTCTCTCTGATTCGCTTCCTATTCTTGTAGCCTCAGAATATACGTTGGGTTCAGTTGCCTCCGACTTCTATACTGTCGTATTTGACACGTCTTACGTGTCATTGCTTACCGACTAGTATCCCAGGTTCAGCCCAACAATTGGTGACCCCGACGTGACCCGAACACGCAACCTTCACCCACAAACGTTTTGCAAATTCAACAAAAAACCCAAAACATTTTGAAAACCTAAAAAGCGTATTTGCTTTATCATGCATGCCATGTTCCCTCTCCGGCGTCAAGCCACTTCCCATACCCTTGCCAACCGCCTCTGAGTTTTACTTTCCAGAAACTCAACCGCCGGAACTGCCCAGACAACCCTCGAGTGATTCGCCAACCGCCTCAACGCAACCCTGGTGTGACTCGCCAGCCGTCCCAAAGCCCCCTTCCTCATCCAAGGAACAGACAGTCGCCCTCGACCGCAGACACCCATGAACGGATTGGTCCCCAAACGCCGCCTAGGCATTGCCGACGAGGACGCCTGCATTTCTTCGTGGGACGAGGATGGCCGGATTTCTCCGAGGGACGAGGATGCCTGCATTTCTTCGTGGGACGAGGACCGTGGACTAAAGTGCGGTGGGGGGAGTGACACCTCCCAAGCGCACCGTCGGGTCTGCAGCAAAGGGAAGGTCCTGTCGGCCTTTTTTCTGGACTAGGCAGTTTTTTTTGCAGTCCGACCAGCCCGCCCCGACGGCCCACCGATGATGCACTCTGGTCCACAAGATCGTCATAAATAAAACTAACAAAAGCCTGGACCCAGCGAAATCTGCTACACCCCACTTTGGAAGCCCTTCTCAAGCCCCTGCAAACATTCGCATCCACCCTCCCCTTCCGTTCCCCCACTAACAGCTCCATCGAAGGCTTCCATCCTTCAGCCTTCTAGGGGGAGGCCCTTGTAGTGCAACAGAAAACATGCTCTTTCAGTATCTTGTAACATTGGACTTTATGGTTGTTTTAACCTTCGGAACGTCCATTTGTTTAACTGACTGCACATCCGTTGTCACAAACCGTTTTGGTGAGTTCCTCGCTGCACGTTTCTCGCTCTCTCTGATTCGCTTCCTATTCTTGTAGCCTCAGAATATACGTTGGGTTCAGTTGCCTCCGACTTCTATACTGTCGTATTTGACACGTCTTACGTGTCATTGCTTACCGACTAGTATCCCAGGTTCCGCCCAACAGGTGCATTTTCACAGCTTTGTATCAGTTGTTGTGCGGGGCCTTCTTTCGGTTTCGTCCTCCTTGGCGGCAAATAGAAATTTTTGAACGTGCTGCCTTTTTGAGGTTTTACTTTCAAAGGACGGTTTCGGAACAGTGTTTACAAGTGTTGCGCAAAAATTTGTCTTTTTCATATTTCGCTTGATCCACATAATTTTGGATCATCGTTTTCCCCGGATTACCTCATACCCGTTCTCGGGTACTTTCCAAACGTCGTCCATTTTTTCGCGTTCAGCCTCTGGCTATTGTTCCGGTATTTTTGTGTTTTGTAATCCGTTTTGCACCTTGTTTTAACCCGTAGCTGTTTCTGCTGACTGCCCTGCAGGTAACAGCTTGTCAGTTTTACGTTTTGATACTTGTTTCGCGCTCTTTGAAAGCGTCATGTCGGATGCACTGTGTACCGGCGCTAATGTGTCTTCGGCTGCGTTGATCAGCGAATCTAATGCTGTATGCAGCAGCGTGAGCTGCTCAAAGCCCGTGGCATTCAGTGCTATGTATGCAACGGCTGGTACCATGAGACCTGTACCAATTAGAGCCATGGTCAGTACGCAATGCTTTCGACTAGCGATAGCATGCTGTTCAATTGTTTTCTATGCCGTAGCCATCGATCTACGCCTCTTGAGGTCACTGAGGAGACATCGAGCAACGTCGGCCTGGGAAACCGGCAATTATGGTCTTTCCTTACACCTCTTGATTGGAAAGTGGACTTACTGATAAGGAAAATGAGTCTCTGTTAATGTCGGCTCATTGAAGGAAGACACGCGACTAACCTCAATTGCTGTTGATGAAAATTCGACTGAGGTGCTAGCTACCGTGTCGTGTGTCCCAGCGGTCAAGAACGACTCTAAAGTGGCCGCTGATGTCGTACTGGAAGCCATCCAAAGCGAGACCGAAGTGCTAGCCCTGTGCCCAATAAAAGCAAGAAGAAGAGGGCTAGGTAAGTCCCTAATGCTTACACAAAGCCTGAAAGTACTGAAACTATTAAGGTATTGGAGGTGGAGCACAAAGCTACAACTCCAATCACACCAGTTCCACTGTCCAAACAACGCGCCGTGTCGACTTCGGCCACATCCGCATAGTCTGAAAAGACTAGACCGGTGAGGGAGTTGGAGGTAGAACACAAAGCCTCATCCTCAATTACTCCAGCTCCGTTGGCGAAGAAACACGCCGTGTCACTTGCCAAACCGGTCGAAACTGGGATCGAGTCGAAGACTCACGGAATGAATACGCCTCGTCGAGGTGATTCTTTTACTAACAGTAGCGTTGTCTTTCGTAAGGTTGCTGAACCCGCGGCAGCTCTTCCCAAGGAACGCATGCTGGATGACTTCCAGTGGTTCAAGCTCTGCGTCAACCAGATGCTTCCACC
>OX104061.1:50025654-50140081 GCA_944474145.2 Dicrocoelium dendriticum
ACATTTATCGAAGGCTTCCCTCCATTAGCCTTCTAAGGGGATACCTCTGTAGTGAACATGAAACGTCTACGCTTTCAGTGTTTTGTGACATTGGATTTTATTATGGTTTGTATCTTCCAATGATCCACTTGTTTGTTGTCCATTTGGTCCACTTTCAAACTCTCTGTGATTAGCACGCTACCTTGCACTGTGCTTTTCTAATTTGCTTTTAGTTCCTTGTAGCTCTTACAATACATGTTGAGCCCGGCTACGTGCTCACTTCTGAATACTTCTTATCCGTATTGGTTCCTACTGGTTCTCGTCGCAACCAGTATCTGAGTTCCGCTCCACACATCCGCGACTTCGTATCGAAATATGGCCAAGCTATACTCCATCGGTTGCTCGTCCAAAGTATGTGGAAATCTGCCCACTTGCTCCTTTATAGACGCCAATTACTTGCGCAGTTTCTTTCATCCATGTCCAATAGAGCAGGCATTTGAATAGCCGCTAGCGATTCAGACAGCATTCGAGGGTCGCCGATGGGGTTCGCCTTGGTCTTCTTTGACACCTGAAATCAGATCTTCAGAGACGAGCGTTTATTCGGAAAATCCTTCTCAGCAAACTTACAGCACATTTGACAAGCCAAACTCCTCCATATCCGTTTCACGTTTACGTCCAAACTAACAACGCTTTTGAGTCGATGAGGAGCCTACTTTCACTCAGTTCAACAAGCAGTGAGTAACCCACACGAATGTCGGCCGAGTCTTGTCCAGTAATCGAATTTGTTACGACCGCCTCCATTTAGCTGTGGCTCGTTAGGTTGGTCCATTCGTTCACTGGTATACCATTCTCATCACAGGGACGATACGTGCCAAGATAAGTGGCAAGTTCACCTTTTAAAAGTCGTAGGTGGACAGCTATGAATTGTGCACTGATGCCAGTTCTCTCTGCCTCCAGCTGGCTATTTGGACGGTCGGCCAGGGCAAACCCGACCCCATCTTCACGTGATGCTGTGGTGACGTTCACCACCCAGTAGAACGCGTACCTAGCACAAGCCTCATGCAGCTTTCATCGGCCAGCAAGCCATGCCTCACCGAGTACGGCAATGTTGATGCCGTAGCGGGTGAATTCCATCTCGAGTAGTGCAGTGCGTCCCGTTGGACCCTCGTGTTCTGGTCGGGCAGTGCGCGCACGTTCCTAACAAATATTCTTTTGATGCCCGTAGAACCCATTCGGCTTTTGTGGAACTGGGAGCAGAAATCGCTACGGGGAGGACAGTACATTCGGATTGTGACTGTTAATAAAGCTTAGGTAGGCCTAAAATGATATCATCGAAACTAAAGGTCGCAGAAGCGAGTGTGGTGGAGGCAGTCACCATCAAAACGAACATAGAAATCTTAATATGATATCTGACCTTAAACAAGCCCGATGCGCTCTCCACCATCGGCTTGAACTCTTATGTTTGCTCTAGATACCGCAAGCAACATCACTCCAAGTGCGCCCGTTTGCTTGCAAGGGAAGTGAGTGGTGAAGATATGGCAAGATACCTCTGGTTAGGCATTCCGTATATGGTTGTTCCAATTGTGATGTACATAGCTATGTTGAAGCAGAAATGCGATTACCTAGCGGTTGTAGTCAATAAATATGGACCCGGTAAGTTCTCTTTTTCGGAGTCCATGACGGCCTGACTTGAGTCCGTTGGCCACACCTCTGAAGAAGCTGAATGAATGTAACTCATCAGCATGTCACTGTAGCAAGTCCACAGGTAAGATGCCGTCGAGAGTAACTTATATTTTGATTTTCGTTTCCTCTTCTCAATTCCTTCCCACTGAGTTTTCAGTATCGTCAGAACAGCTATCTTCCGTGCGTTTTTTCACGCCGGGCCCTCCATCAGTGCTTGTGACGATGCTGTCCAGCTCGCCACGAGATGAAACGCAATCACACCTTGCCTCTAGCTCCGACTCTTACTAGGTGGTTGTTCTTCCGCCTACTAAGCATCTCTTTTGCCTTTCAGTCCCATCGATCTAACATGGCTCACGTACGCCCCGAAGCCCTAAATGGGACATATACTACCTATTTGGCGACCCAGTCAGCTCACAACGCCAGTCTTTGAAGAACGACTGCTGCCGTTACATCGACCTTTAGCATTTTATCACGCTGAATCGTCCAAGCCTATCACAACCTTCATCAATCTTGCTGTGCGTCAGCAGGTTGACATGGACGTTCAGTCCATGCACGGAATAAGAATACGCAATCTATACATAAGAACATTGGAGACGGGTAATACAACCTCACTTTCGCGTCTCGTTTTTCTTGCCACAGTCGTCCGTCAGGAAAGGCATCGTTACAATCATTAATTCAATGGGAAACATTATTTCACACTAAATGACTCTTTTCTCTGTGTTAACTCCTTCTATCACGTTGTCGGATAGTCACTGGATAATGCTGTTTCGCCAGGCACTTGCTTCTGAAGAACGAAGATATTTCGATGCCACGAACTTAATGGATAAATGACCAGTGAATTAATTTGAGTGAAAAAACTCCACAGTCTGTGTGTATCTCTCTCTTTTCCTCCTCCTCCGTTGTTGTGTGATGAGAGAGATACACACAGACTGTGCAGTTTTTTCACTCATATTAATTCACTGGTTCTTTTTATCCATTAAGTTCGTGGCATCGAAATATCTTCGTTCTTCAGAAGCAAGTGCCTGGCGAAACAGCATTATCCAGTGACTATCCGACAACGTGATAGAAGGAGTTAACACAGAGAAAAGAGTCATTTAGTGTGAAATAATGTTTCCCATTGAATTAATGATTGTAACGATGCCTTTCCTGACGGACGACTGTGGCCAGAAAAACGAGACGCGCAAGTGGGGTTGTATTACCCGTCTCCATTGTTGTTATGTATAGATTGCGTATTCTTATTCCGTGCATGGACTGAACGTCCATGTCAACCTGCTGACGCACAGCAAGATTGATGAAGGTTGTGATAGGCTTGGACGATTCAGCGTGATAAAATGCTAAAGGTCGATGTAACGGCAGCAGTCGTTCTTCAAAGACTGGCGTTATGAGCTGACAGGGTCGCCAAATAGGTAGTATATGTCCCATTTAGGGTTTCGGGGCGTACGTGAGCCATGTTAGATCGATGGGACTGAAAGGCAAAAGAGATGCTTAGTAGGCGGCAGAACAACCACCTAGTAAGAGTCGGAGCTAGAGGCAAGGTGTGATTGCGTTTCATCTCGTGGCGAGCTGGACAGCATCGTCACAACCACTGATGGAGGGCCCGGCGTGAAAAAATGCACGGAAGATAGCTGTTCTGACGATACTGAAAACTCAGTGGGAAGGAAATGAGAAGAGGAAACGAAAATCAAAATATAAGTTACTCTCGACGGCATCTTACCTGTGGACTTGCTACAGTGACATGCTGATGAGTTACATTCATTCAGCTTCTTCAGAGGTGTGGCCAACGGACTCCGAATGGACTCCGAAAAAGAGAACTTACCGGGTCCATATTTATTGACTACAACCGCTAGGTAATCGCATTTCTGCTTAACATAGCTATGTACATCACAATTGGAACAACCATATACGGAATGCCTAACCAGAGGTATCTTGCCATATCTTCACCACTCACTTCCCTTGCAAGCAAACTGGCGCACTTGGAGTGATGTTGCTTGCGGTATCTAGAGCAAACATAAGAGTTCAAGCCGATGGCGGAGAGCGCATCGGGTTTGTTTAAGGTCAGATATCATATTAAGATTTCTATGTTCGTTTTGATGGTGACTGCCTCCACCACACTCGCTTCTGCGACCTTTAGTTTCGATGATATCATTTTAGGCCTACCCAAGCTTTCTTAACAGTCACAATCCGAATGTACTGTCCTCCCCGTAGCGATTTCTGCTCCCAGTTCCACAAAAGCCGAATGGGTTCTACGGGCATCAAAAGAATATTTGTTAGGAACGTGCGCGCACTGCCCGACCAGAACACGAGTGTCCAACGGGACGCACTGCACTACTCGAGATGGAACTCACCCGCTACGGCATCAACATTGCCGCACTCGGTGAGGCATGGCTTGCTGGCCGATGAAAGCTGCATGAGGCTTGTGCTAGGTACGCGTTCTACTGGGTGGTGAACGTCACCACAGCATCACGTGAAGATGGGGTCGGGTTTGCCCTGGCCGACCGTCCAAATAGCCAGCTGGAGGCAGAGAGAACTGGCATCAGTGCACAATTCATAGCTGTCCACCTACGACTTTTAAAAGGTGAACTTGCCACTTATCTTGGCACGTATCGTCCCTGTGATGAGAATGGTATACCAGTGAACGAATGGACCAACCTAACGAGCCACAGCTAAATGGAGGCGGTCGTAACAAATTCGATTACTGGACAAGACTCGGCCGACATTCGTGTGGGTTACTCACTGCTTGTTGAACTGAGTGAAAGTAGGCTCCTCATCGACTCAAAAGCGTTGTTAGTTTGGACGTAAACGTGAAACGTATATGGAGGAGTTTGGCTTGTCAAATGTGCTGTAAGTTTTCTGAGAAGGATTTTCCAAATAAACGCTCGTCTCTGAAGAGCTGATTCCAGGTGTCAAAGAAGACCAAGGCGAACCCCATCGGCGACCCTCGAATGCTGTCTGAATCGCTAGCGGCTATTCAAATGCCTGCTCTATTGGACATGGATGAAAGAAACTTCGCAAGTAATTGGCGTCTATAAAGGAGCAAGTGGGCAGATTTCCACATACTTTGGACGAGCAACCGATGGAGTATAGCTTGGCCATATTTCGACACGAAGTCGCGGATGTGTGGAGCGGAACTCAGATACTGGTTGCGACGAGAACCAGTAGGAACCAATACGGATAAGAAGTATTCAGAAGTGAGCACGTAGCCGGGCTCAACATGTATTGTAAGAGCTACAAGGAACTAAAAGCAAATTAGAAAAGCACAGTGCAAGGTAGCGTGCTAATCACAGAGAGTTTGAAAGTGGACCAAATGGACAACAAACAAATGGATCATTGGAAGATACAAACCATAATAAAATCCAATGTCACAAAACACTGAAAGCGTAGGCGTTTCATGTTCACTACAGAGGTATCCCCTTAGAAGGCTGATGGAGGGAAGCCTTCGATAAATGTCAGGTGGGGGGGAAAAGTGAGAATGGGAAAGTGGAGTAGCAGTTGCAGTAGGCGCAAGCGGATAGAGAGAGTGTGTGTGGATTTCGATGAGTCCTGGTTTCTTTGTTATTTCCACTTAACTATTTGGTTGTGGATTGGAGTGCATCACCGTTGGGCCGTCGGGGCGGGCTGGTCGAACTGCAGACAACTGGTTAGACCAGAAAATAGGGTTGACGTGACATTTCCTCCACTGTGACCCGACGGTGCGCTTGGGAGGTGTCACTCCCCCACAGCATTTCGAGTCCACAGCCGTAACGATCCTCGTCCCACGAAGAATCCAGGAGGTCGTCTATGGGTCTCATACCAGTCGTTGTGACACCGGTAGTGGGGAGTCGCGGTCGCTTGCAGTCAGGATTATGGGGCCGGAGGTTTCCGGCAGGTGAGGCAGGGGATTCCGCAGTTTCCCATAGGACTTGAGTTCTGGAATGTAAAACTCGAGGAGTGGGACATGGTCGGGTTCGACGGCGTGACACCGTATAGATACCGAGGAAAGTATAAGAAACAAAAAGATGAACCGATGAGTCCCAACCAGGACGAAACCGCGGTCTTCGGGTGCCAGTGTTGGGCTGAGCAACACTATAAAACGATGTATACTTTTTGTGTTTTTTTTATGCAAAAGAAGGGTTTTAGGATTTTTTGTTTTGCAAAACGGTTGTGAACGAAACCCACGTACCAAGAAAGGTGGAAAATACGCATGTTAAGAAACATTGCAAACGCTAACCAAATCTGAAAAGTGGACTGGACGTTTGACCTGTCTACCGCAACCGTCAGTCGCATGGGATTGGGAATGGGTTGGCGGAAGGTCAAGGGTAACAGAGGGGTCTAGCGTGCCTTATGCGAGAGACGCAGCTGCGGGTAAGTGCACTTTTGCGGCTGTACCAGGTAAAGTTAGGGGCGGATCTTTGAAAAATGCCACCTTAAGACGGTCGATGGACACCGTAGTTTGGTAACCATTCTGGTCTAAGGTAAAATGCTTAGGAGTTTGTTGGGGAACTCTGAAAAGGCCGGTGTAGGGAGGCTGAAGGGGGCGACGCGCTGCATCTGTGCGGAAGAAAACGTGACTGCAGGTGGAGTCCACTGTGCATTTGCACATCTCTGGTCTGCACATGAGGAGGGGTCGAGCGTAACGAACCGATGCGTTGAGAATGGGAGACTGCGAAGTTTGACGGTAGAATATACGATGGGGAGGGGATGAAATGAACTCTCCTGGCAACTTAAGCGATGTGTCGTAGATTTGCTCTGTTGGTGCGCAGTGCAGGTCAGCTTTTATGCTACTACTGATACCTAGAAGTACTAACGGCATGTTTTCATGCAAGTCAGGGTCAGAAGTGGCACAGAGAGAGTAGTTAAGCTGTCAATGAAAGCGTTCGACTAGGCCATTCACCGCAAGGTGATATGTCGTCGTATGGATATGTCGGCACCCTAAGAATGTGCAGAACGTATTGAACTGCGAAGATTTGAAAGGCGTTCCGCGGTCGGCAGTGATTGTAGATGGGCATCCGTCGTGGAAGATCCAACGGTCCGAAAACGCACCAATGAGTGTTTCAGCCGTGCAGTCTGGTACAGGGGTGACTTCTGGCCATCTAATGAAGTGATCGACACATGTCAGTATGTATATGGATCCGTGAGAGGGACGTCCTACTAGGTGTAAGTTTACGCGCGAGAACCGCGAATCCGGTACAGAGAATGAGCCGAGAGGACTACGGGCGTGTCGATGTGCCTTGGAGCGCTGGCAGTGAAGACAAGCTCGAGCCCCGTTACGAACATCTTTGTTTACGCTTGGCCAAACGAAACGCTCGGCGACCAGTTTTAAAGATTCCCGAATACCAGGATGGGACAGTGAATGAAGGGTGTCGAAGACTGTGCGCGATGTGTCTTGGACAAACTATGGAAGTGTCACAAAGGGTAGTTCTGTCAGTAGTGTGGAGAGAAATGGATTGCACATGAAGTGAAATGAACTACAGAGTACGTTGGAGGTCTTCCTCTTGGGCCTAAGCCGATGCCAGGGCAGCAAGATCGACAGAAGGCAAAGAGTGAAGTGTGTGTTTGACACGAGAGACAACGTCGGCGACGGGGTTGGTGACACCTAAGACATGACGTATATCAGCAGTGAACTGTATGACAAAGTCTAGATGTCTATTTTCCCGTGGTGAATATTTGTCAGACGAGAAGAATATGAGAGGCTTGTAATCTGTGTAGATCGTTAAAGGCCGGCCTTCTAATGTGTGTCGGAAGTGACGAATAGCTAAGTAGATGGCAAGCTGCTCTTTCCTGAATGCGCTGTAGCGGGATTTCGCTGGTTGCAAGCGTTTGTAGACGAAATCGAGCGGTTGCTACTGTCCACCAACGTGTTGTTGGAGAACAGCTCCTACCGCAGCGTCTGAAGCGTCAGTTGTCTGAGGAAGGAGTGCAGACGGTTTGGAGTGAGTGAGGGAAGCTCTGTTGGAGATAGCATCCTTGAGCTCAGTGAGAGCCGTGTGCTGTGTTGGGAAAAGCGAACTTACGTTCGTTTCCTCTAAGGAGGTCAGTCAGGGGCTGCATGAGTTGAGCGCAGCGGAGGATGAAACGTCAGTAGTAGTTAACTAGACCACGAAATCGACGTAGGTGCTTAAATGAAGTCGGAGCTGGAAAGTCTTTGCTGGATTAAACCTTGTCTGCAAGGACCTTAATGTCAGCTGATGAGACGAGGTGGCCTAGGAATTCTAACGAGGACTTGCCTAGTTCGCACTTAGTCGGATTGACGGTTATGCCGTGTTTGGTCAACTGTTGGAAGGGGGACTGAAGGTCAGCTAGAGGCTCCTCGTCGGTCGAACTGTTCCCCAGTATGTCAGCAAGATTGAGGTAGGTGAAATCTAGGTCACGGATGACAACGTGGATGCAGCACTGGAAGGTCTATGCGGCGTTACACAGTCCAAATGGTATTCGTAAATACTCGAACAGGCCAAAGGGAGTGCTGACGGCTGTTTTATGGATGTAAGCATCCGAGAGTTAGCTGGTGATAAAGAAGGAACAAGAACGATCTTGCTAACGACCGTCTTATCTGTGAGGCACACAGTGAGGTTCTGCAAATGTGGGCTAGGTTACTTTTCGGTTTTTGCAAGCTTATTTAGTGCCCGGTAGTCACCGCAAGGATGTCAGTCTCCAGATTTCTTTGCGACCATCTGGTATGGAGAGGACCAAGGGATATCGGAAGGGCGGATTTCTCCAACTTTGGGCATGTGCTTAAACTCCGTCTTAGCTAGCTTGAGCTATTCCGGTGAAAGAATGTGCGGGCGTGATGAGACAGGTGGGCCGTTAGTTCCGAAATAGTGCATGACCTGAGATGCCCTGGGGAGAGGTTCGTTCATTGGATCAACGAGCTTGGGGTAGTAGAGAAACGTTCCGCATGGTCAGAAGAAGTCTGTGGGCAAACTTACGCTGGGGAGATAGCTGCGATGCCAGCTTTGGTGCCAGTGAGGCTGAGTGTCGTTGCAGGGTAGAGTACCCACGTTTCTTTTGCATCGACCAGGTCGAAATTAAGGAAGTCCATGCCGATGATGACAAACGGTGCGGCGGCAATAATGAACACCCAGCTAAAAGTTCTATCGGGACCAAACTTAAGGGTTAAAGGGCGTTGGCCGTAAGTCGGGTTTTGGTGTGCCGTCGGCAGCCCGAAATCTGAGAGTAGACGGCCGTTTCGCCTCCCAGGTGCGGACGGAACCACGCTTACTTCAGCTCCGGTAGCAGCTAGGAACACGGTTCCAGACGCGTAGTCGTGGACGTAAAGCAGGCTACTGCCTAAGATGTGGCCTTTGACGTGGTTGGTAAGTGCTTGGGGCTTGGAATTTTCCCCAGTTGTGTCAAGGGGAAGCTGCAAAGCGCAGTACATCGCTTCGCATAAGGACCAAAGCAGCGGTGCTATCAGCATAGTTTGTTAGCTAGTAGGCTGCTGAGCTGGCCGACTTGCGCTTAGATACCGGCGAGTCACCGAGTGCTGAAGGAGAATCGAAAGCGCCTTGTAATGCCTCCAGTACGTAAAGTATTATGGCAAGCTCAGATGGTGGGACTGGATTATACCTGCAAGGAGTAGGTGGCTACTGTGAAGCGTTATGACTATTCAGCGGATGTGTAGCGGGTGGCATTGCGTAACCTACTTCCTTAGGAACATGATCTACGATTGCGTCAGCCATTTGCGCAGCTAGAGCGAGGGAAGAGACATTGGCGCTTATAACGATAACTTGAACTATCTCGTGTAGGTGCTGAAGCAAAAGCTTTAGAAGGATGGGGTCAGCCATTGAGTACGAGCCAATGAGTCTCTTCATCTCACTCAATTGGGCGGACGGCCTCGCGTCTCATAGATGCAATCAATGGAATAGCTGTTTTATTCGCCTAATTTCTGCTTATTCCAGTCTGGTCACGAATTCCTGCTTAAGTGCCTCATAAGAAAATTCTATACTTGGGCTCCAAAGACTGTCCCTGAGCTGTAAAGGAATGTCCCTAGGAGAGTCACCTGGCAAATGACTACATTTAGATTGGTCGTTACTAATATTACGAAGCAAAAATTCATACTCTACTAAGACAAACCAAAAAGGAGTGTCACCACATAGGATAGGGTGACAGACAGCGACGCGACATTAATAGATGAGCCGAAAATGTTTGTATCTGAGTGAGCCATATAATATCACAAACCAATAGTTGCAAAACGCAATTCAAAGAAGCAAAGGAACGAACTCACGAAAAATGATTGCGGTGATGGCGGAGCCGTGCTCGAAGTCGGGGTCACCAATTGTGGGGCAGAACTCAAGTACTGGTTGCGACGAGAACCAGTAGGAATCAAAACGGATAATTATTATTCCGAAGTAAGTACGTAGCCGGTCCCAAGGTGTATTGAGAAGAGCTGCAATGAACTACGAGCAAATTAGCAAGAGCACAGAGCAAGGTAGCGTGCGAATCACAGAGAGTTCGAAACTGAACCAGACGCGCCGTCAGTAAAACAAATAGACGATCGGAAGATACAAACAATAATAAAAGCCAATGCCACAAAATACTGCAAGTGTCCCATGTTCACTACACCTCCTAGGCGTGGTTTGGTCGAACAAGACTGCGTGCTTTGACAAAATATCGGATATTTGCAGATGAGCTTCAAATGAATTGACAAACACAATGCTATACAGATGTTTGATGCCATCGCGACCAAGTTTGTTTGGACACGGCCCACTAGATACATACGCACATATAGCTACTAGAACTGCGATAAGAGATACATTTACCGGCTGCCCGGTGTAAGATCGCAGTTGTAATTTGGGTGGGTGCAGTTTTGGAAAATTGCATTAGGTATCCGGTCGTATCTACGAACCAGTATCAAGTTCAAAAACCACAGACTGACTGTTTACTTGCAAAGCCACAACAAAATGTTTCTCTGCCAAGGCATTGCGGAGAAAAACACTTGTGCTGTTAATCCACTACTGATTGAACTCCTCAGCCATGTGATTGTCTGCTTCGTGTTTAACTCCTGTGAAGGCATTCTGTTTGGAAAGCTATACATTTGCATGTGGTCCTTCCTCCCACAAAAGTTACTCAATGTATAAAACTGCTGACAGTCACCCGGAGTCGACTGAACCTCACCACAAGGATAACAACGGCAAACTCTGTGCTGTACAAACTGAGGTAATGTACGATCCCGACTGAACTTGGAAAGTTTGTTAACATCCTGTGATAAAGACTGGTCCGCCGAGGATATTTTCGCGAGTTCCCGAACAAGGTTGGGTCGTTGGCGAAGTACCTGACAAGCTTTCTCCCCAGTCCTGAGCTTTTCATTTTCTGACAGCAACCGTTGTCGTGCTTTTACACCAAGGATGCCAAAACTAATGCATGGACGACCATGGCTTCTTTGAAATGATTCAACGGGGTCCTACTGTATGCACAGTCGGGAAAGGCGCGGCTTAAACATATGTCGCTGTTCGCCCCACCGTTGATCGAGCGAGGAGAACGCAGTCTGTGTGTTATGTTTCATGTGTGGGAAAGTTGCTCTTACAGAAAGAACGGAACTCTTGGCTTGCTTACTGGGCAGTAGCAACAAGGTAGACCAGTCCCAGAGCTGATCCAGGGCATGCTGTATTGACTCAGTACGCACAGGGATATCTACAACATTCCACTGCTTTAACGCATCAGTAAATAATGGCTATGATATCTCAAGCTCCACAGATAGATCGTCTACCTAGATGCAGAACAACATCGGACAAAGAACCGAGGCTTATGAGGCACGACTAAGGACGGCTCGCCTAAACGATAAGCTGCGACCCACGCGCACACATTGTTCTCTTACTGGCAAGAATTCAGATACCCAGTGAAGGGCACGACCTGATACACCGTTGGATCTAGGCTTTTGCGATGGTTTTAAGTGGGGTACTGTGTGAGATGTTTTCGAGAAGTCTACGAAGGGCCACTGTTCACTGCCCCAACCCAAGCTTCATGAGCACCAAAAAATTTGTCAGACACAAAAACTCTTTCCGTGATCCGTGCTGAGCACTACTGAGCAAATTAAATCTATTCAGATGACCTTCCAACGCATCTGTCACTAGGTTCTTAAGCAGTTTGACAACAACGCTAGTCAGACTGACTGGCCTATAATTGGCTGCAAGGCTTCTGTCTCCATTTTTGAAGATATGGTTTGTACCACTCTACCTCCATTCGAAAGGTAATATATGGCTGTCAACTGACTTCTGAAACATCCTTGCCAGTGATCCACAAAGTTCCGCTGCCAACTCATGCGAAGCTTCGAGTGAATTGAATCAGACCCAACTGCTTTGGAGAGGTTCAGTTCATGTAGCAGCATAAGGGCTTGCAACTACACCACAGTACATTCAGTTAACTAGGAACACTCTGCAACACTGGGGACAAGTTCAACGCTAGTCACGTTATTTTATTATTATTATTTTTTTAAACTAACGTTATTTTATTGTAATTTAACAGCAAGATCTCGTGCAGTGTTGATGCATTAAAATGCAAAGATTACTCTCATTGTTGTTTCATATTTTGAAAAAAATACTACGAGAGACGATCAAACCTCAAAGTGCCGGAGGCTGTGGTTCGCTTACCGGTACAAGAGGCTGGACGCTCGTTGGGCGAATGTCTATATCGTCCTTCTTGCGAGTATACAGACTTTCCGCTCACTTTCAGTACTCTTAGTGGTGTTTGACAAGGTTGCCCAGCATCTCCATCCTTGCCCAACTTCGCCATGGACGAGATAGTGGATACTGCCTTGAAAAACTCTGATTCGCGCAGCCTTGAACTGCTCCCTGGTGGTCGCCTACGGGACTTGGAGTACGCAGAGGACATCGCTGTGATTTGTGAGCCCCCTCAGGCGGCCTAGCATGTGCTGTTTAGACTGCAGATATCCGCCTCCTAATTTGGGTTGATATTCCAACTGTAAGGTCTTGTAATAGAACTAACTACACGCATCTGCTTCTCTTACTCTTTCGGGGCACCCGCTGGAAGTGGTCGACAAATTCATTTAAGTAAATTCAAGTCAAGCACTCGCTTTTATGCACCCCAGAAGGGTGCATTTGCAGTTTAGGAGTTGTCTTAGTATTGGCGGTTTAACGGATGAGAGTTCCCTGCGTGTCTCCAAGGCTAGAGTCGTGTTCGCTAACATTCGTCACCCGTGGCTTCGCCTTGACCTCAACCTCGCTCACAAGGGACGAATCTACAAAGCTGTGGTACTAGCGATTCTGCTGTACGGTTGTGAGAATTGGCCCCTTCGCAAAAGCGATGTTCAGCGGCTATCTGTCTTCGATCACCGCTGCCTGCGTAGCGTTGCTGGTGCTCAATAACAGCAGCACGTCAGTAATAAAGAATTCCGTCGGCGAGTCTTCAGATCTAACGAACTCCACCGACCAAGTAACAGCATCATTTCACTGTGAAGTCTTAACTGGCTTGGGCATGTGCTGCACATGACTAAACAGCGACAACCACGACGTGCCCCACTTGCGAGCAGCTTGGTATGGAAGCGATAACAAGGATGCCAGTGTAAATCTTAGATGCAATGGGTTAAGGAGGAGACGTCGGAGCTGACAGTTTTTGGTCGTTCCCGACTCCCGGATTATGGACCAAAGGATCTCAAGCACATCAGTTTACGAACGTTACCGGATATGGCCTAGCACCGTAGGCAATGGCGCACTTGCTATCAGACTCTTCGTCTCTAACAGTTGTTTTCATTTTCAATCTATTTTTGCTCTCTTATGGGTCGCAGCACTCAGCCAATTATGTTGTAATTGGTAAAGTGTTGAATATATATATATATATATATATATATATATATATATATATATGAATCATTGCAGTACCTCAAAGGCTGCCTATGACAGTCGTCAAGCAGATCCCAATCTGTCTCTGCAATCACATTCCCGAGCTGAATCTGGTCCCCACTTCATTGTGGGTCGGGCTATTGTGCCCAAGTCTCCGGGCGGAGTCCCTCAAGTAAACCTCCGAAGCACAACGACCACATCACGTACGGTTGCCCACCAATGCAATCGTATGCCTGCGCACAAAGCACTCAGCATCGGGTGCTGGAACGTGCGCACACTACTGGACCGGAACTCCAGCGAGCGCCCGGAACGACGCACTGCACCAGTCGCGATGGTACTGGTGCGTTACCACATCGATATTGCTGCGCGCATTGAGACACGGCTAGCTGAGCAAGGTAAGTTGTATGCAATAGATGCTGGCTGCAAGTTATGCTGGCTGGCGAACGCCACCTCAGGACCACGTGATCATGGGGTCGGATTTGCAATATCCGATCGGTTCCATGGCCGACTGGTGGGTGAACCAAGAGGCATCAGCGCGCGACTGATGACTGTTCGCCTACGACTCGGAATAGGTAAGTTTGCCACCTTTATAAGCACATACGGTCCGACCATGTGTTATCCTGATGACACGCGTGATCAATTCTACACTGAGCTATCCTCCGTGATACGGTCTGTGCCGAGGAGCGACCGACTATTTCTGTTGGGTGATTTCAACGCGCGCGTTGGACGTGATGCATCAGTGTGGACAGATGTTATTGGTCCGCATGGCATTGGTTCAGTGAATGCGAACGGTGACAGGCTCCTCTCACTGTGTGCCACTCACGGCCTGACGATCAACAACACTCGGTTTGCACTGAGTGCGAGTGATATAGCAACTTGGACGCACCCACGGAGTGGTCACGCTCACCTGCTCGACTATGTCATCGTACGTCAGCGTGACATGCGCGAAGTGCGCGTGACACGTGTACTGCGGGGAGCTGAGTGTGGCACTGATCACAAATTGGTGCGGACCAAATTGTACATATATTTTCGTAACTCTATGTATTGCACTCTCGCCGTGAATCGGCGTAAATTTAACATTCTCTCCCTCGGTACTGTGGCGAACCGTATTGAGCTGGAGAAGGCGATGGCTGCACCCCTGTGTGATGTTGAATGTATAGCCACAGTGGGCGACCTGTGACACCACATTCGCGGCCAGGTGATCGTTGCTGCCGAGCAGACCGTTGGATGCGCAAACTGCAAGCGGCCTGATTGGTTTGATGAGAACATTGCGACGATTGGCGCATTGGTGTCGGAGAAGAATGCAGCATTTGCTGCACATGTGGCAGACCCCAATGTATATATATATATATATATATATATATATATATATATATATATATATATATATATATATATATATATATATATATATATATATATATCCGGTTTGCACTGCTTTCTAGTCTTCACTTTTAGGTGGAGCCGTCTGATTGGTTTTGGCGTGTATATAAAACAGTAAATGTAATATGCGAAGAAGATATGGTGATTCGCTTGGCTTCGCGTTTCAAAACTCACTTGAAATTACGAGCTATCACGTTGGCATGCACGAGTAGAATATCGAATTCGTGCGGAATGTGGGGTGTAAGTTACACAGTTACTTTATTCTTCATCTGCAAATGGGACTACAAGTTTAGCATTTCTGTGTAGAAGAGAATGTATGCCGAGATGTGGTGAACTTGCAACATCTGTCATTTGTTGTTTTGGCCAGATGCACTCAGTACATCGGTAGTTGCTTGAAAACGGAATGCTTTCATTATATACTGCAGAATGAAAAAGCCTCCAAATTCATTATTCATTAGCTTAGATTCTCACTACTCCGTAGTTGTAATGACAGTTTGTTACACAAATGAGCATACCTCACCGAGGAAAGCTTGAGAAGAAGATATTGTTTCACGTTTTGTGTGGGCATTGAGTGACCCTTATTGATTGTAGTGTAGGTAGAAATTTTGCGACGTGATGGCTTCTCCGATTGTATGTACCCGGGAGCATAGTGTTGTAAAGAACGATATTGTGCAGGGTTTCGGTGTGGCTATCTCTCATCCCTTCACTCCACAACCAACGGTTTCGTCCTGATTTCGGCTCATCAGGCAGAGACAGCCGAACTGGGAGTGGAACTCGGCGAATATACTTGTCGGCAGTCGCCATGATTACTAGGCCATTGAGCTCCGCGAGCAGCGCTGGACTCAGCTGTCAGCAATCAACTTCTGATGAGTGCAAACATGCTCGAAACACGTAATGATGTGCAGGGTTTTCGGACGAGCTGCACCCAGTTACCATCTGCTTCAGCTTCGATCCTCGCGATCGAATGACCAATGTCCAATTCCATAGGAATCGCGGTCAACATTCGAACTGCGTGTCACAATCCACACAGACAACGAGTGATTCACGATGACCTCACCAATCAGTCAATAACCGGAGTGACAGGCATTGCCCGTCGTGACTCGGTGGCTCAACGAGCAGCGGACACGATTAATATCCCAATAACCCCGGGTTCGATGCCTGCTATGCTCACTTGATGACATCAAATAAGGCCGAAACTAATGGTTGTGTGCAGTGCTTTTAGGTAGTAAATGCCCAATTTTTATCTGCTTTAGCTACGGCCCAAATAATCGAATCAACCAATGTTTACTTCAGTGGGAATCGTGGTCCACATTGAGATTTCGCGTCGCCATCCCGTCACTTAACATGACTTCAAGAAGGCCATCTAATAGGGTCGGTAGTTTTAGATAAAGGTGGATAATCAAAGTGATTTTAAAATTAAAGCTTCTGTGCAATTCAAAACACTAAACGCTAATCCCACCTGTTCTTGATACTTACCTTGTAATATGGTAAGTTGTGTTTTAACTAGTCTGGCACAGATACCAGTTGGATGTCATTGGTTTGATAGAACAGCCACTGGGCGTGAGCTGCATGGAAAATTATTATCTCCCAATGCTTACAAGCTAGCAAACGTAGCCGCATCGCAACCCGCCTTGTAGCGGAAATCGTCGAATGTTCGCTGTTCAGTAAAGATCCATCGTAACCCCAGTTTCGCACGAGTTAAAAATGGTTCAAGCATACCACTGAGTCCGAGCAACTAATAAACTACTCAAGGTGCAATCACCCAGCGAACTTGCCTGTTCACGCGAAATAATAATTACTCGTGGCAACTGTAGAGAAAGCTATACCATTAATTTATGTCTTTCACCCTGGGTGGTCGGTTACCTTGGTACGTCTAAGATGCAGATTTGGATGCGATAAGAAAATTGGACTGCTTTTTGGCTCAACTTTTGAGCGGTGCACACAAAGATATCAAAGAAAAACGTTAATACTGGTACTCTATCTAGTCTTGGTAGACCAAAATACGTTGCTTTTATGTGTGTATGTATGTGAGTAAACGTATTTATCAAGCCAGTTGAAAACACTAGTCGGATACAGAGGCCAATTGAATTGTAAATGAAGTTGTACAAGGAATGGAGCTCGCAAACAGCGGCGTTTCATTTCAGATACAAATCGAATGAACAACGTAAAAATTCAGGCTTGCAGTAGAGTTTTCCCGCTTAAAGGAAGTTGTATAATGCAATAGATCATGCAAATCGCTTTTACCGAACTCTGTAATTCAGTCTGGGTTGACCGGACGTCAGTTGTTTTAATAAGTGCATTCACTGAACATTGGAAAACCCATTAGTGATCAAAAACAGGTGTTTTGCGCATCAACGCTGGTTTACTGCGCCACAAGCACACATTACAGGGGGGAAACCAGCAACGTTTTGTATAACAAAACGACGTGTTGGCAATAAATAGTCCGAAAGAGGAGTACGTAACCCATTGGGTTGTTGGGTGTTATTAACTTGAGGAATCATATGAGCCAAATGCATTGTTGCGCACCCACGAGTTCAATGAAATCAGAAGACGTTCACCCTGCTCTCTTTTTGTGCACTCATGTTTTTATTCGCAATGACTGTGTACGACAATGTTTATAACCTCCATATGATGGTACGTATCTCGTTCTCACACCTCATGCTACACATTTTTCTGCCCAGCTACACAACAAAACGGACACCGAGCATAGACCGCTCGAAACCTGCTTACACTTATTACTTGGAATCCATACCAGTGTCATGGGGGTGCTAGCTCGGCGTGAACAATGATTTATGTCGGGTACAAAGGCAGTTGCTTGACAAGTCCCGCACGATGGTGGGGGTAAAACTAAAATTATCAAAAGATAGGTGAGTTGTCTGTTGGAGCGTTGATCTAGCAGATACGCTGCTGAATACTAGTAGCGTAACTGGGAATTGAATCTGCACGACGTGGCAACATGGGGACAGTTATAGTTGATGTATTACATGTGAAAAGCAAAAAACAAGAGTACTCACTTCTGTCCCGCATCTTCAGCTTTACGTAACATGCTAATCCGGTTTGGATGAATAATTAATATATTCCCAAATTACACAGTTTAGGCAACGAAGTGATGGGGGCCAAGGGTAAGATCCAACCGTTTTTTGAAAATATCCAAGGTGGGGGAGGAAACAACGAAGTTTGGGAGAGATTTCCAGGGTTGTCAAACCCGAAGAAAAAAATAATTCCGCCGGCATTCCAAGTGGCTAAATAGTGCAGACAATTTCAGAGGGTTACCTCTGAGATTGGTACTATGGCTGAGTTTTAGCAAGTGATGGCATACATGATTATGGTCACTCACTATTTGGTAGACTAATATGAGATCGCCGCGCAGCCTTAGGTAGCCGCCACTGAAAATTCCGTGACTTCAGTCTTTGATGGTAGGACAGATTTCGTAGGCTCTTGACGTTCTTTGTGGCCTTGCGTTGGGGTTTCTCTAGTACTTGTAAGTCGCGCTTCATCCACGGTTGCCAAGCTTGAATGGCCCATTCAATGTGATGACGCACGTAAGAGTTGTGCAGCGTGGTGAAGATGGATGGGTCGAATCTTCCGACTGCTCTCCGCAGCAAGCCGACATGCTTGTTTGCTCTCTTCGCAGCTGCCTCCGTTTTGAGCAGTCAAGGTCATTTTGAATGAGCACACCAAGGTCACGTTCGTGGAAAGTGGTTTGCAATACATATGACCCAAGTCTATACACGTAGTTGTCAATGGCGCGATTGAACAGCATGACATTTTTCCACATTGAAAGGTACGGTATGCAAAACGGACCAAGTTGAAATCGTGTTGAGGTCACGCCGGAGCTTTTCGTGCTTGTTCAGTTCTTTGATCGCTCGCCATAACTTGATATCTTCCGCGAAGAATAGGTAAGCGGAAGTAATTTCCTTGCCAGATATTTTATGAACATCAAAAATAGCCGGGGTCTGAGCACCGAGCCTTGTGGTAGGCCGCACTTCACCTCAATTGCCTGGGACAGGGATTCGCGTATTCCCACTTCCAGCCGACGTTCGTGCAGGAAATTGCCTATCCAACGCAGCAGTGGGTCACCAACGCCATAAAGCTAAATTTTATGGAGGAGAATTCGGTGGTCTAAGCGATCAAGTGCTTTTGAGAAGTCCAAGTAATTGACCTCAACTCCTGCTCCACCATCAACTGCTTCAGTCCAGTTGTTGCGTGTAATTAACAAGTTCGTAGTGCATGAGCGCTTTTGTCGAAAGCTATGCTGCTCCGATACTACAATCTTGTGATTTTCCAGATACTGCATGAGTGCATCAGCGATGATAGACTACATAACCTTGGAAAGTACAGGATGTAGCGTTGGGGGACGGTAATTGGTTGGGTCAATGCGGCTACCTCGCTTGTGAATAGGAGTGATTACCCCATGCTTCCATATTGTTGGAATATGGTTCTCCTCCATACAGCGCTGATAGAATATAGCCAGGGGTTCCGCTAGATCACTGGCTGCTGCCTGTAAAGCCTTCGGTCGAATGTCATCGACACCAACAGAGCTATGTATACGCAGGGACAACAGTTTCTTTGACACACCTTGTGCAGTAAAAGTAATATTGGATAGAGTTGAGGGTGGGACAATAGAAACAAGGATAACCGTTAGGCCTGTTACTCTCTGGAACGCTTGTGAGTAATGAAACCGTAACAGAGCGGTTGCTTCCACTGCTGATCGCGTGCAACCGTCAGTCGTGATAAGTACTGGAACTCCGCATTGCACCTTACGAAGGCCATTAACATACCTGAATAAGAGTTTGTGGTTAGTGCAGAATCACTTCATAAAATCCGGCTGATGTGTCAGCTTGTCCTCGCGGATCAAACTCACACACAAGTTACGTGTGCCACATAGGCAGTCCAGGTTTCGGAATTCGGGGAGTGCTTGTGAGCTCTCTATTCTACGTCCCTCAAGGACATGCACTTGCGTGTTCTGCTCCTCAGCAATGACTTCCTCCTTTGATAATGAAAGGAGTTCTTCTTTGACGCGTGCGTTACCGGTGTGGTAAATGTCCTTGTGAAAGTGTCCCAGGCGATTTATGGGGGCATTCAGTTAAGAAGGTCCAAAATACCTCCTTAACAAGCGCGGATAGCAAGTTGGACAGTGTGACAGTACACACTTTCTCTTCCTCTTCCTCAGGATATTCCGCATAACATACATAGTTAAAGAGTAGAGTCACACGGTCACTGCGACCCAATGGTGTGCTTACAATTATTCCGTCTACCATGAGTTCTTCGTTGCTGAGCACAAGATCAAGTATCTTCGGCTGGTTAACAGTTCGAAATCTGGTGGGAGTGGTCACGTGGTTGTATAGAGGGTAGCTGTAAATTACCTATGGTAAACAGACTTCGAACTGCATGCTATTGGTCGCCGCTATTTCCATTTCGTGCATATTATAGTCGCTTTCGATGAGAATGTGACTGTATGTCTTGCTCAAAGCAACCTGAAGAACGTGGTTTAGTTTGGAGTCCATTTCACACCAAGAGTTTGGTGGACGGTAAATCACAGCTATAAGACATGTGTCGAGGTTCCGTAACCATAGCCGGCACCAAATCGAATTTGGGGCACGGATCTCTGGGTGGTCAATAACTTTACATGAGAGGTTAACCTTGTAATACAAAACCAGGCCACCATCTCTTCCATTTCTGTCATCCCAAAGCAGTAAAATCCCAGGTAAATTGACTTCAGAATCTGCATTCTCAATGTTTAACCAGGTCTCCGTGAGCGGATGAACCAACCGAGCGAGCCAGACAGCCATTAGGAGTCGGACGCAACGGATTCGATTACTGGATTCAGAATGGTCGATATTTGTGAAAGTGATTCACCATTGGTTTAACTAAATCAAAGGAGGAACTTGATCCTCTCAGTATGGTCGTTAGATATAGACTTAAACGTGAGACTTATATCGAGGAATTTGGCTTGCCAAACGTGCTGTACTTTTCGCCGAGTTTTCTTTGCCGAATAAACGCTTGTCGCTGAGGAATTAAGTTCGGCAACATGGTGGCAGAGAAGGCAAAGATAAACCACCACCAGCGGCACTCGGATGCTCTATGCATCACCAACGTCTATTCAGATGCGTGCCCAAATGAAGTTGGAGGAACGGAACTTGGCGAGTAATTGGCGTCTAGGTAGAAGCGAGTGTATGGGTTTCTGTACCTTAGTATGTTTGGACGAGCAACCGATGGCATATCGCTTGGCCATATTTCGACAAGCAGACAGAGATGACGCGCGCCGAGGGATGGAGACAGTGAAATACAATAAATGCGAAGAACCTAATAATTTGGAGACGGTCATTGAAAAGTGCAGCGAAGTTTGCGAAAGCTAAACTAACGGGACCTACCAGCGCTATCTTTCCTTTTCGCGCAATAGAGGCCCAGACCAATCCGTCGACGCGTACATCACCGAGTTGAAGATTTTGGTCCGATCCTGCAATTTCTGTAAGCGCATTGGCGACAGTATCACACGCTATAGAATGGTTCTAGGAATCAATGATGAAGGTACGACAAAGCGGCTTTCGCAACAACGCAATTTATCACTCCAGAAGTGCATCGATATCCGCAACAGTGAGTTCTCTACCAACTCTCAGCATCAGCAGGTGAGAATTACAACAGATGCAGAGTTGTGTGCTGTTTCCAGGATTCGACGCAGCGAAGTCTACAAACGTGAAACAGGATATCTGCAAATTTTGCGCCTCATGTCTGGCGTGGAGCCGGAGATGCACAAAATGAGAAAAAGGAATAACTTTGCTCGTTGCTGCCGATCAACCAGAGTGAGTGCGGTCGTCCGTGACAAGTCCCCTGCAAGTTCAGAACATTCAATTGGCAACGTGCCTCAGAGGGTGCCGCAAAAATGTCTACACAAGACTTTGGTCGGGGCAAAGCTGTATGATTCCAGTCAGACATGGGAGCTACTGTCAACATTCGACCATGGAAGCACTGTCCAGGAGTGTGCATTCGATCCGATCAAGGTTGCCTGCGTATGTGGAATGGTTCCATATGTGTTAGCTTAGTACCACGTCCTGGGAGATGAACGGAGATTGGTTATTCGATGATTCAGACATGGATTCTTCTGCAATTCATCGAAAACATTCGGTAAGATTGATGTGAGCAAGAATGGTTAGGTTCTTCGGCTAGTCTTCTTGAATGATTAGCCCTTTGGCTAGGTGGAAAAGCGTTCCGCCAGCACTGGATAATAGTAAAGACTCGGTGGATTTCCCATCGCTTCAGTCCATTGAAAAGTGATTGAATGGTAAAAAGGAGAAAGCGGATGGAAATGATCTTCGTCTTCAGCGTATGCCTATCCGGCTTCAAATGTAAGACGTGGATGTTGTGTACACGCCTGGTCCACAGATGTTCATGGAGGATATGCTGTCAAGAGCTCATCTGCCGGTACCCGAGCATCATCCGAAAAATCTCGGCAGTAAACCTAGTACAGCATCTAGCAGTGTGGAAGATCGTCTAAAAGAAATAAGACACCACAGAGAAGAAGTTGCAGTGTATTCAGCTTCCCGGGACTTTATTCTAAATTGGTGACTAGAGACAGAGTAGCATCTGCCGAAGACACGAACATCCTACTTCAATTTTCGGGATAAACTCTCCGTCTATGATGGCTTGTTGTTAAAGGGAAGTCGCATTCTAATCCCGTCTTCGCTCCAAGGAGAAATGCTGGAATACATTTATTGCGTTCACCTGGGTGCCAACTATACCGCTAACTGAGCAAGAGAATTGATCCTTTGGCCAGGAATGACGGGTCACTTCAGGGATCATGTGTTGAATTGTGAGTCGTGTCGTTCACACGAACTCCGACAGAGGACGGAACCCATGATGCTGCATGAGGTCCCTGACTGACCATGGCAGGTGGCGGTGGATTTGCTCGGTGAAGAAGGTAAAGATTACTTACTCAATGTGGATATTCATAGTGATTATTTTCTAATTAATTTACTCGCCACTGCTATCACAGAGGCAGTAATCAACAAGCTCACTTGTCAATTTTCGCGGCATGGTATACCGGAGGAGCTGGTTTATGACAATGTGCCGCAGTTTACCAGCGCTGCGTTCCAAGTCTTCGCAACCGAGTGGGAATTCGTTTACCAGTAAACCAGCCCATATCACACTCAATCGAATGGAAATGCGGAGTCGGCAGTGAAGAAGCCCAAGCAACTGTTATCAAAGATTAGATCAACTGGCGAAGACTCCAACCTCATTCTACTGGAGAATCGCAACACTCTTTCAGCGACTCGGTTTGAGCCCAGTACAGCGCCTTATACATTCGAAGGACTAAAACTCTGATGCCAACAGCTGCCACACTTTTGCGCCCAGTTTCGCCACCGCATGAGCGATTACAGAACAAGCTGAGAAGACAAATTACCACTCAGAAACCGTACTACGACCATGGTGCACGGGTGCTACCTGAGCTAACAGTGGGGGAGGAAGTGTGGGTTCAATCAGCACCCGATGGTCAGGAGCGGTGGAAGAAAGGTGTTGTGACTGCGAGGGTCGGTGCCAGGTGATACCAAATAAATGTTGGAGGGAAAACGTTAAGAAGAAATCAAGTGCATTTGAGACGACACCGGTGACAACACTATGGATTAGGAGGGGAGCGTCAGATGGCGTGAGGCAAGGAGAACACGACCGCAGATACAGCAAAGACGACGCGGAGTGGCAAGGCATACGGGGTACATAGCAATATGGAAGGGAAAGAACAGGAATAAAGGAGGATGTGATGGGAGTGTCAAACTCGAGTGAACGGATGGACCAACCAAGCGAGGCAAGTAGCCAATGGAAGGCGGGCGTAACGAATTCGATTACTGGACATGGTTTGGAAGACATTCGTGTGAGTTACTCACCGTTTGTTTAACTGAGTGAAAGAAGGATTCCATCGACTAGGAAGGGTCGTTAATTATGGACGTAAACATGTAACGTATACTGAGAAGTTTGGCTTGTCAAAGGTGCTGTAAGTTTTGCTGAGCTGGCTTTGCCGAATAAACGTTTTTCCCTGAAGGACTGAGTTCTACAACAGTCCAACCACGTCTTATCCTGACATGATGGATCCGTTTTACGCTCAGCTATCCTCCATGAAACGGTCTGTGCCGAGAAACGACCGGTTATTCCTATTGGGTGAATTCAATATGCGCATTGGGTGCGAGGCATCCGTGTGCACAGACATCATCGTTCTGCACGGTATTGGCATAGTAAATGGGAACGGTGACCGGCCGCTCTCACTGTTCGCCACTCACGGCCTGATCATCAGAAACACAGTTTCCACTGTGCGCAAGTGATGTAGCTACTAGGACGCACACACGGAGTGGCCACGCCCACCTGCTCGACTGTGTCATCGCACGTCGGCGTGACATGCGTGCTGTGTGGTGCTCACTGTGGCATTGATCACAAGTTAGTGAGGATCAAATTGTAAGTATATTTTTCTCAAGCGATGCATTGCTCGCTTACCGTGAATTAGTGGGCATTTAATGTTCGTTACCTGGGTACCGCAGATAAGAGGATGAAACTGCAGAAGGCGATGGATAACCGCCTTGGAGAAGTCGACTCTGATGCCTCGATCAGCGAACCGTGGCACCACATTAAAAAACAGGTGACTACTCTGGCCGAAGAACCAATCGGGCGCGAAAACCGTAAACGGTTGGATGACACTAGTGCGACTATTAACCCATTAGTGTCGGCGAAGCAGCATGTGTAGCATCCGAAGCCGAATGCCGTAACATAAGCAGTTCTATGACTTCTTGAATGCAGACGTTGAGGATGCGAATCTGGGTGCCGCCTGCACACAAGCCGCAGAACTCATGCCTATATGGCGAAAGTAATTTAACTATCTGTTGAGCAACCGTTCAGAGATTCACTAGACTAATGTGCACGGGCTACAACAACAAGAAGAGAAGAAGGGTCGTGTCGATAAGCTGACACTTCAAGAAACACAGAGAGCACTCGCTTGGCTGGGAAAGAGCAAGTGCGTCGGAGCCCATAGGATACCGCTAAAAGTGCCGAAAAAAGAAGCACCCGCAATTCCGAATGCGCGGCACCACTTGGTGGAATGCGTGTGCTTGGAACAACGGGTGCCAGCTGAGCTGAAGGATGTCATTATGCTACCACTGTAAAATGACAAAATGGACAAACAATATGACAACTATTATGGTGGTATCAACTTGCTGAGTTGTGTTAGTAAAGTTTTAGCACGAATCCTACTCAACCGTTTCGTCACTCAGGTCGTTGAGCCACACGTGGTGGAGGAGCAAGGTGGATTCTGTGCGGGCCGCAGAACCATAGATATGGCGCTCAGACAAATGCCGAGAGCGACTCCAGCCATAGTACTCGCTAGTTATAGACTTCACCAAGGCCTTTGACACTGCGAGGGATCGCAGCTGCTTTTGTAAGTTCGTTTGTTCGAGTAAGTTTACATTTCTAATTGAATGCCTGCACAACGGTAGGCGGGCGAGGGTGCGGCTGTGTGGACAAACCTCTGATGACTTTTCTGCTGTCTCTGGTGTGAAACAAGACTGTGACTTCGCCGCTGCCTTGATTGATATTTACCTAACTGTAATGATGTCCCATGGTTTCAATGCTTGTGGTTACGGTGTCCGTCTGGAGCACCGATTTGATGGTGGGTTGTTGAACATCCTTCGTCGTTGGGCGAGAACCCGAGGGCGTGAAACAACCATCCGGATGCTTCTATTTGCCGACGACTGCGCGGTGTTTGCACACATCGAGGATGAGCTGCAGATTATAACGACGGCTCTCGCTTCGACGGCGGCAAAGTTCCGATTCACCAACAACACAAGCAAGACTGTTTGTCTTTTCCAGCGACAGCTGGAAGTCATTAGGAATGGAATTCGTGGGCCTGCTGCAAATCCGGATTGCTGATAACGTTTTGGAGACCTCGTCGAAATTTCGCTACATCGGGAACGTATTGTCAACGAACCTGCCAATGACTAGCGAGCTGTGCATCCGCGCATTGAAGGTGAATGTCGCAGATGACAAGCTGAAACACAGGGTGTGGAAGACACACCAGGTGAGCGTTAGAACCAAGTTGGGGGTGCACAAGGTGGCCACAAAGTCCCCGGAGACCGCGTTTATGCATATACCTATGTAAATCAGCGTATTAATGTAAAAATGGTACATGATATTTGTCCAGGGAAATAAGGGCTCTTCGCTGATCAATTAAATTTATTGAAACAAACTTGTGCTAGCCTATGATCACACTGTCATGGATCCAGTGTGGCTGTGTGTTCACCGTCATTCTCAGCACATAGACGAATGTGTCACCAAGTGCATGCTGAGATGTGCTGCATATCATCAGGGGAAATCGAGTTCAATGAAGAACGGATTGCAGCTTTAAGTTCTTCGTGTTTTTTATACAGTGGTTTTCTGATGTCGTTTTTCATCATATTCCACAAGGCATTGTCGCGTGATGAGAGGTCAGGACTGCGAGCTGACCATTGATGTTGTGATCCACGTCCAATCCACTGGTCAAGGAAATTCTCATCCAGGAACCGGCGCACCGAGATAGCAAAATGTGTAGGAGCACCATCTTGCTGCAGAATGGCTACATGCATGATTCCAGCTGAAACCCATTTTGGAATGAACCAGGTCACCAACATTTCTCGAAAGTTGAATTGATTCAGTGAGTTTGCGAAAAAAATGGCCCAATGATTTCGGTGGCTGACAATGCCGCCCACATCATGATGTGCGGTGGGTTGTGGGCGATTTCTTCAGCATTGTATGGGTTAATCTCCATGCAAACGTAAACATTTCGTGATCGTGAGCTGAGATAGACAGCATATTCATCACTAAAGAAGACACTGTGATGACCAATTTTTGTGGAGAATTCCTGGAGGTGTCGACACGCTTCCATTCGATTCTGTCGATCAATATCAGACAGTTCACTGACCTGCATTGGCCTGAATGCTGACACGCCTAGGTTAGTTTTGTGTACTTTTTGGAGTGTGGAGCGGGGAACATGCGAGTCAGTAGATCTCTTAGGAATCGATTTCTTTGTAGAATTTAAAACTGACTGCTGAATGATTTCCACGTGCTCTATTCGGGAAGCAGGGCGTCCAGAGCGAGGGGCATCCAGCACAGATCCAGATGCAAATGTTTTCTTCTCCCATGTCAATAATGTGTCCTTTTTTGGTGCAGGCTTCTTGAAACGCTCCTGGAATTTGGTGGAAACGTCAGCTATTGTTCTTTTTCTAACACTCGATAATTTACCCAGACAGCAGCTGTGGGTCTTTCTTCAATTATGTAGGGACTTGTGTCGGTTGTTTTTCGAATGTATGCATGAAAATAGAAAGAGAAGTATCGTACATATATGCTATAAATAGTATGATAAATGTACAAATATTAAATGGTATTATAAAAAACATCAGGGACTTCGTGACCACCCTGTACAATCATGGTGTCATTAGTTTTTTTTACGGCAGTGAAGCACGAACGCTGTTCCAGAATGACATCAACTAATCGAAGTGCTTTCATCGGATTTTACGCATCCGTTGGTGCAACAAAAATGCTGACACGGAAGTGCTTCATGGGGAGGCATGCAGAGAATGTACTACAGACTTCTGCTGTGACATCTGAAGTGGCTCGGGTACGTCCACCGTAAGGATTCGACTAGAATACCGAAACAGCTACTATATGGCCAACTTAGTACAGCGAAGCGGAACGTGGGCAAATCAGATCCAGGTTACCAGGACGTAATTGGGGAAAGTTTACTACGACTGATGTCGACCCTAGGTGTTCGGAAGCAATGGCATTAGATCACCACCAATGGTATGACCACATCAAAAATGCCATTGCCCAGGTACACTAGAAAGTACAGTTGCATTAGGAAAAATCACCGGTTACGGAAGCGACGTGCACCGATGGGGCCTAACCCATCGACGTCAAACACACGGTGCTGGGGCACATGTGGCCGTGTGGGTCTCAGACAAGCCGGTCTGGTAAACCATCAATGTGGCTACGAGAGGCCAATGTTGAGGAAGCGACGAGTAAGCTGAGTAGGTATCAGCGCCTGATAAGTACACTATCTCCGAGTCCAGTTACTAACCCAGACTAGTAATGCGGTAGATGTGGCACGAGTACTTCGTCATCGATGCAGTTGGTCCGTTCATGTACCTGCGTATTTATTTTATTGCATTGTGGGTTCTACTGATTGATATCCCCGAGCTGGCTGCGCATGATGTGAATGTTGCCAAGGTGGCTACCTGTGGAAAACCGCCACGTTGGTTACTGACTATTAGGGACTGTTGAGCGTTACTGGGAAAGAGGGTGCATCTTTGTGATGGTGTCAGCCTCATGCATTGGTTCCATCCAGTGAGGAACGGACTACGACCCAGCCACCACCGCGCTGTGTATGTCTAGTATGCCATGTTACCTCTGGTCACATGAATGATGTGCATCTTAAAAGAGTGTGGGCCGCTTCCGAATCAATCACGGCTCCCGTCTACATGCCTCCCAGTCATACAATGGATATTTGGAGTGTGAATGGAGCTGTGGGTGGTTTAGCGCAAGCCATCCATGGTTCCGTAGTAGACACAGGCGTCCTGCGGCTGCTCGCAGTCTCAGTGACAGGCGAATTCGGAAACGGCGGTATTGCCACCTGTATAAATTAAACACTCTAGCAATAGACAACTGGCAGGTTGCCATGCCATGGTAATTAAGGAGAGAAGTAAAACTAGACTGCATCACTCTGCTTTAGACTTTTGTCGCCTGCTGCTATATAATAGTCGCTGACACGATCAACTCAGTCTTCGATTGAATCCAAAAGCAAACTGTGCATGCACTTCGAAGCATCTAACCGGACCGCCTGGTTGGATTGGAGCCAGCAATTAGATTTGAACAGAGGTTTGCTATGAAGCAAATCCGACTCACTGCAACGATTGAGACTGTGTTGGAAGTGAACATAGATTGGACGCTTCTCGCCCATAACACGGACCCCCAACACCGATGTCGTGCTTGTTTTGACAGGTAGAGGCGATAAGGTTCGGAATCCATCGAGGGATGTCGTGACCTCATTGCGGACGCTTTTGACACAAGGCACAGCGGGAGTTCGTGGAGTGTAATGTCCAGAGGATGCAACACCGATCCTTGTGATCAAAGTGACATGGATTTGTCCCAAAGCCAATCATGGCTGAGGAAGAAATTGTGCGCAACAATTAGACCACACCGTGTGTTTGTCCCTCAGAAACAAACAGCGGAAATGACAACGCCCTTGACTGGCTAATCGTTTCGACATATATTCTTGATCAGCATCCACTAATGATGAAGTCACCGGGTTAATGATTTTTTTCTTTGACTTAATTCAGAAAATAGCGAGGAACCTCGCCAAACATCCAGTTATCAAAGGAGCCACGTAAATAAATGAGCAAACCAGTTGCATCAAATCAGGCTTTCAAATGACTGTGTGGTTCCCTTCTGGAGACCGTCCGTTGACTGACCGTGTGCTCATATCACACGATGAGTATCCTGAAATTCAGAAGCGAGGAGGAGACCGATCTCTCGGTGCAGAGACCACGTGTATCTATATGAAATTCGGGCATAATAGATGGATCACTCGGTCCTTGATAAACAAGTATCCTTAGGCAAAGACAAAGAGATAATAAGTATATGGATGTAGAAGGATTCGACTTTATCTGCGTCGGATGCAAAATAACATACCGCTCAACGGCAAGTGTGAACTTCATGAGAAACAGGCTGCCAGTACAGGTTTGTCAAAATAAAATAATCTGGAGATTGAGCGACTGTTGTGCAAATTTTTGCAAACAAAGACGATAGCCTTAGGTTGAGCGATTCAAGCAGAGAGATACGCGCACAAGAGCACGCAAATATGCGCCGAAGCAACGGAAAGCGGTCAACCTCTAAAAAGGTGTCCATCCCTGAAAATAATAACATTAAAACAAAGCCATCAGCTGCAACGAAGGTAGCTTCTGTGATGAACAGATGCACAGGAACAATGCTCATCGGAAACAGAACATGGTTCTGTAAAATATCAAAAAATAAGCAGAATAAAGAAGTACATCACGCATCGGTTGGGTTGATCGAAAGTTGTTGGCTGGCAGGGAGATGGAACTCAAACGTGGAAAGGAGCATGTTGCAGAAAGTGAGAAAAAGAGTAAGTTAGATGGGCGAAGGGAGGGAGAATACAATAGCAAAGAATGGAACATTAAACCGGTGTACAGCTGGACCAGAGAAGCGGGTAAAGGTCAAGTGCCCGTTCAGCGGCCGCGTGGTGAAGGAAACGGTAAAGAGTAAGCTCAGGGTTGTATGATACAGTGATGTACAGTGAGCGATGGGAGAGGTGTCGCCCCCGTTACACAAGCCAGCAGTCAACATTCGCTAGCCGCGCTGATAATGGAAGCTGTAAGATCTGAGACGCTCGTCGACCTCGGACCGATAACGAGTCGCTTCTCATCCACCGTGATCTGCAGCGAATGAGGAAAGGGGAGTGGAGGGCAGTAGTGAATAACACGCGGATTGAATGCGCAAACCATACAGAGCAAGAGGTACAAGCGAGCAGAGTCAAAAGCGCCAGTTACCATTGGGCCAGTAGGATGCCTCGACATACAGTTAAAACTTGAAGTGTAAACCAAGGACAAACAACAGCAAGTATTCAGTGCAAAAGAGGTTTCATGTTATGAAATCTTATTAGTGAGTATTGTGTGAGGCATGTATTCTATGTTTAGCAGCATGTGATGGTTAGGACAAATGTCCGAATTCCTATGTCGGAAAGTGAAAAGGCAACGGATGGACTACGGAAACATAGTGGAAAGGTTATCAAGAGATTCATTGAGAAGATTTTCATCCGGGATGTGCAGCAAACAGCAGTGAAAAGAGACCCGGTCCCACCGAATGTCACCAACAAATGCGCATGACCGGAGGATGTTGTAATAGTAACCAAGGCGCTACGAATATATATATATATATATATATATATATAGCCTTTACTTTACTAGTGCGAGTACACACAAGGACGAGAAGCGCATCTGATTCTATAGTACATCACATAGGCGGATTCTCGCCGTAACACAGCGGCGAGCTTGAATAGGATGATTGTCGGCAAATATTGAACGACTACACCACTGAACTGATTGGGTTTCCGCAGAGTGGAAATGCGGCATGCGTTGATGTGGGCGTTTATTCGCAAGTGCATAGGACCAGCTGCCTAGATCCTTTCAGCGACAAGCATTTATTCGGTGATGTCAAGTAAGGGAAAATTACAGCATGTTTGGCACGCTGGACAGATATCGATTGGCTGTTCGGCCCGTAGCCTGAAGATAACGAGCTTGTCTTGTAATCTGACAGCGCGGGTTCGAGAATGCGTAGGGACAAAGCGACTCTCGCAGTCTCCTTAGCTTAAGTGCGAGTGGTTGTGGTTGCGCGGCAGCGAAGCGTCGGTACGCAGTACCGACGTACTGCTGATACCTTTCTTCTTTATTTCTGTCCGTTCGCTTCCATAAACGACGGCCCTAATGCGTACGCAATGTTCCATTGACTCAGTTGGAGTAACCTTAACTCATTTTGGTGATCCATTCGTCTACTTTGATTGCACAATCCTATCGCAGAACTGGCAGCTATTGTTTCCATATCCGATTGTAAATGTTCAAGAGAGATGTCACGTTAAGTTCGCAGGATGACAGCACCTCGGTGCTTTCAGAAGTTATTCAAGGATCGGTTGCAACGATCTTGATGATGAACTATAAAAGAAAGGTCCCATAACTGTGCAGCTCGGACGGGCTGGTACATGATCTCATCCTGAGTTGTTTTGGTACAAACGGAGAACACACAAGCATTCAGTGGGGGGAGAAGAACAGCTATGTACCCGATCGTGAGCACAAATCGTCAAAAAGCAGAGACCAGATGATGTGTATTAACGTAGTTCGACCAGGAGAATCGATTAGGATGGGATAACACGTGGATGTAGTTTTTAACGACCAGCAAGTAAACCAAACAGGGTTATGTGGGTGGATCATGAAAAAAGAGTAAATCCTACCTCCACTTTGAGAAGATTGCTCAGATCTACTCGGTACCGATCCAAAGCCTGGCGCATGGCGTGATATTTGGCCTCATGCGCACTAGACATGAGACGATGATAGTGGGTAAGAAGGACCAGACAAAGTGTGAGGAATTCACTGGAAGAGAAGAATGAAGAAATCAACAATGAAAGGTAGTGTACACTTAGCGCACAACGTAATTGGTCCAAGGTTATTCAGTGGGAGTTAGGCAAAACCGCTACACGGCAACTTGATACAAAACATGAGCAAATTGTGCTTTCATCAAAATGAGGATGTGAGAAGTGGGAGCGACTACGAATGCGGATTGCCGGCAGGTATAGTTCCCTGCTCTAACATTCCAACTCTCTGGACCTGACACATATGATAAGATAAAGGTTTCTTATCCAGTCATGATTATTGGAAGGTTACAAAATGGTCCTTGACTTTATAATGTTATGCTGGACAAGTAAGATTCGACATCAGCACTCGGTGGTACGTAGTATCGACGCCTCGCTGCTATAAGATCTTCACCAGTCGTATGTGAATTGGTGATATCGTGAGGTGGTCAGCAACTCCGTACCCTAGAACCGAACACATTTGGATTAGAAGCCTGAACTGCTCGGCCACCGTTCGATGTCCCGATCAGCTAGAAAAGAATCCTTGCGTTAGGAAGAAGCTACACTTTTCTGAAGCTCAGAAGATTAAATGACGCGAGGGGCTCATCGAAGGAAGGTTATAACTTGGAAATTATCATGCAGTAAACAAGATTACTGGGTCAAGATACCACCGTCAGCAGAACAAATAAAAAATTGTTTGGAACGGAGGAAACGAACAGGAAAGAAGTGTGCAATACGCACGGTCTGAAAATGGTCAGTTGAAAGGACAACAGGTTTAAGGTCGACGCAGGTGCAAAATGCATCGTGTCCCGACGTTACAGCTGAACAACTCACTCCAGTGTTGCGAGACGCGAACTCATCGTTTACCAACCGGGAATGCAATGACACTAGTTGATCTGATGTTTTCTATGCTCAGAACAGTCTCCCTCCGGCTAATTAGCAAGTTCATTGGCCCGCATGCGCTGTTCGCTTGTTGCGCTTAGTTCAACCCACATTTACCCAATCTAGGGCTACTTCGAGCTTTGGACGTGCTACCACGCACTAATGACGCCTTGCACATCCGGCCCGTGCGACGTGATCAGATCAGGCGGGCAGCGGTTGATTGGTTCTCTGTCACAATGACAAGCGTCGGACTGCCTCCGCCAAACCGCCATCGTACACTGTATAGGTTAAATGTCACAAAAAATAACGCATGTGCTGTCAGTTGCACCCGTAACGTCTGAAACAATATAGAACGATTCAACTGACCGCAGATGACATAAATCTCGACAAACTGGAATCAGCTAAGAAACCAGCGTGCTTCCTACTCGAACTCTTAGATTTTGATCCTTCAGTTTAACCACCCTGGATATTGGTTGATTATGCGGGAGAAGCTATGGATGACGCAGCATAGACGCGTGCGGGTTCTGGCCACTCGTGAATACAACAGTAGGCAAAGATGACGGGTGGCAGAGTGACAACAAAAGCTCAAGAAGTGCCGGGTGGACAACGCCAACATCGTGTTTGGTGTAGTGGAGCCGATCTGAAAGGCAACGTGTGTGTTCCTGAGCTCTGTAGACCTGAAAGCAAAAGCGAATTGACAGATAAAATGCTGAAATGAAAAGTGTGTGATCAGTGCCACTTAGTGCATGGCTTGCGACGCGAAATGTGAAATGCCAGATGTCTCCCATCATGAGCACTGACAGAACCAGGCGAGGGAAACTACTTCCGACGGAGCTGACAAAGACCAGCTAGTTCGATAGTGGACTCTGACCAAGCCACCTGAGATGACCCAAAGGGTGACATGGGAATTACGGTACAAGCCAAACTGCTTTGGATTTGGGACTTTGGATAGACTGTTATACGGGCGAATTCAGATCAGAAACCAGGACAAAAGTACTGTGGCCATAGCTGTATTGATTTACGTCCCTTTAATAACAATAATAATAGGAATAATGACAGAAATGACTAACGAAAAATGGGAGAAGTGGTGAAAGGTGAAACAAACCTAAATGGGACAAAATGGGAGACTGAGTAAAAGTAAGGAGCCATATGCAAGAACATCACCGACCGCCAAATATCCTAAGACCCCAACCAGAGAGAAAATACGCATAACGTTCGCTTCTCGTCGATTTGCTATGTACAAGGGGCGTTATGCGCGATTCATATTGCAGCGCCATCGGCTAAAAGCACACCCTCGGTATCCGAAAAATTGCAGATGGTATAAAACCGCACTCGCCGAGCATCGCAAAGTGTACATCGTTGTCCAGCGGATGATATGGATGTACCGATGCAAAGCGCATAAAAGTAATTACGTAACTTTGCACTAAGGATACGATCCTGAACAAGAATGTTCACATGCCCATCGAAAAGAACGCACACACATGTGGCAGGCAAACAGTATTTCTCAGAGAGGGCGCTTTCAAATGCGAGGTGGTGAATTTTTCGAACGATGCTCCACCTTTGGATCATATGCACAGTCAGATGAAGCTGGTTAGCATATAAGTGGGACGGAATTAGGAAAGTCCAACTGGGTCATTAGTCTTGCCAACAGTGGATGAAAGGCCAGGGTCCATATCGGCTTGAATGGAATACAGGAGAATGGAACAAACGGTGCTTAAAACCATGTGTGATATGTGTAACCCCCTGCAGCGGGAATAAGACCATTACGTGTGCGGGTGGAAGCTTCGACACTTCAGTGACACCCGTTGTTGATACGATGCTAGCAGCCACATAGTTCGTGGTCACAAAGAGCACGTTCCTACGAAAGGAAAGCCAAGTACGCGATAACACACATCGAACCGCGAGAGTAGAGCTCGAGTGCAGTGATAAGGTATGACCTCGACACCACATTCTAGCCTTTGCAGGTGAATGCGCCCGTGGGTGGTGTCCGCCGGTGACCGAGTGGTCTGCACAGCTGGCTAGCAATCATAAGGTCACCGGTTCGAATCCGCGGAGGGGCGGACGTTCTCGCGGTATACTCAGCCCACACGCGACTGGTGGTGGTCGTGCGGCAGCGAAGCGCCGTTACGGTGTACAGTTGGCGATTGTTACTATCTATTTATAGATCTGGTGTATAACGGTGTTAAAATTAATGAGGTGAGGGAGCGGGTAGACGGAAAGCTTGCCAGGCAATTAACGGTATGTGTAATTAAGCAGTGCATACGCACGCATACACCAGAGCGGATACGGGCTCAAGTATGTGCCCGGGTGCCACGCGGTTGGCTTAACACGTGGCAACTGATATGCCAAATGCATACCAGACAGTGGTTTGGCATCGGGCTGTTCAGCAACACAAGCACTTAGCACAACAAAGGAGCACGACTTACAAAAACAAATCGCGAAGGTGGGCCACCTTGTCCGCGGGGTACAGCGACTGATGTTCCGCTTTGAGAAAGGCCTCCGCATACGCCATTGGGCCAGCGTTCACTGTGGGCAACAATGCGCCCTGAAGTTGCATATCCATAATAAGGGGAATACAGTGCACATCGCGAGAGTCGCTGTTTGCCCGTCCACCGGACCAGTTCGCAGCGGCGCAATTCACAGGAGATCGAATACCGATGGAGGTAACAGTGACACGTTCGGAACTGCAATCCGAAGAGTCACCTGTGTTGCCTGAAAATGGAGTTACACGGATAAACGGATTATGAATTAAAATAGTCACATGGACAAAGTACATGGTCAATGAAGGGAAACACCGACTTACTGGAAGCAGTAAGGGATAGATTAGAAATCGTCTTCACGTGACTTCGCAATTCATGGTTTTTACAAGAAATTGCGTCGATCGCTGCGTCGATGGGTGACAAATCCGTCTCCGACACATCGACAACCTCCAAACGTCGACGTAAATGAGGAAAGCTCGCCTCAGTAGTGACCACCGTTCGGCGCTTCCATTGCAGTGTCAAATCCTCGCTTCGTTTCGGGCCCGAGGCGAGTAAACTGGCTGTGGCCGAAAGGCCTGTGGGGGTTAGAAGCGGCGGAAGGTTATGAGCAAGCGGCGAAGATGAGACATCATGAACTAAGCCCCACAATGGAGCCACGTAAAAACATCAGGCAACATATTCGAGTGCAGGCAACTCTAAATTAGAAAAAGATCTTCCTGTGGTAGGTGTATAGTAACGGGGAGAGGGAAAGGAAGCGCGCGTATGGGGTGAGTGATAGAAAGAATTCAATACATTTCAACACAAAGATGGTGCTCACCAATGTTTACAAAGGTGGTCATAGCCCACAATGTAATACAGTGGATGTCAGTTTGGAAATGAGGGTCAATCCAGTTTAGTGTAAAACAGTATAACATGTAAACTTGCAGAACGAGTTGCCCAACAGAACAGCTGGAGGCGGGTGGGAGGGGGAACGATGGAGGTGAAAAGAGAAACGACTTACCGGGGAGAAGAATGAACGGTGTCTCGAACATGAATTGGCGTACATCGTGGTGTCTCGCATACGAACTCAGGGAATTGGTGGATTGTGTTGTCGGTTTGTACGGTTCCACGTAGGTGACCTACACAAACAAGACGAACAAATGGGTTTGTTAGCCACATGACCAAGTTCACAAAACAGCCCCAGGCTGACCAAAAGGGAGCACGGGGTCCATCAAATGAGACAACAAGTGAACATGGTCTACTCAAGCGCGAGTTAAAAAATGCAAAAACTGAATTTGGGCGAAAATCGTGGCGTTGCTTCAAACTTACGCCAGTCGAAAACTCAACAGAGCAGTTCCCTGTCAGGTGACTGGATACGGCTATAAATTTTGGCCAACTGGTGTGTCTGTGTGGACAAGCCTGACACTAAAAGATATTGTCGCAATGGAATAATAGAGCAATAGTTGAAGCAACTGTCTGTGCCGTTGCTTAGGCGTTTGGTCAAGTCAGCTGCGTCAGTTTCAACTGGGAGCAAAGTTGGAGGGAAATTCGGGTATGCTCAAAGGTGCAAACTCCAGTTACTCATAGATGCTTAGGTAATTAGGTACAAATAAACTCGACACCAGGGATTAAACTTCAGTGGATACTGTATCAACCAAAATGAAAGCATTTCTCCAACTATATTGACAAGCGTATGGCGTGAGGTTAAATTGTTCGTAGAGATGCCGGAGAAAAAAACATCAGAGGAATTCGCCGGGACATAGCAACCTTGTTCGCTGGTAGCGTAGGCGCCAAATAGGCCTTTCGGCCGGTCCATTGGCCCCTCACGGAGGCGGGAATCAGCCAGCATCATGATGATTGGTTATAGTACTTGTCAGTTCCTATTCAGTAAACGGCGCCATCACGTACACAGAGATCGCACATGAGCAGAAAAGTGGGGAAAAAGCTGTGAGCGCAATGTCAATCAGGTGGGTGCTGTGCACATTGGTAGGACACGTTCAAGCTCGTAGCGTTTCAACCAACTGTGGAAATGGTGGGGTATACGCCGACTGATAAAGGGCAAATGCCGCAGCGCCGTCAGTGTTGCTACTTAGTGGATCCCTCTCCATTGATTAACCGCGCTTGTGTCGTATACCGGCAATTCACCAGGTTGGGTAGAAGAACACCAGGATGATGACATGGCCGAGGAATGTGGGGAAAAGACTGCCGCATGCGATCATCGCAAAGGGGGTTCCCGAGAAAGGCCATATTAATGGTTAAATGCGCTTCCTGAAGTGACACGGCCAGGAAGTCAGTGGCGCTGTGGTACTCGTTTCCTCATCTATGAGTTCTGACTGATTCAACTAGTGGTTTTCTCCACATACTCCGAACCGTCAAGAGTAGTATTAACAATACCAGTATAGTTTGATAAAGTTTGATAACTAAGACCAACGGAGCCTCGGTGCACGGATAATGGTTGCTAAAGTGAGTACTTCACATGTAAGCAGGCAGCAAGGGGTGCGCGAAGTGGTCAAAGACCGGATGGTGTACGATCCGCTACTTCCTAAAGTTCCACTACTAGACGGACTGCAGAAAATGTGGTTGATCGTGGGGTGAGCGACACGTATATTCGTCTGCACAAACACGCGGACAAGGAGACTGCAAATAACAGCGTGTAAGTTCGGAACAGGAATGAATAAAGAAGTTAGCGCTGGCCCTTGGAATCATCGGTTCCAGGGAGCAGTTAGTTAGCAAAAGTGATAACACGGAGAGTGTGTTCCTAAAAGCAGCACTGGGAACATCACCAATTAAATAAACAAACTCATTCTCCACCATGCAGGATACGCCTGTTTCGGGAAGATCAGGTAAGCGCATACATTTATAGAACGTTGACTACAGGTGGACCGGGAAAAGTGAATATCAGATCTGATAGAGAGGTTTGGAAGAATAGCAAAGACATAATATATGGTCGAATATATACGGTTGACTGAATTGCAATGTTGGATGGATTTTAACCGTTCTCTCACATATAAAAAACAGCTAAACAACGGGAGATAGTATGGTGATGAAACATGCGCACTGGATCACATGAAACATAGACCCTGCTAGTACACTTGACACTTGTGAAAGCCATATTTGTGAAGAGAAAGCCGGGTTTCGTCGAAGTCGTGGCTGCATTGACCACATCTTCACTTTGCGTCAGTAGTTGGAGCACCGTCACATATGTTGGCGGCCCAACGTTGCCGTGTTCCTCGACATCAAAGGTGCATTCGATTCGGTGGATAGACGTGCACTTTGGGACTGTCTACACAGGAAAGGTGTACCCGAGAAATATGTAAATATTATCCGAGCATTATATGCGCGTAGCACGGGCAGAGTGAGGGCTTACGGCAAGCTGTCGCCACCCTTTAATATCTCCAGCGGTGTGAGACAAGGATGCCCGCTGTCACCTTTCCTCTTCAACTTCGCTATTGACGAAGTCATGGAGTTTGCATTTACAGGACATGACTTAGAACGTATGGATCTGCTCCCAGGAAAACGACTTCTTGACTTTGAGTCTGCTGATGATATTGACCTAATCTGTGACAGCTCACAAACGTGCCAAGCAGAACTGGACAGATTAGCACTGGCTGTCCGTCACTTCAGGCTTTGCTTTGCACCATCGAAATGCAAAGCGTTCCTCCAAGATTGGTATGGACTGCAACCTACGCTGACCATTGGTGGGGATCAGCTAGAAGTCGTTCAGAAATTCAATTACCTGGGAAGTTGTATCAGCGCCCTTGGGATCGAAGACGAGATCACGAACCGTATAGCGAAAGCTCGAAGTGCTTTTGCTAACCTTTGCCACTTATGGCGCCGGTGCGACATCACTCTCGCCTTAAATGTTGGAGTGTACAATGCAGTGGTACGTTCGACCCTACTGTACGATTGTGGAACATGGTCCCTTAAAGCAGCGGACATAAATAGGCTAGTTAGTTTCGACCACCGGTGTCTTCGCAATTTAGCTCACATCTGGTGGGAACACCACGTGAGTAACGATTTTGTTCGACGCCATGTTTACGGCACAGGAAAAGGAAATGAACCGCTCAGCACCGTTATTTCACGCATCAGGCCCCGATGGCTCTGCCACGTGTTACGCATGCCAGCCCACCGACTCCTGTGACGTGCGTTGTTTGCGCGCCTGGGGTGTGGTTGGAAGAAGAGGAGGGCTGGGCAAGCGATGACTTGGTCGAAAGGAATGTAGACCCTCACTTCGAAGCTGGCCGCGGTTGGAGCGCCTCGGCGCCCTGGTTGGGGTCCGAAAGACGATGAACACGTTTGGCTGGATACACTTGCTGATATGGCTAGGAGCCGAGCTCAGTGGCGTTCGTGCTGTGAGTTTCTTTGTCCCACCCCATCCCTCTTAGCCTCCCCCACCAACCACGAGCTCACTATTTAGCCTTATATAACTTTGCATAGTAATTGTTTTGATGCACAGTAGCCGGCTGGTAGCTTACTGGAACGATGCCCATCCGTTACCCGTAGCTCAGCTGGCATGCACCAGTTGCATTGCTTCTCCTTTTTTCTTCTATGTATTGCGGCAAAGTAGCTGAGATGTTTTCCACCTCTAGCTAACATGGATAATGAATGATGATGACTAGTACACTTGGCTCGTTGTCATGGAACAAACTTGCTGATACATTTTCGAAATTCGTGTTAAAGAGTTCAGGCACCGTTTCGACGACATTCGTTATGATTACTAGGTTCCAATGACCGGAGTATGATGACAGAGCAGAACATGCATTTGAGACCCAGTCACCGTGAGCAATGAGGACAGCATGAGATGATTGGTCACATGGCGTTTGATATTTGTGAAGCATGTCGGATGGTGCACATGTACGACGTGGTTTGTTTGGCAACAGTTTCGCTGTTGTAACACCAGAATGCGTGCTACACGTGAACCGTCTCTACTCTCAAACAGAAATGGGAGGTGTTCCAACATCAGAAACCTCCAAACGATCATTCAATGGTGAGACAAAAAGCATGAGGAAACTGGCCGGATGTTAGATTCGCTAATCCGTAGTGTCTTCCAAGATAGGGGTTTCCGGACCCGGCATGCAAATAATGAAGTCTCAAAGCCAACTTGACGCGATTGAGAAGTCGTAAACTTGCAATCAGCCTCTTACTCACAATTGTTGACCTTAAAGTCAAACGATTGCTGGCGGCTGGCTTAGTTGGTGATCCTTCTTCATGCCTTGACAATTGTTATTCCGCATCATTTTGACGGTAAGGTTCACAGACGGATCACCAAACCACACCGGTACCCATAAGTGAGAGGCGATGAATTTGTCATTAGAATGCAGGCAGGCAGCACAGAGCGGAAATACGATGACAGCCCGCGGCACAGTAAAAAGACGGAGACAAATGGTTTGATTGCCTCAAACCCTGAATAAGTTACATGCTTGAGTTAGTTTCCCGACTGGCGATGACTGGGAGCAACACATTCACTGAGGCAAACGCGCCTACAACCGAATGGTGCAGGTGTCACACAGACGGGCAACGAAGTGTGGTCCGAACGGAAGTCGTAGCAAGCGTACGCAAATCGAGAACAAAAAAATTTGAACAGAGTTCAAAATATCGAAAAGCCACTGTTTGTGTGCTATTCCCCACGGAGAAGAAGTTAATGAAAAAGATAACGTTAGACATTGAAGGTATTGGGCGATTACTGGAGCGTGTAAAGAGGGAGAGGAGCGTGCGTAAGGCGGGAGTTTTACCTTCTAGGAGAAAGTAAACTAAACTGTACTGAAAACATGAAAAGCGAAGGCACTCCAATAACGATGGATTGTGGCAGATACAGGCAGGTAATGAGAGCAGACGTCCACCACAGTTACCTGAATGTAGGCCTTGTTCTGGTCCGCTGTATCTTGATTAAACGCGTAGTCCACACACAGATCCACTGCATCGGGGCCGTACTTCTTGGAATACCTGGTCAGGAGCTCACTGCACATGGTGTTCAACTTTTGGCAAGCGTTGGTGCGGTACACAAAAGATTTTCCGTTCAGGGTTTTGAAGAGCTAAAAGAGAACGAAGAAGCAACGTATAATCTCATAAAGGTCACGTAGACTCCAAGACCTAGTCATGAACCAGGTCGACTATGGTTTGTGATCGATGGTCCAATGGTAAAAGTGGTACACTATCGCTATTCACTAAGCATGGCAGCAACCTCAGTGCTGGTGCATCAACGGATGCATCCACTGGGAAAGATTTTGTCAAGCAACGTCACCTTTGTGGTCGGCGCAACTACAGGCTTACCGTGAATGTCCGAGTACAAAATGCTAAAGCACAGGCAGCCTTATTCCATGACTGCGACACTTGGCTTATTCATGCAAACAACATCCATAGACTGTCTGGAACCATGTCGGATCAACGCATGTGGGTCACGACAGAAGTTATGCCTGCCGTCTGTGGAGTGCCAAAGCAAACAGATGCAACCGGACGTTGAACCGTGTTGTTTTGCAACCCAAGCTTCAATGGCTTGGGTGGGTGTCTAATTTCCACACAACGGTTAACTTGGTACGCCGACATTGTGCGAGCTGACGTTAGGAGAGGTGATGGAGAAAGGCAACAGAGGATTCATATTCAGTATGGACAGGCGATAACTTCAATGATGGCTGTGTCAAGGATCTCTAGGGGTTTTGAACCCAAGGACCGCGAGTATACCTGGCTGTAAACTTTTTGAACAGGGCCTAAATTCATAATCTCCAAAGAAGATGTTATGGGATGCTCTACTTTTGAAAAATAATGCTAATTTCTCTTTGTATGGCGTGACCATCAGTTGAACGTCTAGTTACCTATGCTATAACTATACATACAATAGATCAATGATAATGACAAAGTACTAAACGTTCACAGTATGTGAATTAAGATAACAAAAAGGGATGATAATAAATGGGTAAATTAGAGCATTTCATTACACTTCCGCCAATAATTATAAAAGTTCGTCAAATTCGAAAACGCTAACAATCAAGCATAGCCGTGCAACTTGGATGCGAACCGCCAGACCGCCTTGGCACAGCCAAGTTTGAAGTTAACATCATTCCAGTCTGAATTTCAGTGCTGTGATGGCCACTTTGCTTTTGAAACCAACTAACGTTAGCTCGATGCGGCCGTCAGCATTCAATGGGTGAAATAGGATGGACCTCAGATCACGTTCCCACAAGTGAAGCGACCCCCTTTTAAAGTACAAATTCGTACCGATAAGTCAAATGAGGCAAGCAGAACCAGAGAGTCAGATGAGTCCCCATGGATTCACACGATACAACAAACGCAGTAACCTAGAAAGTGAGATGAGGAGACAAAGATGATCACAAGACCAAGCAGGGAAATGCGATGTCGCTTCACTCGCGCATTTGCCAAGTGAGATCAGCAGTTGTAGACAATGGTAAAAGACGTTGGGGAAGTGACCCATGTTCAGTTGATCGAACTGGAGCAGTCAAAACATAAGTTATAAGACCAGTAGATAAAGTTGTAATAAACTAGAGGTCAGCAAAGTGATAAAACTAGAATAAAAGAAAATGAAAAGATCGAAAAAAGACAGTGGGATCAGAGAACCAGCTCTCTAAAGTAAGACAGGCTTCAAGATCACCACTGATTCATCGACTACGGCCTGTCGGAGGGGGCGGCCAACCACTGGCGTCATTCGGAGCCGGTTTCATGAAAGCATACATAAAGGAAGCGCATGTGAAAAGTGCGCAAAGCAAAAAGCGCACACGGGAGATTGCGTGTACTGAAGATTGCACACATGAAAGGTTGCGCGCACTAAAAGTAAACACATCTTATCAATCTGGTCACATTGTGGCACTAGCAAGATCCAAAAGTAGCAAATTGTGACATTCACACACCGGCCGGCAGCGTTGCCAAACCATGTACAAAACTGCACAGAGCATTGTTCGCCTACTGCAGTTAGTCAAGGCAAGGAATTGGCGGCTGAAACCCATTGTCAGGAGACCGAGTTACTGTTCCGACTTCTCTTGCTTTCTTTTTGCAGACGATGAAATCAAAGCGGCTATCATCACCTGAGCCAAAGCCTCAGAAGGAATCTCAGCAACATGGTCCTAAAGACTTCCTTTGAAATCGATCTCAGCGGAAGATGCCAACCCAAGCCTCTGGCTGCACTGACTGTTGTCCCAGTTGCTGATATAAATGGAGTGTTTGAGGATTTTTGCGCTACATTTCCAAATGAAGAATTATGTTATGCGGTGCTCACATACCTGTCCATGTACGGTTGCGAAACAATCCAGGACAACCGGTGTATGTTGTTTAATACTCCCATTCGGAATTTATGTCGCGAAAAAACCAGCTGCTGGACAGTCTCACTGAAAGTGACCACGAGACAGTTAGTGTGCGTTATCGGAATAAACGTCACTCCACACACCCACGGTGCTTCCGGTGGGGGAACAATTGGACACATCTCCAACACTCAGGCCGATCTTCTGATTGGGCTGCATCTTTCCGCTCCACCACCTAGCTCACCAAGATACGAAGGATGTGGCCAAAGGAAAATGAAGGCGGTGCTTCAATCAAGCCAGACGCAAGCGCGATGTTAGAACACTGGTATGCACTTCGCAGCCGACTACTTTCCGAGCTCGGGCTCGAGACAGTGTCCTCCAAGCAAACAACATACGCGGCAAACTGAGTCGCACCTCGTAAGGGAAACAATTCAGATGGTATCACTCAGCTTGCCTGCGAAATTGGCGATCACACCCTGTTCCTTAAACACAACGAGATTGTTCAGGGGCAATTTACGCCTGATAGGACACAAACTCAGTAGCCAGAATAACATAGAAAAAACGATTAGTGGCCGACCTCTGAGAGGGCGGTGCAATCTCACATCCAATTCACACGTCCCTCAAACTAACCATTGATACGCATGGGACCACATCTTTAGGACTGAAACGGTTCCGCGCAGAAATTACCAACGACGAACTGGATACCCCTTGTTCGTAAATATGAAAAACGGAAATCGACTACTCATAAGTTGTCGATGCAATTATTCCTCTACGTGAATTAACAATGGCTAATCGGTAAGTACGGATTTTATTTTCAGCCGCATTTGTGAGAAGTCTCTTGACTCTGCGAGGAAAAACTCTGGCAAACGACCAACTTGCTTGGTTCCTGACATATACCCAGGTAAGGACACAACCACTTATCCTGTAACAACATAGCTTCAATTTGAATCCGAAATGAGAAACAGTATGAAAGGCTATCAAGTGCTTACGACCCCTCGTGCGGCTGCGACGCGCGCTGATACTCCCACAACCCTAGTACGCAAGAATCACCAGTGCCGCTTTAGAGTGACGGTATAATAATAAAATAACTGTGCGCCGTAACGGCACTTCGTTGCGACGGGACCAGCACTAGTCGCGCGTGGGCTGAGTATACTGCGAGGACGCCCGCCCCTATGCGGATTCGAACCGGTGACCTAACGATTGTAAGACAGGCTCGCAGGTCACCGGCGGATCTATTATTTGCGCAAAACGTGCGCGTGCGTATTCATTAGTGCGTTGATCAGGACTGCGTTTTCATCAATGAAACATGCAGGTGGAAAAATGCTCATTTACGCAATGCGAAAAGGGGTCAATCACACATTAAAAATTTCCTTGTGAAAGAGACAGAAAAGTCTGCAAAAGTAGCTTGCAATATAAGGGTACAGGATTTGCTCGTACTAGCACAGTTTGCCGTTGAGCGCAAATAGCTTACTGCTAGGCTTAACACCAGCAGGGACAACAAGGATCATTATTGCAAATTAGCTAATCTTCGGAAGTATTTAACTCGGTCTTTCGTTGATTCATGTCGGCCGGTGACCGAAAGGACTGCACGCTAGACTTGCATTCTTTAGGTCACCGATTCGAATCGGCGAAGAGGCGGGCGCCTTCGAGGTATACTCAGCCCATACGCCACTGTGAAGCGTAGGTATAATGTACCGGCGTGCTGCTGCTGATTTTCCTCTTGCATCTCTCCGTTACTTCATAATCCAAAACACAAGAAGCAACGGCAGCTTGCAACGCATAATATCTCCTTTCACACCTCAAAGCGAACTGCACGCGCATTGGCTAGTATAAGTCTGTGGAGCACCAAGTCCCTCTGCAGTCCATCGAACAACTATCATATGTTTGGACGACTGCAGTGGAACAAGGAATTCAAAGCGCTGTGAAATACTTCGCAGCATTTGATGTTTTTCAGTGACCTCTCAAGTGCGGTATCGTGATAATTCCACATTTGCAGCGGGAACTGCGGTTCTCGGCCTGCTGCCCCTTCAATGTAAGCAGAGAAGAAATAATTGAGCCCCGCATTATATGACTTTTCATTTGGAAATGTGATAACAAGCTCATCCAAAAACTCCTGTTACTTCAGCGACTGGGACTAAGGAAAGTGCAGCCAGCGACTTCAAGTGTAGTTGAATTTTGACATCCATTTCAAGAGCACTGTTTAAGCTGACGTTACAGACTTTTGTGATGGCACAAGTGGAACTAAGGTCCTTTAATTACTGCGTCGGGAAATGCGAATCCCGCAAGGTCAATAAAAGTCTTCTGAAAATCGACTAACACTGTTCTTGGCATCAAATCCGGTAGCATTAGTTTCATTATTTCAAACATTCCCGTATAAGTTTGTGTATCTTTTTTATGTAACATGATGTAAAGGCAAGCAGGATAATTGTTGTCCAGTTGGCTTGTCGCGTATACAGCTGATAAAACATATCGGAAACTTTATCAAAAGTGTCGTCCCTGTATATGAATCATCCACACCTGAATCATGTAGAATTAGCTGGGAATACTGTTCAGGAATAGCAAAATTTGTACCAGTTGGAAAAGGCAAATGACCGCTTTTCCGGTGACTCAGAAGAGTTCTTGCAATGGATGATTGTTTGGGAAAGTGGGCCAAAGCATCACTACTCAGCGCAGACAACACATTTCCCATAATATTGCAAGGTGCCGCACTGGCTGTCATCATCTCCAGTTTCATTTGGCTTCGTGCAGCACGGACTTCCGCTTGTTGAGAACAGGAGTCATGACAGTGCGCAGTCGGCTGTTGCAAGATGATACCGTCTCGTGTCTGCATCAGTGGGTGGCACTTCACACTTCGGATTTGACTGTATTTCCAAGTTCCCACTCCTTCGGTAGTGTGGAAGGCGTGATATTCAAACACCAAGTATGCAAAAACTAGCTTGCTCTTCTGATTTCTGGAGTAGTCCATGGGTAACAGTGCAGAAAGAATCGGCGACGTGTGTTGCAGTCCCCTTAACAAATCGTGCACTCGCGCCAACCGTTTACATAAAACTGGTGGATTAAATCGGATACACTGCAGCGTCATTGGCCAATCAGTGACGAGCAAAGGTCATTTGACGATGTCTAGTCTCCTGCTCTGCGGCCGCGGTCTCCAACGTCTTCATGGCTAGACGACACCAGCGACGAACTCCATCTGCTTACATGGAATGGGTTTCATTCATAATTTCGTCGCGGCCTCGACAAACTCGTTTCTGAGCAATGCCCAGTCTGTAACGTGTGGTTTACGAATCACACTCCATTGCGGGTGTATAGCCTTTGCATGTCTTAAGCTCAATGATTGGTTCCATCTAGCATACGGTGTTCGGCACGCGGCTGATTCGCAAATTCGACAGAAATGCTGTGCATGTTGAATAACTCTGTGCTGGCTCTGTTGTTGAATCGTGATTACCATTCACCTGCCTCCCGCTCTTAGTCATATGGGCTTACATCGGATATGCTGTGTGTGGATGGAGCTATGGGTGATGCAGCGCAAGCCAAGCGTAGTCCATTTCTCGTTGGACGCTGTGAAGTGGAACAGAATAATTGTTTGCCATCTTTGGACACCCTTACCAGTCGCAGGGATGACGGACACATTAAGTCCGTCTACAGAAAATCTACATGGTCCCGCCAATACCTGTACTTCACCAGCCTCACACTGGTGCAGTACAAGTACACACTTGTGAAAACATTAGTTAGTCGCGCTAGAGGAATTTGCTGGGGCGGATTGTCTGGCTGATGAGCTAGTTAATAACAACTACGATCATCGTGAATGGTTATCCTCGCAGATATATAGAGAAACACAGCCAACAACGAGGCCTGAAGGACCTGGTGCATAGCGTAGCCAAGAAAATATCTATATTGAGTTGCTTTTCAAAGGTGACTTTACATTGTTTAAAACCACGAAACGTTAAACCTCTGCTACGCAAAGAAGTTACAACGCTGCTCAAGTTGTGATCATTAAGCGAACCAGTAACTTGCCGGTGCTCCCAAAGGAAAGAAGCTAACTTACACTGCATGTATCAATTCGTGTGTGATTGCGGAGCCAGTTACATAGACAGAACCGATAAGTATCTGACCTCCCGAATACGGAAACTCCTGTCAAACTGGGATCAATGTGACAATGACCAGCATACCTGAGCCCCTGTGTAGACCGTCAACTTCCCCAATAGGTAAACACCTACCGGTCACGCGTCATCAGATACAGCTCGGATCAGAGTTCATAATTGTGTCACCTTAATCGCCACTTCCTCTAGTTCGCCAAAACTGTCGCAATAATCTGGATGAAGTCAGCTCTGTGTATTCAAGGACATGTGGTTAACTTGAATCTGTCATGAAGATAGGGGCGAAATATGCGTCATGTGCTTTGCACCTCAAGCTTGTTTGGTCACACAATTAGACATACAGTTGCAGGTCGATTATTGTTGATGGTACTGAGAAGACAATACGAAATGCGTGCAGCCACCTGCTTTCGTCATCGTTGTTTGATTGAATTCTCGTGACCAGCCGTAATGCGCAACCCTCCCTGACGATATCAACTGTTTGCTTCAGGAAATTGTTCCCGTTTTCTTACCGGACTTCCACATTGCCCAAGAGAACCAAGTACTCTAGAAGTATCATGTGGCTCTCAAGGTTTCCACTGATATTCCGTCTGTTTGAAGATTCGCAACCAGCTTTTACACAACTTCGACTCTGGGCGACTCATTTCCCCCCTGTAGGAAGCACCGGTGAAAGTGCGCTGTTGCGCAAAAAACGGAGATTTGTCTTAATCCGCACATTCATGGTCGGCGATACTTTCTACCAACTGATTGGATGTTGGTTTGGGGATCCAAGTGGACTGTGTTATTTGATCTACTGCGATGCACGTGTCATTCTTCAACCAAGACCACATTCTCTCGTTACGCGACGATGGAATCAGTTGTGTGTCTGCCGAATTAACTGCAACTCCTATTGCATGCAGCATTCAAACAAGAAACGCACGTCCAGTCGGCTCTCTGGGTGTTCGTCTGTGCGAAGTAGTCAAGGTGTGTCACGCAGCTAGTCCACGCGAATCGACATGTGCACGACAGCTCGGAAGTAGCCGGATAAGGTCAACGAAGTAAAAGACTGAAAATGAACCCCAGGTAAGCAGCAAAATTCGCTTGGAAGGTTCGAGTGACGCGTTTCTACCGGGATCAAATAAACATCAAGTCCGGAAATGGATAACGGTACAAATTATAAATGAATAAATGATCATAAGCAATAAATACCTCAACGATTATGCTTCCAAACTCAGAACAGTTACAATGACAAGCGTTTCGGTCCGATTCAACAAGTTCAGTTACAGAGCGTCAGCTGTACGAAGTCACGACACTAAGATAAACGATGTGTTTATAAGACGGGTAAAACGGTGGGATTGGTTGATCATGCAAAAGGGATGCGGATTGGGTAAGCCTCAAGGGGGTGTGAATTTGGCCTGTTTGGAGCGTTCACCAACTGAGTCACAGATGCACATACACAAAGGAAGGAATGGTCAGACATGCATAATCGGTGGGACAAAAGGTCAACAGACAGACATAATCGGTGAGGAGTGAAGGTCACCAAACGACCCTAATCGGTGCAGAGCATGGTGTTGACAATCGTAAAAACGTTAAAGGTGTAGAGGCAATTGGGGATCGTGGGAATGCGAGGTAATAACGATTTTAGGGAACGTAGGACGGAACGAGTTAGAGATTGGGTTTCACGAAGAAATGGGGAGACATAATCGACGTTTGGTATGGGTAGGGAATATGGAGGGGAATTGTGATCGCGACGTCCGAATGTTCTCTACACTGCCCCTCAAAATTCGATCCGGAATTTTCATTGCTTGACGACAGTGCGGTACTGTTCTGGTCCACCCTAACCCACTCCATCCACGATGGGCGGATACAGGACTTACAACGGTACGCCTGCACCCCCCACTTCGGTGCGTTGAGCTCACAGTGGTCCTCACTGGAGCAGCAAATCAGAAGACCCGCCTCCCACCTGCGGAGAGTCAAAAGCCGGAACTATTTCCTCATCTAAGCCACCTCTTCTATCAAACAGATTTTCCGTACGTCTCTTTTATATAACCCGTTAGCTGTTCGCACTACTACCGTCCTAACGAGACCATCTTCCGAACTTAAACAGCGGTCTATTATTCCTAACGGCCACCTACCTCTCGAAAACGTATCAGAGACGACTAAAACCACGTCCCCACGCGCAAAATTCCTGCTCTGGTTTAGCCACCTTTGTCTGCATTGCAGTATGGGTAAGTATTCCCCAATCCACCGTTTCCAAAACAGATCCGTCAGGTAATTCACTTGTCGCCAGCACCGGTTGTATCCATCTGTTAACGAGGCTGGTAATAATCCTGTAGTATTGGACCGTAGGATTAGTAAATCATTAGGCGTGAGAGCTAGTCGATCGTTCGAATCCACATTCAGTGAAACCAATGGTCTATTGTTGACAATGCGTTCTGCTTCGACAAATAGGGTACACAGCGCCTCGCCATTTAGAGTCTATTGCGTGGCGACCGATAACAGAACGCGTCTAACCGACCTGACAAGGCGCGCTCAAACCCGACCTCTGTGACTGGCCACTGGAGGGTTGTAGTGCCACTCTATTGCCAGACTCAGAAGCTTAGCATTGATGTTTGCCTGGGACCAACCCTTCATAATGGAACGTAACTCAGTAACGACACCGACGAAATTGCTTCCATTGTCACTAAATACTTCGGCTGGAGCCCCTCTTCGTGATAGAAATCGCATCAAAGTCATGACGAAAAAGACGGTACTCAAGTTATGGGATAGTTCGAGATGTACTCCTCGTGTTTGTAAGCATGTAAACAAACATCCATATCGCTTCTCTTGTTTTCTGCCGTGTTTGACAACGAACGGCCCGAAGTAGTCCACACCGACTAACTGGAAGGGATGCCAACCTCGTTCCACTCTAGTCAGCGGCAATGTTCTCTACACCTCACTACGACCCAGAATATCCTCAATGTCAAATCGGACTTCTATAAAGTACGGAAATGAGCAATGAGCGCGGATTGTACAGAGGGTTCGCTGTTGACCAACTAAGCCCCAACTAGGCTATGTGGTGCAGTGTGCCATCGCTGAGCAGGCTGTGGAGCGATTGTGGATGTGCGGCAGAAAAAGTTCCAATCTTCGAGTAGTGTTGAACAGAAGCGCGGTTGCAAAGCCCCCCCCCCACTAACAGTGCTCTCCCTCACACACGCAGTACACCGATGGTAGCAGAAATCAGAAATATGAGGAAATAGAAATGCAAGAAAAGCTACGTTCGAAGAGGTTAGTTGTGATTAACTCCAGGTAACACAACTTCTCCGCTGGGGTACATCATCGCTAGCATTGTGTGGTAGCACAGGGCTAGAGTGCCAATATAATTTTCATCCGTACTGTCAAAGTGATGTCGCATAATCGTGCCCGCAAAGTGAAGGGGATGTGAAATTGGAAGTCATGGTAACAGCAAATGCAATCACAGCCGGATTGCTCCGATCCAAATGGATCATTCGAAGAACGAGATTATTAAAATCAGCGCATTAGCGGGGTTATGTAATTTGAGAAAATCCGGGCGGGTTGGTTTGAGGTGATTGTTTCTACGTTAGCCCGTGCCACAGTTATTAAAATGTATGACTGAGACAGACAGGTGTGTGGACAGCGGTCTGTGATGCGGAGATGCTTTGAGCCCGCAGCAGTAGTGCTCAGTTACGCGGGTAAAACAGCCAACTGGAACTCACGCGAATCAAGTCACGTCAGCGGACTTACACAGCGATAAAGGAGTGCACAGGTGACTGGGTCTGAGCGCGTAACGACTATCAAAAGCCGTTACTACTTGTGCACAAGGCAACGGAAAGGGGTGGTAAGCAGGCAACCTCTTAGGACATCGCCAAGCATTATTAGACCCGAATAGAAGAGTTGACAAGGATAAAATACGCAGGCTACAGTTGCGCCCTAATACAATAGACTAACGCATGAAATTAAGAAAATATTAGTGAGGGACGGGAGGAGAAAAAGGAAGCAAATTAATACACATGTAAAAATTAGACGGATATCTGGCGCGTCGTGGGTGGGCCTGCTATGGAATGCGGAGATAGGAAAAAATCAAATCAGTGAACGAAGGCATGCTTACTGAACCGTGAAAAATCACTCGGAAATAAGCTGCGAAAAGCCTGTGGCCGCTAGCTTCCGCGATCCCAGTACTCTCGTACGCGCGCCCGATATGACGATACACTTGAGCTAGGGCGGTGTAATCTTGACGCGCTTCGTATACCGGCAGAACCAGATTGTAGACAGGGCGAATGGCTTCAAATAAGCCAGCGGCCTCAAGCGTGGCAGCGGCTTCGTTAATGTCGGTCAAAAGGACATCCTGAAAGAGTGGAACAGGTGGAGGGAAGCGTAGAGTAGCTGTCAAAAATGATCATCCATAGGAATCATTCAATTTCTTCTCATAGCTGTAGCCCAAAAGCAAGTATAGATTGCTCACAAGCCATCCAATAAGAGGACATAAACGGAGCTAACATAGTCAAACCATTAAAGCATTGTTGGCACATAAGAATCTACTTACCTGAACCATTCCATCAAAGATCAATCAATATTCCGAATGAATAGAAAGCGGCTGGTTTACTTGTTTGACTATATACTGAACAGGGAGTAGGCAGTTGTGAATTAAGGTGCCCCGCTCCGTCAGCCCTCATATGTGAGGTTGAAGGAAAGAAAACTCTGCGATTATGTTAAGCCACAGTTATAATACGCAGGATTTGATGCGTTCAGGTTTATGCATATATATATATATATATATATATATATATATATATATTTGGCGACGTCCGATGCCGGATTTGCCTCGCAATGCGGCCCCATAGGGCAGCCACAGGGCGCCTGCGCCTACAGAGGGACCATGGGTGACAAGCACAGCACCACCCACACACTCCATATCCAGTGTAATCCCGAAGGCATGTGGAGATATGTGGGTGGGAGCCAAGTTTCATCAACGGGGCCGGTCAACACTCCTTCAACATGCACAGCTGTAACATTCCAGTCAGTCTAATTGGAAAATCATGCTTACTAGGCGTGCACAAGGTGGTGGTTGGACTGTAGTCCGTCCCACACTGGATGTATGGAAACTCTTCGAGCCTAGCAAGGTCTCGAGGATCGCGCACCCCGTCACACCCCTAGAAACGATTCAGTGTCATGGAGCCAGTAATCGAATTGGAGGGTGTTAGACAGGTAGACACCTAGTTAACATTTATATCAAGCGCAGTCACGCAGAGGATATCAGACAATCAGCATACAGTCTGGAGGAAAACAAACTCAAATTTGACACGGAAGATGCAAGAGAATAATGGAACTGAGCGAATCGAATAAAGCGATATATATATATATATATATATATATATATATATGCAGGATGTGGGCAAACTGTAGGACTCAGCATACAGAAGTGTAGTGAATAGCACGGGCAGAATGTAGGGATATTAACTAGCACTTGTCATAACGAAGGCCGCGTGTGTCCGTACAGCTAGTTAAAGCCGATCTCTCGACAGCATCCTAACAGACAAGGTTAAATTAGAAGATAAGGGTGTACTTGATGGGGAAAGCGTATTGACAAATGCGGGAAAGAAGGGGAATGGTCGTGAGAGCTGACCTGAGAGTATGGAATCTCTAGAAGAGCCGAATCAGTGCGTAGCCCGTTTTCTTCTTGGCAAATGTTGGATGATATAGCTGTGAAATCGTCGCAGCTGTGGGGGAAATCACCTGTGGGTGAAAATGGAAATGAATTCGGTGGGGCAAATCTCAGATATGAGGAGGAGGAGGAATAAGAGTGGCGCGATTGCGATAATATATGCAACCAATTGTGGAGGGGAGGGTCACCAGGAAGAGGCAGGCGCACAAAAGAGACGGTGCGGGGTGGGAGAACAGAAACGGTTAGGATTAGCATCACATTGCATTCCGGTTGTTGCATAGCAACCTCTGTGTGTGAGTGTGCGTGAATGAGTCATAAATCAAGTTAAAATGTCGAATTAATATTACACCATGCACCAACAACATTATCACATCACTAAGAGGGTAGATAAAATGCAGGGAATGTGAAGTAAAAAAAACTCACGATCCAGATTGCCTGAAAAGCGAGCAATGAATAGAAGCAATGAAGTAAGGAATGTTCTGAAAGGGTATCAAATGCGCGCAGCAAAAGTAAGCGAGCTCTCTTGGTCCAGAAAGCAAACAAGGCCGCAGAGGATGATCCACTCTCCTAGACTGATGTAATACCGCGCGGCATTCCACCTGAATGGCAGAGTATCAGCCGCGCAGCGAAGTACGTAAGCGTGGGGGTCGAAGCCATTCACATCATGTGAACACTAGGGTATGATCTCCTAATCGGCAAAACGTGCTTTATGGTCAAAACAGATCCCATATGACACCACACGTACACAAAAAATGTGAATGACATTAGGGTGTGGAGGCGATTATCCCCGAGGTTAGGTGCACCCATGAAAACATTTTGGTGAACTGGTCAAAAGACTGGAACGGTTAACAGATACTGGAATTATTCGGTCTTATTATTTCGGCAAAAGAAGCAGAAACAACTGGGAGTCACTGTGACGGGATAGTCTGGTCGACAGACAATGCTTTTCAGGACGAGGGGTCGAGATAAGCAGCTCAGTTCAGCCCGTGAACTAGGGTCAGAGCATCGAGATGTGGTAGATTCAGTTGCACTGACGCACCAAAAGCCAGAAGAAATGGAAGGAAAATGGAATTCAGATAGTTCAGTGCAGCGAAACAACTCAGAGCCGGACACTGAAGTGTGGTAGATCCAGTTTCCACGACTCGCGCCACCGGGATAACGATAAATAATAATGGTGAGAAACTGGTGTGGAAAGCAAACAGAATACAATTAGGAGTTAAAAAGAAGTGCATAAAGCTAGGCGAAAAGGATGGTGTACTTGCAGCGCTTCTCTCAGGTATAGCTATCAACCTTTCAGCTTCAAACTTGTCTCCCTCTTGGTCGAATCTGTATTTCCAATACTGTTATAATTCAGAACGATCTAGCTCATAGCATCCGGATTTAATGTTTGCTTCAGTTCAGTGATTACAGTCGAATGGAGTCGAAAGGAGCCAACATTGAAAGCTGCGCATTAAGTGGCGGGGGGGGGGAAGGGGTAAGTTCAGCAATTCTACGTAGATCAGTGGTGATGCGAACGCTTCTATTTATCACGTGTTCAAGCACTATTGACGCTCAGATTAGTCAGAGACAAAGACGACGGCTAAGTGGCTTAAGCTGCTCGCTATTTAGCATCTGCCTCTAGCGGTCATGGGTTCGATCCCCAGTAGGGGACAGAGGGAATGCGCACCACTGACGAGCCCCAATAGGGCGAAACGCGTCTGCTGCTTTTCCGGACTAGGTTGTGTTATGTGGCTTGGGAACTACAGGGATGAATACCTTAAATTACAACTAAAATCCTGTTACTCATGAGTAAAAAAGACAGTAAGAGCCAGGGATCGTGAAGTAGGTTTACTTTTGGAAGCTGTTCAGTCCGGGTGCATGAGGCACAGGCTATGAGGAGGCTACATGCAACGATTGTGCGGCGAACAGCGCAAATGTTTCCCATGTGAAGCAGACAGCTGGAATTAGCAGTTTGTACAATATAATACGGTGGTAACGGTATCCATTTGACACGTTCAAGGATCCGTGAACAGCGATCAGATGGCGTAGTGTATGAGAAACAACCACACGAATAGAGTGGACAGATGGTGCTGTCAAAAACACATCTAGAACACCCGAACCAACCAGCCAGAAGAATCTGTAGAGAAAGATCGATATTCGGGAGTGGAATCAGACCTATAGAATACGGCTACTCTGCAGCAGCGTCGTTCATGGTGGAACCACGTGAGCCGTTGTGCTTGAATGAAACACTTGGGAAGGTGAATGAAAACAGTTGGAATTGAGTGCACCAAAGCTTTGCACTGACAGCGAGTGTTTCTATCTCCGATGTGGTCCCCCAGTGATAACGATGATTAATTAAATGCGGGGCGAAAGAGAGGGAAACCGCGGTCGAAAAGGAGATTGTATATTGCAAAACAAACACGAACAAGACCCCAACTGCACCTTTTCACTCAGCCTGAAGGAGCCCTGATGCAAAGGACAAGGTCCCAGTTAGGAAACGACAGACCAGTGGGACTAGGAACCGACACTTATCATAAACGGTTACAATTCGTTTAGCCGGGCTAGTGAGAAAGTACTTTCCAACAACGATCCTGTTTCGGTAGCATTTGCGCCCGGAGAGTTTAACTGATACGCATACGGTATTGAATAGGCCATGTTATAGCACATGTAAGCAGGTCCACACTTGAAAGGGACTGCTATTCAATCGAAAAATACACTCATTTACTTTATTGGTTGCTTTCTAGCATAATTATTTACCTCAGAGAAGAATTAGGGGGATTTGAATGGTATAAGCAGGAATTCATTACATGTGGATTCAGTCAGATAGCCACCACACGTCCGAAAAATCATTGTATGCTCATTTCATCCTTTCGGGGTCGTTGGCAGTAAGTATTATTTATGCCCTTGCCGGGCTTGAACCCGCGATTTGACTGTTCTCAGTCTGTGGTTAGGACAACTGAGCTAGGGAGGACGGTAACGAACTTCATAACTAAGTTACTACATGTGGTATAGCACCGCTCACTAGCGACAGTTCATCGTTTGGTGAGGGAGCTACCCTGTTCACTGCACGGTTCAAGTCAATGGATAGTGGGTGGCGCTATATTACATCTAGTCACTTAGTCACGACGGTCATTGCCCTCCCCCTAGGTCAGTGGTCTCAACCACCGACTGGCAACATCCGAGTTGTGGGTTCTGCTCCGTAGGGGCCAGATGGAATGCGCACTGATGACGATTCGCGAAAGGATAAAAGGGCCGAATAAGGTTTTTCCAGGCGAGTGGGGACTCTTTGACTGAGTGTAAATGTGGTGAATTTCTACTTAATTATTTTTGTATTCAAACTTGAGTTCAAACTTCAGCGGCAAGAGATATTAGTGATGCGAACCTGAGCAAAGCAGCATGGCTTTCATACTTTTTTGCGAATGCATAATAAGATTCACTGGAGCTCTAACGTAGCCAAATCATGATATAGCAAAGTCTGATGCGGACTAAAAGACTGTGTCGCATTTACTTGCGTGGTTAGACTCCATAGGGTGTGACATACTTGTCTGAACTGGAGTGGTCGTGTCGAGGAGCAAAGCAATTGGCTTCGTGGACTGATGGACGCACTCAGGGATGAAGGCTGAAGCGTCAAGCGCTCAGTTAACCTTACGTCCGAGAGTGGAAATACCACAAATCGGATACGCCAAGACGTTGATCGTTGCAGCGTGAACCCCATAGAAGCATCCCGCCGGTGCCACCCACTGAGGAACACATGATTAGTTACCTACATAGCCAATGTGAGAGATGACCGGCCGACGGCGGCGCGACTGGGTTGCATCACGGCAAAGGTCGCAGTTATATGGATGAGGTCGGCACACTGAGAGCAGTGGGGTCTCAGTAGCGCAGGGCAGTTCGGTACTCGTTCTCCGGAACAGCCAGTTAAAGCACCGTGTTGAACAACATGATAGACAATTAACTCCTCGGTTAATAAACTGGTCTGCAGTGAGGCGCGCATATACAAGAAACAACCCCCAACTCACCTCGTCTCCTGAGGTATTCGACCATCAAGGCAGCAATGTGCAATTTTGTCATGGCAAGTTCAGCCAAGCTTTTAGTGCTCATGTGCAACTTTGCCAACTCCTCTAGCCACGTGCTGCAATGAGAAGAGAGAGAAGACAACCACAATGCGATTCAACGAGTGAATTGGAAAGGCAATTGGTAGCGAACCGAAGTTTGAGTGATTCGTCAATTTGTGGTGCGCCGGTCAGTAGCCTTACGGATCACAAGCTTGCCTTGTAATCCGAACGCGCACGTCCGAGCGTGCGTAGGGACAGGGCGACCCTCGCAATATCCTCAGCCTACATGTGACTGGTGGTGGCTGAGTAGCAGCGAAGCGTCGGTACTGCGTACCGGCGTATTGCGGATGCCTTCTACTTCAATTTGTGATGCACCAATACCGTGTAGCATGATACGATGGAGGAGAATCGGACGGGAACGGGAAAACCATGGGTCACTCCAAGACAATCAGACGGTGCAAATCCAAAGATCACAGATACAAGTGTAGGATAGAAAGAATCAACAGCAGTAAACGACAGGCGAGACGTGATGGGACGGGATGGGACAGCATGCAAATGAGCGGAGTTTTAATAAGCATCAGCACAGTACGCAGTACCGACACTTCGCTGCCGCACAACTACCACCAGTCGAGGGTGGGCTGAGGAAACTGCGAGGGTCACCCGGTCATTAAGCAGGCTCGAACTCGCGCCCTCGGATTACAAGCCAAGTGTGTGATCCTTAAGGCTACGGGCCGGTAAGCATAGAGTGGTGGCCGAGCCGTAGCTCCTGATAATCACCACTCATTGTACTGTTATGTTTACAGTACACCCCGTCCCTACAACGGGGGCAGACGGTCACAGACCGCATGCATGTCGCAGGTAATAGACAGGTAGGTGCCAAGAGTAACAGAGCTAGGTAGGTTAACAAGTGTATGCATTAAGGACATTTATCGCCGTAATAAACGCCTTTTATGCACTCTTTGGGCTTCTGCAAACTTTGCACTCAATGAGGCTGCTAGCCACTTTTCGGTTACGAGCTGAGGTCGGCCGTGCAGTTAGTGAGGTGACCAACAAGCGCTGAAGTAGCATTTCTTCTAATTTCGCCGGATCACCTTCACTGTATCTGTAATAAGGGGTAGCCTTCCGTATACGAGCAATGAACTCAGTTACATTTTCTACCGCATTCTGGTGGGGTTAGGAAAAAAGTGTTTGCCTAGCAGCAAACACGTTTCGTCGAACACCTGAGAGAACATTAAGTACTTTCAAGGCACTGCATCCGGCTGCACAGACATCGTCAATACAGAAGGCGGCGGAATGTCGCTGCTCTTCTTCAACAAGAAATGGCCGTAGTAGTTTGTTTTTGTGTAGATGACTGGCTAGTCGAACAACCTCCTAGTGGTGCAAACTAGGTGAATTGGGTTTGACCCGTACCAGCAAATAGATCGGCGGCAGCGTTCCAGAAGGTGGAAGGGTTTTCGCCGGCCAAGTGTACTCTCAGTAAAATGCCACAAATGTCTGCTTATCAGCACTGCGACGTGGCGGATGTAACTCGGCATAAACTTAAGTTCCTGCGCCGTGGATAACCGGCAAATGTTATCTAACCCACGAACATCAATGGCCAATTCTCACATTACTGACGATTACAAACAGCAAAAAAATGCTGCGGCAGATTCACAAACACAAACTACACAGCTACATCCATACACAACTGGACAGCGGAATCCGGTTTCGGATTTGCCTGTCACCGTGGTCAGCCACAGGACGCCTGTGCCTATAGAGGGATCACGGGTGGCTTGCGCTGCACCACCCACAGCTCCAAACACACAACCTATATCCAGTGTAAACACGAAGAAATAAGACCGGAAGGAATGAGGATGAGAGCCAGGTTTCATCAAAGGAGCAAGTAAACACAATCATGCTGTATTTGGGGAATCAATCGCACACAAGGCGGTGGCTGGACCGTAGTCCGCTCCACACTGAGTGCATGGAACCACTCATCGAGCCCAGCACGGCCACAATGACCGTGCACCCCGTCCCTTCCAGCAACGACGAACTGTCTCCTGGAGCTAGTGTAGTCGATGTAGTGGGTAATGGACAGGTAGGCACCTTGTCAACATGCACATCAAGCGCAGCCACATCGGGGATATCAACTAAAAGCCAATCACTTTAAAAGACGAGATCAAATAAAATAAAACGAATAATGCACACAGATACGGAGACATAACTCTTCACTAAATGAACACATGAAATAAATTGGTTACGAACAAATCCGCGATAAGTTAGACGCCAGAAAATATATTTCAAACGTGAAAATGTTATGGAAATCAACTTAATTAGTTTAAGAGACGTGTACATGTTCATAGAAGAAAGTTCAGGTAGACACTGATATGGTATAAAAAAGCATTAGGACAATATAGCAAACCCACCACCTGAAATAAAAAGACCCAGCATGCAAGCAAGCGGTTCGTAAATCGAATGCAGCGTAACTACCAACGCTACGCAGGTTCCGCCTACGTTCTCTGCAAGACTCGTCTTCGTTTCGGTGTTGGCCCCGAGTGGTCTCGCTCATGGCTCACTAGGCCTGCCTGACTCAAGCACTCGAGACCGTAGGTGCTACGGCACCATGCCATCGATGTCAATGGAGTAAAACCCATCGGCAACTGTCGCTTCCGAACTTGTCGCATCCTCTTTGCATGTACGAGGGATTTCTCTTGCACCTCACGCAACAACGCCATGCACGCCGGTCAATCGCTTTCGATTCCTATCACCTGAAATCAACAGTAGAACGCGATAGGCTCACTTCGATCATGTCCTGGTAACGAATCTTCGGTTTCCTCACATGCCGCTTCCTCCAACTCAGTTGACCATATAATAGCTGTTTCGGTATCCGCGTAGAATCCATACGCCAAACATGACCCAGCCACCACAAGTGTCTCAGCAAAAGTCTGCAGTCCAATGCATACATTGGAATTCGGCGCAAAACGCATCTGTGTCCGCAACTCAGTCACACCAACCGATGTGCAGAATCCGTCGCAAACACTGTTGATGGAACCGCTCGAGATATCGCACATCCCGCCGGTACATCGTCCACGTTTCGCTGCCGTATGGAAGAACGGACAACACCAGGGATTTGCACACCATCAGCTTCGTGCCAACGGTAAGCTGATGTTTGGGGTGTACGGGGTGCCAAGCAGGAGTAGCACCGCTGGTAGGAGACCTGCCTTACCCTCCGGGGTAGTCCGCCTATTTTTGGTCTCCACCTGTCACCCAGCTCTCACTTGTGGCTCCAAGAAGCTGCTTGCACGCGGCAGCGGCCACACCGCGATCAACCGTCAAGCATGCGGGCTAAACCAGGTGAGGGTAGCCGGGAATACTATTCCCGGTGACTTCGTACTCGAGTGCAACGTCTGTCCTGACATCTGGGGGGGGGGGGGGAAGAGAGATCGATCCTTGATCCAACGGACAGAAGTTAAGACAATTTTCCAGATCCCTGCCGCCTTGCAGGTAGCACCTGGCTGTGCAAATGCTAGAGGTGAACCCTCAAAGAAATGCCGGATGAAGTTGAGGTCATCATACGTATCCATAATCCCCACGAAACTTCATGACATGTCCGTTACCCGCGATTCTTCTCATGCTACAGCGTTCCCGGTAGGCGACGCGCTCTGCGCTAACCCAGTGGCCAGAGTGACAAGTAAGCTAGCTGGGTCCCTCAATCCCCGGAAGCCACTATTCATTGGATGCTGGAATGTCAGAACCCTGTTGGATGTCGGCAGCTAAGTGTTGACGATGCACACACTACATGACTACCAGATCGATATAGCATGCCTATCAGAATCTTGAATACCCGGCTATGGCTCTCGACAAATCAAAGTCCCTGGTGTAGACACTTCATATTGGCTTTACCACAGTGGGCCGGAAGATAATTCTGGCAATCAAGGGGTTGCCATGGCTCTCAGTTGCCAGGCGCACTACGCTCTCCTTTCATGGAAGCCAGTAACAGCTAGAATAGCAGTTGCACGATTCAAAGGTCACCCACTGAATCTGACCATAATCTCTGTCTACGTACTAACCCTACCCTCAGCGGAAAGGGACAAAGACGAATTTTACGATACTCTATAGACAGTGGTGAACCATGTTCCAAAAAGCGACATCCTCATAATTGCTGTGGAATGGAATGCACGAACCGGTCCTAGGAACGATCAAACCCGGCACATACTCGGGAGATACGCCCTTGGAGAGCGCTGTGATAATGGAGACCGCTTGCTCAGCTTCGCTGACCTTAACCGGTTGTACCTAACAAATACTCGCTTCCAGCATCCCAGGAAGCGTCTTCTGACGTGGTACTCCAACAATGGTCGTAAAGGAATCCATGCAGATTACATCTTAATCCGATCCAGGTGGATGTCCTCCATCGATGAGTGTCGAGCGTACAGAGGGGCTGAAACAGGCAATAAAGGTGATTCGGACCACGTACTCCTGCGCGCCAAATTCAGGCTCCGCTTGACAACGCGCCGAAAGACCTGTCAACCAAAGGGCATCCACACTGCCCCACTGGAAAATACTGACAGCTGCCGATCCCTTGAGGCAGCAATAGAAGCAGAAATTGCTGCCCGTGCACCACGCCTCGTAATTGCAGAAGATGAATCTGTAAACGCTCGTTGGTTTAGGCTAAAATCGTCAGTTCAACGCGCCGCCTTATTTACCCTGGGCTCTACCTCAAAGGCTGCAAAGGACTGGATCACTGAAGACACTATCCGGTTGTCCGCTAAAGAGATAGAAGCACGTCTCACGAATTCCCCAGACTATCGTCGCTTGAGACGTGAGGCAACGCGCCCAGCACGGAATAATCGCAACCGCTACTGGTCTGATATCGCAGGCAAGATGGAAGCTGCATCAAATTCTGGCAATTTGGGTCATCTCTACCGTCTCGTCCGTTCAGTTACCGGCAAGCGTCATTCACCACAGCCAATATTGCGCAATTCAGAATGCCAAATCATCCCCGATACGGAAGGAAAACTTTTCGGATGGGTAGAGTATTTTGGCAACCTCCCAAACCGCCCACAACACACTCCCGCACCCATTTCAGCATTAACCCAGCCAGGATATGATGCGGATTGCTCACCGCCATCTCCCACAGAAATTGCAAATATCGTTCGTCACCTGAAGCCGAAGAAAGCCCCGGGAGCGGACGGGATTTCAGCGGATATCTAAAATCTTGTCTACCAGCTCTCTTTGACCATTTGCATGAGCTCTTCTGCTCGATATGGGAGACCGAAATCTGTCCTTCCTCGTGGAGCACCTCAGTATTACTGCCATTTCCCAAGAAAGGTGACCAAACTGTGTACAGTAATTACCGCGGGATTAGCCCAATCGAGGTGGCTGCCAAAACCTTTGCACGAATCTTGCTTTCCATCTTTGCCAATGTGAGGAACCTGCGAACTCGCCATAACCAAGGTGACTTCGTCCAGGCAGAGGCTGCACTGACCAAATCTTCACTCTACGTCGAGTATTCGAACACCGCTACCATGTGGCACTCAGCCAATTATATTGTAATTGGTACCAGTTCCAGCAGCCCCCGTTTGTGTGCTTCGTTGATTTTCGAGCTGCCTTTGACTCAGTTGAGCGCGAAGCACGCTGGAGAATCCTAATTGCCGATGGCTTGCCGGTTAAACTCGTTAACTTGATGAGATCATACTACCGTTGCAAGAAGGCCCGGATTCGGGTCTATGGAGAAGAAACAGAGGAATTCGATATCAATACTGGAGTCCGTCAGGGTTGTCCACTTTCTCCAGTTCTGGTCAACTTCGCAGTCGACTGGGTTATGCATCATGTCTTTGAGGGCTATCGTGGTATTCAAGTTAGCCCTGACTTTTGGCTGTCAGATCTAGAATTTGCTGACGATATCGCTACGCTTGTGGAAGATGATATATCACTACAGTCATTGCTAAATCGGGTCGACCAGTCTCTATGATCGGCCTCGAAAATAACACCAACAAGACGAAATGCTTCTCATTGTTAGCCACCCAGTCCGCGACGTCGCTCCTCTTACATGGACAACTCATCGCATCTGTTCCGGAGTTCATGTATCTTGGATCCACTATACTCCCCAATGGTCAGGCTACATCCGAAATCCGGAATCGTGACAGCGCTAGAACTGCCTTCTTACAACTGAGAAACACATTGTGGCGAAGGAGGGAAATTAGTCTGAGAACAAAGATCCGAGCATTCTCAGCAACCATTCGTGCCATTTTACTTTATGGTTGCGAAACACGACCGCTGCGATCCGAAGTCACCCGGAAGCTGGAACTTTTCGACCATTGGTGTCTAAGGCTTATTATGAAAACGCAGTGGCATGAGCGTATCACCAATGAGGAAATCCGTATGCGCTTTTACGGTTTTCCGTAGCTCACAACGCCCATTCAACGACGCAGACTTCAGTGGTTCGGTCAGGTCCTCCGCAGACCAGACACTGACTTCACTAGGGCAGTGGTTTCACCCCCGCCTTGCCACGGTTGGCGTCGTCGCCGTGGTGGAAAATTGAAAACGTGGCTCACTACAGTGAAATCGGATGTCGATCTTCTGAGACCCCATGTTGTGCATGGTGATCGTCACTAGATGAATCATTGGATCAGTATTTGCTTGGAACTTGCCGCTGACCGCCGCGTTTGGGCAACTGACATTGCGACATTCATGAAGCCGGTTCATCCTGTCGCAGGAGCTAGCCGCAGTAAAGTAAACTGACGGTTGTTCTACACTCGGTACTCTAGCTTTCCGAAGGCCGTCGTTGCGTTCGAGACGCGGACACGAAGCTCACAAAATATAAACGCCCATACACACATTCACTGTCATGCCAAACATGTATTTTGGTAAATTTTTAATCACACTGTTACCTTAACATGATCATGCCTGTAAAGATGTGCCCCGCATTGTCGAGAATAAAAGTTTATTTATTTATTTATTTAGAAAGGTATTGCGCCATCTATCCAACTGGTCATATATGGATTTTCTGCAGCATATGACCAAAATAGTGTGGGTGTATTCACACTAGACATGGCGATCTCCGTCGCCAAATTGTAAATTTTAGTTTTGGTACGTGCAAATTCGAGAGCATATGCTCTACAAAGACCGTAACCCTAGTGCAGGAAAAACAAGTTAAAAAGAACACGGCGTAATTAACAACTGACCGGACATTCTGGATCGTCTTACGGTGGCAACACGAGGAGAGCGATGTGTGCGTGCATGTATACTTGGTATCCCTCGGCATGAAGGGATCGGGGCTTAACCTTTGGTGAATAGATGACAGTTGGCAAGGGAGATTTGCAGTTGGTGTCCGGATGATGACACTGGTGCACAGTGCCAACCGGAGCAGCTAAGATGAGGCATGAGAACAGAGGCAAAAGGGTAAGCTACTGAGGAAGTGCGCACAAAAACAAAACTAGTCAAGGGATAGATAAATCGTTGCGAAAGTGACAAACGCAAAAAAGGCTCAGTTCACTTCCGTTGAACAACTATGATCCGAGAACTGAAGTGCGGTGGATCTAGTTGCCACGATTCACATCGGCAGAATAATAATAGATAGCAACGGCGAGACAGTGGGATTTAATGCAAATAGACTGGAAAGAAAATGAATGAATAAAGGTGCGTTAGGTTAATCAAAATGGAACGAGATTTAACAACTAAATGCAAGAAACCGAATGAAGGAACGCCACTGACATCGTGACCACGCCATGTCTGATACGCTCTCCGACCATCCCGGGGCCCCCGCCTGCGAATATAAAACGCACTAGCCTGACTAAGCCACCCAGTCAATTTTTCATACTATGCCACGTCATGAACCGGCAACCCCGCGATTTCACCCAAGTTGGTGTAGTCACGGCGCATACTGAACGCCGAGGAAGCCGGTCAACAGGTGTGTGGAGGACATGGACTAGCCAACGCAGGCGACTAAGACTTATCAAACACTCGACAGAGGCGCCAGAAGGCTTCTTGCCAAAAGCCAACTGGCGGACCTCAGCATTTCTCACCCGGTGTTCCCACTAGACGTGAGCAATGCTGTGTAAGCACGGGTAATCAAACACGGCCAAAGGTCCTTGCCACGAACTGGTCAGTTCTTTTATCCATACAGTAAGACCGACCTTACCGCAGCGTTATACACCCTACCTTTCACTGACAGGCTGTTATCCCGCCGTTTCCACAGATGTTTGTCTCCGGAAAACCACACGAGACTTGCTGATACGCGAAGTAACTTCCTCAGTGATGTGACCACAAGAGGTGACAGCTACTAAGTGAGCCGATCCACCACCTCCAGTGGTTGCTCGATGATAGCTAGAATCAGAGGTGTGTCGGTCCAGTCCTGAAGCAGTACTTGGCACATTGAAGATCCAAAGCACATGTCGAAGTGTGCGACGCAACGCGTCAGTATTTCCAGCAATGTTTGGATAGCCACTGCGTCAGATTCCGCATACTCCTGGTTTGTCAGTCGGTCGCTTGGTAGAACTTCCACTCCGGTAGAGTCTGAAAGAACAGAGTCATTCTTGAACACTTCGACCACAAAACTGAAGGGAAAAGGAGAGATAGGACAATTTTGGTGAACCCCACTTGTCGTGGGGAACTCAGACAGTTTCCCGTAGATCATTACACGACGTCGGAGAACACGGTAACGAGTTAAGAATGAGAAGAAATTTAGCTAACATGCCCTTCATGGATAGGCAGTGCCACAAACTGGCGCGGTCAACAGAGTCGAAGACAGCTTTTAAGTCAAGGAAAACCACTACCGTCGGTCGTCTGTATGTGTGTCTGCTCTAAAATTTGGCGAAGAGTAAATATGTGGCGGATGCAACCACGAATAGGGCGGGAGCCAACCTGGCTTTCTGTGAAGCCGCTCTCACGCGTAAAAGTAAGCAGAGGCAAAATACAAAGAGCGGAACGATAATTAATACGTTAATGTCCAAGAGCGACAATTGATGCAGCTACACAGAGTATGCTCTGCTCGCTGCTTCTAATCAGTATCAGTATCAGCGGAAGTTCGGAGGCAATGAAGATAAGGATAATGCCTCCATAATTTTCGAAAAATGTACGCTGACCCCTTTTAATGATGGGTACGATAGTTGACAGTGACATCTGCCAACTCAACCACAGTGCTCAACAGAGATCTGCCAGTTCCAAAGTCTCCCATCTTCGCTCCTGCAACCCGGAACGCAGTTCAAACTTGTAGCCTTCAACGTACGCACATTACTGCAGATCGGTCAGCAAGCTGAACTTGCCCGCACGCTAGAGAACCTAAGAATTGATATCTGCTGCCTGAGTGAAACACGGCTCCAGGACTCCAACTCAATCTACCAGCTGGTGTCACCGCTCCACCCACGCACCCGCTTCCATCTCCGCCGCCGGTGACGCCGAGTCTGCCGCACCTGGGCAAGCTGGTGTTGGAATCGCCCTCAGTGCTAGAATCGAGACTGCTCTGATTGATTGGATTCCAAGCAATAGTCGCCTTTGTGTGATGAAGCTCCATGACTCTTGTAAAGTTAGCAGACGTCGAGTCGAAAAGCGTGCTCTCTTCGTGATCTCTGCCTACGCGCCTACTGAGTGTAGCTCGGACACAGTCAAAGACCAGTTCTACCAGAACTTTCAAGAGCTGCTCCTAAGGGCTCCTAAAACAGACATCATTGTTTTGGCAGGAAACTTCAACGCGCGTGTCGGTCGTCTGCTGTCATGTGAGCGCCACCTCGGGTGACCGTATGGATATGATGACGAAGAGAGATGATAACGAAGAGAGACTGCTCAGTCTGTGTGCTGATCATCAACTATTTCTCTCCAGCACCAGCTTTCGTCATACTGGACGCCAGTACGCCACTTAGCGCCCCCATCATCAACCCACCGCTGGTCACAGATTGACAACATAGCTATAAGTCATAGATGGCGCGGCAGCGTACGCGACTGCCGATCATTTTGGTCAACATGTGTCGATACCGATCATGCACTGGTATGTGTGACCGTTTGCATGCGTTTCGGTGGTTCGCCTAGGTCAAAACATACCCCACTGAACACCTACAAATTGGAGGACCAAATGGTGAAGGAATATCAATAAAAGCTTCGTGAAAATCTCGCTCTCTCACACTTTGGATGTTGATCAACACTGGTAAAGTCTGCAACAAGCCATGCTATCGGTCAGTCGGTTTGTCCAGCTGTGGTCTCGCTCGCTCCACTCCCAAAAGCTGGATCTCAGGAAGATCCTCGGAATTGCTGGATCGTCGACGGGCGGTGCCTACTGGCGGAGAGTACAACGAACACCGCCGGTCTATTACGCAACAGCTGAAAGCAAGCCTTCACTCTGATCATGAATTTTGGTGGTCAAAACAAGTTGATAAGATGGAAGCCACTGCATCAGCTGGCAACCTCCGCCGTCTATGTCATATCATCAGGGCCACCAAATGCAAGTTCCACGCTATCAGCCAGACGATTTGCGAATCAGACGGCACAAAGATCACCAACCTTCACAGGCGATTGGGTCCCTGGGCAGAGCATTTCGCTTTTCAATTCAACCACCCAACACAGCTCCCTGTGACACCTCCAGCCCCAATGGATGATGCTTGGCCTGTCTCCACATCCCCCCCCCCCCCCAAATGAAGCAGAGATCCGAAATGCAATCCAATTTTTGAAAAGCCACAGGGCTCCGGGTCCCGACAGCCTAGCAACGGCTCTATTCAAAGAGGGCTGGAGTGTACATGTCAGCGAAATCCTATCGCTGTTCACGAAAGTTTGGACTGAGGAGAAGGTTCCGAACTCATGGGGAGAATCGGTCTTTGTTCAGATTCCCAAGAATGGCTTCCGCGACGATAGCTGCAACTACCGCGGAATCTCATTAATCTCTACCGCATCCAAAATCTTCGTGTCGGTCTTACTTCGCAGGCTTTAAACGACTAGAGAGGAGTTTTCCGGAGAAGAACAAGTCGGATTTCGTCCAGGCCGCGGCTGCATCGACTAAATTTTCACCCTGCGCCAACTTCTCGAACTTCGTCACATCCAGCGGCGGCCAACAATCATAGTGTTTTGGATATCCGAGCGGCATTTTATTCAGTAGATAGGCCTGTGTTGCGGAACTGTTTACTGAAGAAAGGTGTGCCCGACAAGTTTGTAACTATCCTGAAAGTACTTTACAGTCACACGTCGGGCAAAGTTAGGGCATACGCACGCACTCCTCTTCATTTGCTGTGACCAGCGGTGTTCGCCAAGGTTGCCCTATTTCACCTTTCCTCTTCAATTTCGCCATCATAAGATGTTGTCCAAAGAGCACTGGAAGGTGTCCAGGACTGCGGTGTTGAGCTCCTCCCAGGAGACAGAGTCACGGACTCGGACTACGCCGATGACATCCCCTTGCTGGGGGACGACCCACAAACAGTCCAGAGCGCCATGGACCGCTTAGCGATAGAGGCGTCTAAGTACGGCTTATGATTCACTCCGGGAAAATGTAAAACGCTGCTCCAGGACTGGCAGGTGCCTGAACCCGTGCTCACCATTGCTGGACATGTTCTGGAGCAAGTCCCTTGCTTTAATTATTTCGGGAGTTGCATGACGGCGGGTGGCGGTGTTGGAGATGAAGTCTCACAACGGATTGCAAAGGCCCGCCTTGCATTCATAAAAATGATACGCCTATGGCGTCGTTGTGATGTCAGCCTCATGCTCAAGGGCAGGGTGTACAATGCTTCCGTCCCGTGAGGACATAGGAGATAGTCCATTTGGTTCAGGCGTTTTGAACAACTGTATCTGTGTTAATTCTTTGTGAACTGTCACACTATCGATGGGTGGTGAAGTTTGTGGGGGAGTTGCAACGGTAAAGATGGTAAGTGCAATGCTGAATCCTTAATATGACCAGAGAAATTGATGATTAATTCCTCCACATTGAGAGCAGTGTGTGTGACACTTCTGACGACTCCACTCAGGTTCTACATCATTTTTTGTATTTCTCGGCAGTTATTGTTTCCAAGTATAGTTTGGACATAAATATGGTTGAGGCGGCACATTTCATTTGTTATATCAGTCGTTAAAGACTTTACTGAAGCGGTATCTTTAAGTTTGTAAGCTTTTTCTTTGAGTCTACGCGGTCTTTTAAGGCATTGAGATAAAAACCAATCTGCGCGAATGAAAATGGTTTCCATAGGACAATATAGCTGGTTAAATGATCCCAGTACTTCGACAAATCAGGATTGTAAAATATATTGAAATCCGTAGAGGCAACAGTTTCGCGTAATAGTTCATTGTTTCGGGAAAGGCATTGTCGTTGCGTTAACTTGCAATCTTTGCAGCGAATAACATTGTTGTAAATCGTTTTGCCGTAGATTATGGGAGTCAACTTTATGGTGGCATGAACTGAAGTTCCAAACGGTGTCTTGGTACAAAAAGAAAAAGCGTCGAAGTTGTTGACAAACACTAGGTCTGAGTTGTTTGTAACCTTGTTGCAGACTGCACCATATTCTCCAGCCCATGATTGGTAATAAAAGTAGTATCGAATCTATTAAAGTCACCGGCAAAACCCATAAAGTAGAATCTAGATGCTCAATGACGGAAGTTATATAATCGTCATAAAAGTTTTCAACATCTACTATAGGGCAGCTGGGAGAAATATAAATGTTGGCTAACAGAATCGAACCATAGCCACTCAAGAATCGAGGCCTGCATTTCACAAGTAAAGAGTTAGTGCGCTGCGGGTAATGACGATAGATAATTTTTGTCGGCTTGCACCATGAAGAATCTGTGTATGTGATAAGGCTACCGCCACGGTGCCTGTGCGTACATGGGCTGTTAACGCGATGCACTGTAAATCCGTCAAGTGCCACAAATGTAGCTTTTACGACATTGCGCAGCCAGGTTTCCTGTAGCATAATGATAATCAGTTGGGAGTATTCGCGACAGTTTGTTATACTTGTGAGCTCATCTAATTTGCTCACAAGCGAACGGATGTTGGCACTGATCAAAATAGATATACTCAGACGGCTGAGTACTTTTTCCCTCGAATTGCAACTCTCCATCCAGCGCGGTGCCTTCTTGTTTTCTTTTGGTTCCTTTCCACTTGTTCCGTACAGACCGACCAGGAAAAGTGCTAGGTTCCCGTTCGTGAAAACGAGCAGACTATTTAAAATGCCGCAAACGTAGGTAATCATGACGCGACTCGCGCAATAAAAAACCGATGAGTTAAAACAAAGGAGTAACAATAGTGAATGTGAGCGTGCGTGTCGGTAAATCCGGTGGACAAGAATCATAAAGCATGGCAGAATTTGAAGGCCCGCCAAGTTGACAGCGAACTGGTTGAAGTCCAGACCACTGAGTTAAGGCTATGATGAAGTAATCCACTCAAAAATAAACACTAGTACATACCGTCGAAGTGCCGGATTACTGCTGTAGGACTTGGCCAAGAAATAGTGCAAGTCGACCAGCCGTTCATGATCGTCACTGTGTTGACGCATCTCAGCAGTAGCGGCCAGTACCGTGCGTATGCGTCGAATGAGATCGTCCACTTCGTCCGCGAACAACTGGCGGTTGTTACCAAACAGCCAAAATTTCGAATCCGAATTCGTGGCTGTGTAACTGCCGCGCATATCAGTGTCCACGAGTGAGTGCAACAAGTTGAGACTGCAATCGAAGCCGGGTCCGATTTCGCTGACCAATTTGGAAACGGAGATGATGGTCTGAAGACGGATGGAGTGAGTGATGTGAGGTATGACAGCATCCACTAGATAACAGTTCAAACGTTACAAGGGCTAAAAATAAAGGCAGCTCTCCAGAAAACCAGAGAATCATCTCCAATCTTTAAAGACTCCTGCATAGTACCAAGGATGAAAGAAGCACCTAAGGAACAACTGAGGTAGTGATATAAAGTGCAAATGACGAGTAACCAGACAATCCAGGAAGACCGCATGTAAAGAAGAATCTGTGGTTCCTTCCAACGTTTCAATAGGTGGAGTCTCTCCAACGCCGCCGTGAGAAGCTAGTTTACAGCTGACCTCCGTGTCAGCTTCCCCTCTACGCCAGTCGTGAGCCAACAACTGAAAGAAAACATACCGACGTCGAATATTTCCTTCTGTGTGTACCGCTTTTCTTGCACGTGTCGTACAAGTTATATTGGAAAGACGATCAGGCGACTGCCCGACAAAGCTCGGTAACATTGCCCGGCATAGCGCTACACCGGTGTGAGAAAGCCGATATCGAGCGGAGTGTTGTGGGAGTAAGAAAACGAAGGAAATTACTGAGTACGCTTAATAGACAGGTTCCGTAGTTGACATTTCCGAATAACCCGGAACGGTATGTGCCAGACTCAAATCACCAAATCAACGTGGGAGGCCCTGCAGTCAATCTACCGGATATCTAGACGTCAGAATCGAGCACTCCGATGTCGCCTATTAGCAACAGCCGAGGCGATCACTAATCGGTTCCATAAACCCCAACGTATCGGCTCAACAGTAGTTTGTCCATGCTCTTCATCTACCATGGCTTCAAACCGCCCCGTGTGACGACGATGCACTTAACTCGTCCAATAACGTTGCCCTAGTCATTGCCATCACCTAATCTCATGAACCGAACAATTCGCCTCATTGATTTATCGCATTTAAATGCCCTGTGTTAGTCGCATTTTCTATCTGCTGTGCTGTACTTGCCTGATGAGAACCACCGAAAACAAGCTTGTTCGCCTGATTGTCTTGTACTTCTGATGTCACCTTAGGGAGTATTTGCTCAGTTCAAGAATAAACAGACGAATACCAACAAGGTGGATAGACTGTGCTCCGTAATAAATTGCGCCTAAATTTCTTCGAACGTCTTCGGTGTAAAGAAACGATGATCAATGCTACGGCCCTTGGGTTAGAGCAAAAGAAACAGGCGGAGAGACACATGGGGAGCGTAATTAAACCTTAATGAAAACATAATTTGCTGTTATCCCGGCTTATGCGTCAGAAATATACAACTCGCATCTCCTCTAGGCATATGCACAGGGGTTCAGGTATGATGTACAGAGCGGCGCTATTCATTGTCTTCGTCGCAGACATGCATCTAAGCTACCATGTTCCCTTATGACCTTAGTTACACAAGGACGACCATAGGAAAAGCACCGAATGTAACGAAATAGACCAGGTCAAACAAAAAGATGAGATATGAAGTATACAAGGTGGTCAATGTTTTCTACTTCGACCCTTGCCTGCACATGTGGCGTGCAATTCAAAAGTGAATCTCCAAGCTGACTTCAGTTTCTGATCTCCACTGCTGACATTACGAACAGAATAAAAGTTCGATATGCTACTTTCAGAACCCGGCGCTCCACACTAAATGTGGTGTCTCCCAGGATCGGATTTGGCTACTGTGCTTCGCAATCTTAACAAGCTAACACTGCCCAGTATGCCATTTGGGAAAAGTGCCTATCCAGATGTGCGTAGGTTGTGCTGGCTGTTTTACAAACAGCACCAACTTCCTTCAGTGAAACGACAAAACGCCTCCCATGATCTACGAGGACGGCGGTGTTTTGAAGATAGCGAGATTCGCATACCATTCACAGCCACTGGACGGGAATGTGTCGACATAGGGGTGAATGGTTCACATCATTGGAGCGTCTAGCATGAACCACTACGAATTACATAGGCTAGCGAAATGATAATCATCCAGGTCCATCGTTCTTTACATTTCCAAACGTAGCAGTGCGATGTGACAATTGTCGTTACTTGTAGAGCTGAATATACCGCTCGTCTCTGAACAACCACCCACTTCCATTACAGGCATGGATTTGGAATCACGTGATAACACTCAAATGGCTGCAGCTCGGTGGTGGCAACCAACTAGCTTTGCTCAAGTGCCGCACGTTGCGAAGTAGAAGTTAGCAAATTGTAAAAGCCACTCAAGGTCACCCGTCGTCAGCTCCCAGGTTGTGTGATAACCAGTAAGAGTTTGATGTAAATGGAACAAACCATAACATTGCTGCCACCACCTTTTGCAGTCATGCTACCGAAACCCATGCTTCAATGATCGGCGAGGATGGATCTCGTCAAACACTCATCCTTCGTGATATAAAAGGGAGTTTTTCGGATCGCAGTCGATAAAGTACAAGGTCACCGACGAGAAGAACACTACTGTCATGTCTTTCCTCTCCTCTCATTACTGACCGATTGCTAAACAACCTCTAATGGTCTGGTTCTACGCACCCTGTACGGAGAATAGGTAAGTACTGTTTCCCACATCTTATGGAGTCTGTGCGAGCATTTGCCACGGTGCGCTCTGTTCGCTGGCATAGGGTAGCACTGGAAGAAATCGCACGGCGATAAAATATCAAGGCGCTGACTTCCAGTTAAACTGTTGTCGGCTCCGTACGTCTTCCGGGTTGGGGAGTCTGCGATGAAGAACACCGTTGGCTGGAGACTCTTAAGGACATGGCGCGTAATCGCATACAATGGAAGGTTTGCATAAAGCTATGAAGTGATTCTACTGATCAAAACCGTAATCACTAAGCTGACAAAAATGACAGAACGGCGTGTGAAAAACACAAAAATATACTTCGTGTATTTCCTCTTTGGTAATCTTTGTACTTATTATACACATTCATTCCATGGTTTCTCGAAAAGATCAAGTTAACTGCTAAATGTTCAGATGAGGAGTCATATGTCAGATTTCTTCAATAACAGACTAGCTATCTAAGAGAGTAACTGAGTAACGCTGCTACACCAGAGGTAAATTCTCGCATTCACTAAGGTACTTCATGCAAAATAAACAAATTCGCTGCTATATTCTGCACGTCAAGAGGTCTGTGACCACGTGGGGCTTGGTGCAAGATGCTGCCAAGGCCGGAGACCAGTTACACCAGCGGTAAAAACCGATAGGAACCGGGATACCAGCAACGGATATGGGATAAGTTTAATGGAAAAGCTGACATAAGAAAGAATGCTGTTAACACGAAGGCATCGGAGGGTGTGTAATCCGTAGGAACTTTAATATTCTGATGCAAGGTTTCATCGAGAATAAAACTATTAATTTGGCTATTTATATAGTCAATGGTGAGACTTAAGCCCCACTACATCCACACAAATTCCCATTTCCGAACTGCTTTATGTGCGTTAGTCGGCTACATTCTCATTAGTTTTCTGATAGCTTTAATGTCATGCTCAGACGCTTCTGCTCAGTTCCAATTATGTGTTATGTTGTCTCCTGGAACCACGGCTACAGGAACACACAGCAATTGCTCTGCTTTATCGTCTTTTGTCGGAAAGAGACGTATAGTTTGGGTTCATATTTCGCAATACCTTGATATGTGTCAATCGTGAGATAGTTCGTTGTACCAGCCTTGTGGTTAAAACATACCTAGAGGACTGCAGATGCGAACAGTCAGTGCGTACGACATCGCTGACGAGGAATACAGCGCTCCCAGGCCGTTCGCCTCCTCTCATTAATGACCGACTGTTATACAACCTCTACAGGCCTGGTTATGCACACTCTGTGGGGAGAATAGGTACATACTGTACCCCACATCTTACAGAGTCCAGTCATGCGTGGGACTGTGTTCCGATTTAGACTGACTTTGCTCACACACACAAGAAAAATCTACAACGCGTTATCTCTAGGCTGTAGATAGACCAATCTATGTGAGTACCTTCTGAAACTGGGAATTAAATGGTCGGAGAACGAGCGAATGAATGAGTCACCCTTAGCCCTTCAGATTCCGTTGAGCCCTTTGTAGTCTGTGGAGTAGCTGGACGTCACCACAGTCATTTATATTAATAATGCTTAAGGAAGCGCGCGGTGTGATAGAAAAGTTGAAGTATAGACCCATGTGTGTAGTACAGGAGTAACTTCTAACGTTATACAATAGAACACAGCAAAGTGGGAGGTGTGAGGGTAGTATGAAAAACGGGAGCAGTAAACGACCAACCTGCAGATGAACGCGGTGGAAGCCCGCCGCACCGAATGATTCATAGCTGCATTTCCATAATTTATATAGAAAACTGCAGGAATCCGCGCGGATTTGAGCGACCGCATCGTTTAGCGGTACACTTTCATCTGCCAGTGGCGGAGTAGATTCAGATTCCAGTGCACGAGATGAGCTCTCGTTTGCCCAACGAAGGCTAGTCAAGCACACCGCATTAAGAACATCAGTGGACTGGGAGAAGAGTACCTGCGGGAAATTAATGCGAAGAGTACAAGGTGGCAGTAAACTTCGTACTACTTATAAGTAGGCAAAAACGATACTAATCTTATTGCAAGAGCAACCTGTGCAGCGCCCGGTGACGGACAGTTACATAGTGATCGGCATGGCATAAAGAAGTATGCAATCGGAAGTGGCTGGGCACGGATTACTCAAGCCACATAGGGTTCAGGTGGAATGGACACTGCTTACAATTGCCGAAAGCATTAAACGGCCGTACAGTGCTTTTCTGAGCGAGTGATGGCCGTTTGACTGAGTCTAGATGAGATGAACTAGTTAAACCATTCAACATACGTGTGGCTTGTAATCTAATTGTGATGAGCCAAGTAAACATCCGATATTTGTTGAAAAGTGCGAATCGGATGCTTCGCGGCTGGCTCACTCGCGGCTGCATTGGACACAATCCAGCTTACAGACGGTGGCAGAGCACAAAGCGAGAAGACGGTGGTCAGACGGGCCACGTAAGTGGGGTGGACGTAGAGCCGCCTACCGCGGTCAACCGATGGCAATCGCGAGTGTGAGCAGACGATGTGTGTGTGTTCACGTGTGTGTGTAATCATGTAAAATGGCTGAACAGAGGCTGGAGGTGTAAGTGTTGCAACCTGATACAGCAGTGACCTAATATCTGTATCATTTGTGAACATAACAGGTCACCTGCTGATCGAAGTAGGTCAACTGAATGGCATTGGGACCACACAGATCGGTGCCGCAAACCGCGTACGATGAGTCACAATATGTGATACAAGGTGACACGGTGGAGTAACGCGCAGAAAATATGTGACTTGCTAAGCTGATTCGCGTTAGGTGCAGAGAAACCGATTAAGGTGTTAGTGCATTCGTCCAAACAAAGCGCAGTCGAAAAGCTATGGGGAACAGTTTGCAGGAAGACATCAACAGCTTCACAACGATTCGATACAAAGGTTGCTTTGTTAGAATTTGTTTTACAAGGAGGCGTAGAACAGCCAGCGTAGAATGTGTGGAGTTTGAATTCCGATTCAGGACACAGACCCTATGAGTGAATGATCGCTTAGAAGCGTTCGGCAGGTTTCACAGCCGCCCAATGGATAAGCACAGAGCAAAAATGCCCGTATATCTGCAATTACGATTGAAAGGCAAGGTCGTGGCCAAACAGATTGAACGACGTTATTATATGGCATTTTGATGCACACTCTAAGTCGTCAACCAGTAAACCCGCTAAACGAGCAAGAAGCTATCGATGCCTGCTCAGCCGGTATCCGCAACAGTACTGTTTCATTTGTAGCTAAGGGGTTAGTTGCTATGGCAGAACAGACCGGTGCCTGAGTAAGCAAATCGGAGGTGACATTCCAAGCTGAATCAACCCAACGGCAAAGCAATCACAAACGGAAGGTGTATCAATGAGAAAATTGTCAACATCCAGCCCGTGATCGAAACGTGCCATCAGGTTGACTCCGATTAGGCGTTTGCGATCAGCTATCGTGACACAAACGCCGGCGCGCTTGGGTTTACCAAGGCTGTGGCCATTAATTGGTTATTCGTCCAAAGTTGTGCATCTAAAAATAGTTATTCGTAGCACTTAAACTCATATGGAGTTCGGAACTTACGTCCCCACGTACATATGCTGTAATCTAGACTTGATGGGATCTTCTAGGTATGAATTATGGATTTATCATGTGATTACTTAAGGCACTGCTGGTTCGCAGATGAACAGATAGCACGAAATTGCACCAACTTGCGACACTCGACTTCTTGTTCTTTTGTTCCGTATCATCAAGTGGAAAAATAAATGCTTGAGTGGAAGGTATAATGGGTGGGTGACGGAGAACATGCGGCTCATTAGGGCTGAAATGTACCTTGGCGAAGCGACCGATGAAAACTCGCAGCGCAGCAAACGTGTGTCGAATCAGATAATCAGAGGGGTTATGCGACAGGAGAGCGATGTACACTTCCAAAATCCCCTTAAACATCGGGTCATCGGGTTTACTTGACTGCAGATCGGACTGAAAAATACAGAAAAGGAAACAAATGATGGTAATGGGGGCACGGATCGGACAGTCGCATAACGAAGTTAGGAGGTGTAGGGCGGGTTCAATGCACAAAAGTTATGCAATGGGCTGTTGGGGAAAACAAAAGATAAATCAACTCTAGATCGAATGCATAGATCCGGTGGAAAAAATTGAGGCCGAATGGCTGCACCCAATGTCAAGGTAATGAATGGGTGAACGATGGGTTCGCAGCTTGCCTGCATTCAATGTACAACATTGGAATGACATGCTTTGAATAGAAAATCATACCATCGACTGCACCGTCCGACGAGAAAATATACTGCTGAAGACGAGCGGTGCAAAAGGCAAACGCAATGTGTGTGTGTATGTGTGTAACATAACTGTACGTCCCAGATCAGATCTGCTTGTTATCTATGATGCCGGCATCGAAGTACGTTGGAACCAATTCCAATGGGCAGTGCTGCTGCAAATGTGTAGGTGAGTGGCACACCAAGCAAACACAGCAAGGGCAGAACAAGAGGACGGAGAGCCAAGCTGAGAGCATCCGCAAGCATGTCCATGAGCAGACCAGCAGACGATAATTACGTGGGCTGGATAAAGAGTTCAAAATTGGTTGGGCCTAGCGTCAATGAGATGGAGCACAGAAGGAATGTACTGACCTAAACAGCCGTGAGTGACCAGCACACTAGAGTCAATGAAAGTGGACTGGCTGCACAGAGCTTAGATGGAGAACGAACCAATGAAAGGGAACACAAGTGACAGCGAGTCGAGTATACTAACAATACAAGTGGTCACTCTTCTCATTGAAAGCAGATCTTTGACAGTGTACCGACTATTAAAGTAACCAATCTGCGAGTTACGCCCAGAGAGACAACATACGCCAAATCGAACAAGTTTTTCGAGTCATCTATTTACAGTAGGTAAACGAAGTGCTAGCCTGTCGTGGTAATTTGGTTGCAAACATTTTACTATCAATCGTGGTGACATGTTCGGTGGGTTTTTGTGTGACAGTGTGTCAAGAGTCTTGTAAGTGAGGTCTCATGTTCTATCCCAGGTGGCTGTTTGGACAAGTAGCCCTACAGACTGGGTGGTCGTCGATCAGCGTTCAGAATGCATCACAAACAAGTGACCTTGGAAACAGTGTTGGCATTCATACGCCTGCTCATGTGGGTCAACCATGCGATTTGTTTGCTTAATGTTATGTTAGCAAAATGAGTCGTGCTGAGCACATGGCATCCAGTTCAACATGTTGGCCGATCGAATTTGTTGTGGAGTACCATTGGTACAGATCAACGTGCTATGGTGACCAGCCAAACATATTCCCAGCGTTTTCTCCTATGAGTAACGTTCCTATGCATGAACCTGTTCAAGGCGGACGCCTTTGTCGGTCCATTGAGTGGTCGTCTCTAACAGCTTTGACTGTACAAGAATTCCTTCGCGTTTTTTTGCCCTTACGTACTAGAATCGTCACATATTAAAATACAAAAATAGCAACTATCTTGATCCTCGTGAATGGAAATCAAGGGATGTAGACCAAATCATGTGTCCGTGTAGAACGTTCCTTCCCGATTTATGAGATGTAGTGTCTGCAGCATTTGTTCCCTTTGGACTGGTCCATAATGCCTGCAAATGGTCATCCCCAGGTTTCACGTAGTCAACTGCCTACTACTGGAGAGTGACATACTGAAGTAGAATAGGAGCGACGCGGTGCAGTCACCAATGAACAGAGATGATGGGCTTGTTAAGGCCTTTAACAAGCAGTGGCCCATTTCTTGATGAAATTGACCAAGACGCCTTCGACACTGCAATATTAGTGGGAACTTGCACAGTAAACTACCAGTACGTTATTGAAGTGACCACTCCAGGTATTGAGCAATAATCTAAAGGTAAACCACCACTAAGTCTAAATCGTAGATTGTATATCGAGTTACTTGCGACTATGGTGTCAACTAACGCTGATATACGACCAGGTGTTTGTTGATACGGCAAGCTCAACACTGCCCAGAGGCACTGGGGAAAGGCACGACCGGAGGCATCAACGGTTCCATACTGGAAAAACCGATCCAAATCGGACACTAAATTCGGCTTAAGGATGCTTACAAAGTGTTCTATAACGCACCGACGCGCGCGTGCTGAAGACAGACGAAGTGATCACTAGCAACCTAAGGGTGTCTGTGCAACCTTTCACGTTGCCAAGTCCCTAAGGAGAAATCCCTGACATGAAGCACTGAAGACGATCGAGCGTGGTTTTCTACACTCTTTCTATTGATCTATATGTGCCTCCTACGTAGGTCTGTGAGCTCTTTTGTGACCCTTACCAACGGAATAAATTGATTTGGGTATCGGACAAATGCACTAATCTTGCTCAAACCATCTCAACCATTTCCAGTATGACATTCACTAAAGTACGGTTACCACAAGCGTGCAATCATATTCACCCGAGGTGAATAACCGAAGACAGATCTCTTCGTTGTCTGAGACCATGATTGCTATAACAGTGCATCACATAGAGTTGCAAACCCAATGGCTATTAATATCACAGTCCCCGCTGAGCTTTGAGAATCTAACGCTCTCATCTAATAATGGATATGAACACAGAGCGGGCTTCAAATATTCTCATACTAGTCTGACGGGCTACGTAAGATGTCTGTATGTAGAACGCCAATTTGCGCCGAGGTAGAGCAAATAATCGCGGAAAATAATAATAAATAGCTGCAAGAACGAAACGGCGTGGTCCAAAAATAAAATAAATTGGGGGTTGACTAATGCTATTCAGTTGATGGGTGGTTGTTCACCAGACTAGCAGTTCGATTGCATGCGTTTCGTCCCGAAGTGAGGTGACCTCATCGGTGAGTCACTGCGCAACGAGTAACCTTACTGATTAACCCATTTTCTGTTGGTGTTCTTTTTAAAGGACACTTGCTAAATGTGATTTAAACATTGAATTAATTAAGACAGTTAGATTGGCCAAAATGATTGCAGAATACCAAGGATTGGCATCTTTTCAGAAAGTTCGGTCAAATAAAAATAAATATTATATTGTTTTAATGCGTTTTAAAGGTGTTCTTCAAAAACGTCAACGGAAAATGTGTTAATGGTAGGAATGCCGGCGGATGCATGGAAAGTCGGGGGAAATGAAAGACTGTCGATGAAATTGTAGATATAGCAAAGGGTAGGATGGAATGAAATCACGGCTAAGGGACTAAGTAAATGGAGCAGGTGTATGCGCAAACAATTCATCTTTATGAGGTGGTGGTTGATGGTGGAGTAAAGTGCACTTACTCTAAATACGCTGGAGAAAATGTGAAGCAAATCAAGTACAATAAGTCCCGATTCGGTAGCTAAATTTGCCTCCAAAAGGATTTTGTAATCTGAGAAGAAAAGAAACAAGACCGGATATTTCACTGCAACAACGCAACAGAGAATGATGAACACGGACGCACAGTCTTTGTGCGAGTGAACCCATCACTAACCTGTGATCTCGCTTGCCCCATTTTCTTTGAGATCTTCAGTAGTACCAGAGGTATAGACATTGTTCTCTGCAGTTCTCCCAGCCGCACTACCGGAACGCTTTGTAAGCTGAGAGTGGATTGGCAAAGGCGGTCGTCCAACAGCAACACGACTTCTGCTAATGTGTCTGAGGGCAAGACAAAGGCATAGAGGAGGATGTGAAAGCCTTCACGGACATAACGTATAAAAAGCTATGATGAGATTGAATGAGGAAGAGTGAGATCTCCGAAGGCGAAACAAATGCCGGATTACCATCAAAACCCATTCACCAAAAATGACTTACTTAACGCAACATGTTGCATCGTATGCCGTCGATACGGTTCACGACTGCACTTCTTACATTTGGCATGTGTGCGCGATAAATTCAGTAGGTCGAAGCGATTCGGGTCTATGTGTTCGCATGTGGTAATCGCATTTTTGGGCTGGAGATGTAATACCGTATTATCGACTCCAGTAAGAACCATACATTTGTCAGTGACCCAACCTACGCCGGTTGTGGTTACCTGCTTGCATTACTGATCAACATGCTGGCGAAATTGAAAACGCTATGTTACCGACCAATCACTTACTAACAAAAAAGGTCGTCTATAAAGGATCAGAGGTAAGATTCCTAGGTAAGAGTAGAGAAACAGAAATATTTAATATTCCTAAACGACAGGTCACTTGACCCATTAGTAGTTAATATACACACCGCGTTAAACCCGAGAAGTATGGATACCCTGGAAAATTGGTATAAACCGCCTAATGTGGCGTTTATCTCACGAGGCACTCAATACCAAGATCGTGAGCATTCCATCCGGCTCATACACTGTGGAATAGAAGTGATAATAGGGACAAATGGTTTTTTGGATCCAAATATATTTCTTTAATGTGGAGGAATAGCGCAACCGAAAAGAAGATGACACATACGGACCACACACATGCACACACGCAAACCCACACAGGGTGGTGATTGGAAAATATTCCCCTCTGTAATAGAACCAGTCTTAATTTCTTCCAGCACTTCCCAGATGAAGCAACAAAACAACAACAACAACAGTAGCAATACAGCAACCAATTGAATTTATGCTTCGCTGCCATACAACCATGAGGACCTATGAAATAAAGAATAAGAAGAGGGAGAGAAGGGGGACTTACCTGAAAACCTTAATGCCCTAAGCAAACATTCAGGGTCAAGGCGCTTACACCTTGTGTAGACAACATACCGTCACAAACAGCTGGCTATAGTGCAAAGATAATGCGGCATCGGCGAGACAGCTTCCTTGCGGCTTTCACTGCCACGCGTCATAATCAGCCATTACCCCTCAGATAACGCAGCACCAAACACACTTTAAACAGGCAATCCGATTAGGAGACGGCAGCAGACGCGCCATTAGTGCTGACGGCGAGCCATGTCTTGTAAAGTCTCGAGCCAAGCATAAAAAGAGTCACGTGGACTCCAGCCGGGAATGCGAGACGGACCCAATTTGGTCGTCAGTGACTTCATTTCCCGCTGTCAAGCCAACATCTGTCCACCTCAAGCCTTGCACCACCCTACACCTGACAGGCTAAACAAGGCCCTCTTAGGTAAGCGGTGACCAGGCATACGTACCACGTGCTCGAGCCAACGCAACTTATTCAGTGCTAGCTGTTGTTCTAGGGAGCTAGCATGATTGTCACAACCTAGTACTCGCCTACGCACATCATCTTTGCGGACACGCTGATGCCATCCGACACCTGCAATACTTCGCAGACAACGATGATCAGACCGAAGGGGCCAAGTCTCACTGCCGTAGAGCACAACGGCCCTCACCGTGGCCTTGTATATACGGCCTTTCAGACGGTGGAAAACTCTCTTCTGTCGCCAAAGATGCCGCAGGTCCAAGAAGGCAACTATGGCCTTTGCAATGCATGAGCTGACGTCAGTTACTATGCACCCATCGTTGATGATGCAGCTGCCAAGATAAGTGAATTGATCAACCACCTCGAGTTCCTCGTTAGCAAGGGTCAAGAGGTCCTGCATAAACACTTTGCACTTTGAGGGTGCAAACTGTATACCAAATAATGGGATCACTCTGGACAGGCTATACAGGGTAGATTATGCCGCCGCAACATCGTCGAAAAGCAAGACGATATCGTCCGCATAATCAAGATCAACTTATCTTTCACCAGACAGCACTTCTACATCGTGAGACTCTGCAAGGAAACACTCCATGATAGAAAAGACAGGACGATATTGAACAAAAATGGGGAAATCGGACAACCCAGACGGACGCTACTTGTGGTCGAAAAGCTAGCCGACAGGACACCGTAAACCCTGACGCGGCCTGTAGTGTTCGAGTATAAAGAATGTTATTAAAGAATGTTCCGCGCAAGTATGTCGAACAGAATCGATCGATCAACTGTATCGCACGCACTCTTGAAATCGAAGAATACAGTTATTGTCGGTCTGCGGTATGCGTGGTGCTGCTCCAGCAATTGCCGCAAAGTGAATATATGGTATACACAGCCAAGTCCTGGGCAGAAACCTGCCTGTTCTTCCATAATCCGAGATTCCCGTTGCACAGTGAGACGACGAACGAGAATGGAAGCCAGTAATTTTATCACAAATGGCGTTAGGCTGATACCCATGTGGTTAAAACAGTCTGTGCGACTGCCACTATAATCGATTCGCTCCAATCAGCCGGGACACTTCCTTCCATATACGTTCGAATGGGGACATCAGTAATTTGCAGAGGACCTTACCTCCATCTTTAAATAGTGCAGGTGGGAGGGAATCCCGGCCAGCGGCACGAAAACGATTGAGGGCTGTGATCGCATTTCCGCCTCCGACGGAGACTCTAAACTAGCTGTCCACGGCTCGCTCTGCATCAGATGAGTAGGAAGAGGTCCGGGAGCAGATGGCCAGCTGAACTGATCTTGAAAGTATCCTACCTAAATAGCTATCCGCAACTCCTTATTGTGTGTCAGCGCATCCCCGCTGTCTTACTGACGCCTGGTTTCCTGGGACCAGTGGTGCGGATTAGCTGGAAGAACTTGCGGTAATTGCCTACTGCCCCTGCTTCCTCCATTTCTTGAGCCCGACTGGTCCACCAGGCATTCCCGTCAGCACGTAGGCTCCGCTTTAGTTCACGCCTAATAACCCGTCTGGTTACATTGTGTACAGAGCCAGCCGGGAGGTGTCTTCTAGCTTCCAACAGGTTCACGGAGCTCTCGGATATCCAGTGACTGGTGCGGTGACGATTGACAGTGTCACAAGCAGCTGCTCCTGCGTCGTGCATGGCGACCGAGATCCTATTCCACTGAAGTTCAGTGTCACTAGGACAAGACAGCGGAAGTCCGATACGCAGCGCCTCTTGATAGGCTTGCCTGACCGAGGACTGAGACAATTTCCCTTTTGCCAATCGTAGGGGGCACTTGGTGCGCCTCTCGGTAAAGTTCATGGAGAAACGACAGCGTACCAAGGCATGATCAGAGTCGACGCAGGTATTCCAGCACGAGCGGCAATGCAGGATGGAACCACGTCACCTGTAACCTATGACAATATGATCAATTTGGGTCCATCGCTGGCCAGCTACAGGAGGACGCCAAGTGGCACTTCAGCGCCCACTGTGTCTAAAAGCAGTGCTACTAAGAAACAACTGGTGCACCGCACACCGTTGCAGCAGGCGCTCGCCGTTGTCAGTCCGTTCGGAGTTAAGCCCATAATTACTACCCAGCTGAGCTTTTGAAGAGCGCAGACACCTTACTTATGCATTCATATCCCCTGCAAGTAATATAATATCTGAAATAGCAGCACTGCGTAGTAGCGCGTTCAGTTGGTGATAGAATGTGTCCTTGACAACATTAGAACTGCAGTCGGTGGGAGTATAAGCGGAAAACACAAACAAACAGCGTGTTGTACTACTTCGTGAATCAACTTTAGCTGATGTCGCCAAACGGGCTGCACATAAACGGCTGTACACCGGAATGCAATGAACCAATGAAGATTCACTCTTGGAACTTAGAAGGATACCTACACCAGCTTGACCCATGAGTACTGCATCGGCGTCTCCGGATACGTGCAACCAATAATGAGAGGATAAGCCAGGTGCAGTTAATTGAACAACCTCCTTAGGGTCACCGATCCTAGTTTCGGACACGCAACACACATCAATACCCAGTGTGTTCAAGGTGCGTGCGAGTGTAGCCTGTTGATCTATTTGTCTTAGAGTGCGAATGTTGAACGTTGCCATGGAAAATGGACGGCGTGGCCTTATAAGGGACTGTTGCCGATAGGCTCCGATGTGTGTTGTGGGAAGGTGGCTGCAAATGGTTTTACTCCAGTAGCACTTCGATTGCTGTCAAGTGTAAAAGGGGGGACGGGATGGAAGTAAGAGAAACATGCAAAAGAAAGAAGAGAGGGGCCAGCAGTAGCATGTTTTTTCTTCTTCGTCCTGCTGTATGCAGCAGATAAAACGGCCCTTGATAATCTGCGCAACGGCCGATGCAGGAAGAAATTTATGTTTGAAGAACATATCATGGATGTAGGTGGACTGAGATACTGCCAGGGCGTCCAAACCTAGACGGGAGGACGATTAGGGTCCTCAACCAAAGCTTTTGGCTCAAAAGCCTGATCGCAAGGCAGCGGGGAGGTGGAATGATTTGATTTTACAGAAGTGGACGCCATCCCATTTCAAACCCCCAACTTGGAGGACCAGGAGACTGAGTTTGTCTGACCTCCCACCATTGACCAACCTGATAGGAATAGCTCTCAAGGTGCCCGGAGGCACCATCCAGTATAGCTCAATGGGTCAAAGTAATACGCAAACTGTCGCATCACGTTAAGGTCAAGTCTCGTTGCGACGATGACAGTGGAACAAATCGCCACCCTCTTCTGGGGCCAGAAAGAGAGGTGGTATGGGACGAGTAGGCGGGCTGCGCGGCAGGTGTAGCCATAAGGGACATATCAGACCGAGGAAGGCGTTACAACATTCCACAGTAAATGTGATCATTCAGCACAAATCCAAGTGCAGAGAGCAGCCGCGAAGGGAAGAGCCGTCTGCCATGTGACCCTAAGGTGGCCAGTTCGAATCTGCGTAGATGCGAGAAAGCTCGTACTACCCCTATCCCGCGGCGTGATTGGTGGGGATCGCGTATCAGTGAAGTACCAGTGCGGCGCATCAGCGTATTGAGGATGACCATCCTTTTTCTTCTCATGTAGAAAGAGTGCCGGAAACAAACTGGAGCAAAAATGGCCTAAGGGAGGTAATAAGAGCACATGCAAGCCACTACACCGGATGTACTAGAGACGGGAATGTAGAAATAGTATGCATTCATAAACTTGAGAAATGACTGAAAGGATCACATCCTCGACCGGTTATGCATAGAGTAGGATGAGCGGAAACGAACTCAGATTTGCGAATCGTTAGCCAAAGTGTCCCAAGTCACTAGTGCGTGTAAGTGTTAGGTTCTGAAAGAGGAATCGAAGAGCCGAAGGATCGGCGTCCGCGCATAGTATGCTGCTGAGTAAAAGGAAGCACAAACAAGCGACAAAAGGGCAAAATGACGAGCAAGCCGGAGCGTCATAATGGAACTGACATATGAATGGAAGTTCAAAGGTTGGGAGTCAATACACCTGATGTCCACGGAAGGTGCCAGAACTTTTATGCTTCATGTTAGCTTTAGCGACCTGGGAGTAGCCTCAATCTCATTCGAGGACAAACACCAGCAATTCGTACGAGTTCAACAGCACGAACGCGAATCAAGACAGCGTGGTCGTTACACCGATTGGAGATGGTCAAGTCCGCTACGTTTGCTGTCATAACCTAAAGAGAAGCGGTTTCCACGAGACATGAAATACATGAGAAAATTGTTATACATGTGTATGCTGTTGGCATAGGATCGGCTTCGATTTCTCAGTGGTCATTTGGCGTTGTGTGTGGATTCTTGTGGCCACAAAAGTAAGGACCCAATGAGACCAGAAACAAGAATAATCTTGATTGTAATGCACAGACACTAGCAGTTTTAATACGAACTAATCAACTAATCCGGGACGACCGATTCTGTGCAATTTATTGGGCGTATTTCAAATCGAATGCATGCTGGTTCGGGATTAGTTTCCGGCTGATGCGCTGATGTATTGCATAGCCTGGGTAGTTTTTCACGGAATGAAACACGCTAGCACCTCGCCCTTAGCTTTTTGGATCCGCAAACTCCACACCCGGTAAACTTGGGACGGAGTCGTCTAGTTTCGTGTGCAAGCAGACTGGTTACTTGAACGCAGTCCGACATCTGCCGCTGACTGCAGATTAACAGCCGTTTCAGTTCGAAGTCTTCTAGGGGAATATCAAGACTCAGCTAGTAACAATGTACTGAGCATGACAAAGGGTGGAGCGGATTTGGTTAGCGCGAGGTGTCTAGAGCAGCGCATCTACCTGAACATTGCACATAACGCAACCTTTCCAGCACATATGGCTGCGGAATTTCATCAAGTGGGGTGCCATTAGCTGGTGCATAAGCCGTGCTGTCCGGATCTCTAACTTGATGGGATCTTCGTAGCGAAACACGAAGAGAACCCCGAGTGTAATGTACGTGTAAATGGATAGCCGTTGCACCGGACACCAAGCACAGGTATGTGGAGAAAACGAAGGCATGGGTCGAAAGCCCACGCAAAATTATCACATGAGCAAGATTTTCAAGTGTAACTGTGGTGAGAACATAAAAGAGGACAAAACAGAAGCTCACTCGTATTTTTGAATGCATTGCTTTCCTCGATATTGTAAATGTTGAATAGCGTAGCTGTGAAAAAGAGGTAGAAGAGATTGCTTGTGTTATCATAAAGAGCAGAAAAAGCGATCGGAAGGTAATTTCTGCACCCAGTAACTCCTGCATTCATGCACACACGCAAATGGAGTAACAGAGAGCAGGCAGGTAGGTCTCATAAACGAGACTGTCTTAAGAAGAGTACAAATGTAAGGCCGGTTCAAAAATATGAGCAATCATTGGAGTGGGAAAAGTCGAAAAAGCGTACAGTGTAACAAGCCGATGGCTGAGTTCGTGAAGCCGGATGAAACCAGAGTTATGACGCTAGACAATGAACCTCGATTGGTGAGAGGCCACGCATGTGGAACAAAAGCCAGAGGAGGCTGGAGACTGCAAGATCGATGTGGTTAGAGAGACTGACACAGTGGCGTAGTGACTACTTTTGCCGCCCGAGGCAGTGGTAAAATGTTCGCTCCTCCTCTGGCAGTTGTAAATCTGTAAACACTCAAAATCGGCCCAGGGCAAAGTGCACATTAGTTTTCAATGAAATGGATGCTGGTTTGGGACACTGAGGTGAATGTAGTGGAAGTGGCCACAATGGGACAAGTAGGTGGATCGCTGGGAAGAGCGTTCGCACGAATGTGTGTGGCTGGTCATACAGAGAAACAGTAAAATATGCAACCATCGGTTTATCTGGAAATTTTGTCATTTATATTTGATATCGAACACACAACGGTACCCAAGATGCCGCCCCCTGTCACATGCCGCCCGAGGCAGAGCGCTTCCTGTTGCTACGCCTCTGGACTGACATTTAATCCGCAAGTTGTCGGTTCGCGGCTTGTGACAGCGACCTCGCAGAATTACTAGCTCAAGTGCGCGGTAATGGAGTGTCGGTACAATGCACTGGCGTACTGATGATGGGACAGGAACAAGTGGTTCTGTGGAAATCGGATTGCACCTCCAAGTTATAAGACGGGACTGATTGAAAAGGTAGAAAACCCATCAATAGCGATGCTGGGCCAGCTACCGACTAAAGGACCGGTTAATTTAAGTTGATGCGACCCGAGCCAGTATGCGATAATTTCAAGCGATTGTATGCCTAGCGAAAGAAGTCGTGTACCTGGGGCCCCGTTTCATCCGATACTGCCAACCTACATGGCAATGGAGGATGAGTCACGTGATAGTGTCACTCGACGGCGAAACACAGACGCACACAACCGATCATCCTTTTGCGCATCGCTGCTCGCGGGCCGAAATAAATTGGTCCGTTGAAAAACAATGCGCCTCGGTGAGCATGCGTGTGCGGGGTGCACAGTTAACGGCGAGGCTGAGATTGGTAGACAACCAGTACGGTGGCATACACGACGGACAAAGCGAAGTGCTGTGTGGCATTACTTTGTGATGAGAAAAAATGAAATGAAACAAAAACCTGAAGAAAGTGGAAGCAAGATTAGAGCGATAGATCGAACAGGGGACCACCACCAACTGAATGCGATTGAGTGTTAAATCGCCAACGTGATCGATACCTGGGCCATCCATCTAAGCGAGCAGCTTCACAGGCATTTGGCCAGGTGTGAGCATGGCGGAAACAAGCATGCCGTTGGCGAACACGACGGTAAGGAGACAAGGGAGTAGAGCAACACAACATGAATAATTAATCGCTGGAGGCCAGTAGTAATGTTCTAGCGATGCCAAAATGTTTTTACCGGTGGTTTAGGGATAGCGGTCACAACTAACATCCCAATGGTCCCGGTTTGATGCCTGCTATCTTTATCTGATGAGAGGGAATAACCTCAAAACGCGTCATAGAAGTGCAGTGTTATGAGATTGCCACTCGCCTCTTCGTCTCAATAATACGACCAATTACAGAGTATGGCTCACCCGCGTATTGGCATATCATCCAGGGCGAGGTAAAAAGGACTGAGCGGGTACAGAAAGTGGCCAACACGCCGATTCCCAATTTACGAGGTGTGGTGAATGAGGACCGGTGTAACAGATTAGAGTTTCACGCCCTATCTTATCGTCGACAGCGGGTTGACCTCATCACGACGCATAGAATTTTACATCTGGGTGATCACCCCATGTTGAGGCCCCTGCTGCATCTTCTCAAACCAAACCAGCAAGCGTGGAGACCGGTACAAGCTTGTAGTACCAGATTTGAAGCGGGTCGGTTACAAAATCTGTTTCGAATAGAAAGTGGTGAATGTATTGAATAACCTGCCGCAGCAGGTAGTTGAGGCAAGGTCGGTGTCGGAATTTAAGAAATTCCTGGACAAACACTGCCGATAAAAATATATCGAGCGCACTCCCACTAAACGGGTCTTCCTACGTGAGTGGTATTAAATGCAGTTACACAGATATCTCTTCTTGCTGCTTTCAACCAGTAACCAGGGCCTCTGAGGGACCCTAGCGACGTGGTCATATATGACTGTTGTTCTAAAAGTTAATAAACACTTGATATTCAACACCTCCAGAAAACAGCACCGGCGCCTCGGATACCCGCCATAATGCTGCTCCGTGCCGCAGATTTCCACATTCCGCCGTATACGATTGGCTGCATCCGGTTCCGGATTTGCCTGTCACTGTGAACTCCATAGGAAAGCCACAGGACAGCTGCGCCTACAGAGGGACCATGGATGGCTTGCGCTGCCCCACCCACACACCCCTTATCCAGCGTAAACCCGAAGGAATAAGACCGAGAGGCATGTGGATGGGAGCCATGTTTCATCAACGGAGCCGGCCCACACTCCTTCACAGGCAAACACAAGCATGCTGTAGTTGGAAATCAGGCACACACAAGACGGTGGCTGGACCGTAGTCCGCTCCATACTGAAGGTATGGGACCACTCTTCGAGCCTAGCACGACCACAAGGACCGTGCACCCGGTCCCCTCCAGCAATAACTAACTGTCTCCTGGAGCCAGTATGGATGAGGTAGTGGGTAATAGACAGGTAGGCACCTTGTCAATATGCAGATCATGCGCAGCCACACCGGGATGTCAAACAGCAGCCAATCACTTGAAACGACGATATCAAACAAAATAAATCGAATAATGCATAAAGATATGCTGACCTAACTCTTCAATAAATGAGCATATGAAATAAACTGGTTGCCAACAAATCCGCGATAGGTTCAAGACGTAATAAAATATCTTTTAAGTAAATGCCACAAAGGCGAAAATGTGATCGAAGTTAATTTCAATTAGCTTCAACGACTTGCGCAAGTTTAGAGAGGAAAGTTCAGGTAGACGTAAGTATGAGATAAAAAACCATTAGGGCAATATAGCAAACCCACCACTTGAAATAAAGAGAACCAGCACGCAAGCAAGCAATTAGTAAATCGAATGCAGCGTACCTAATAACGCTGCGCCGGTTCTGTCTACCTTATCAGCAGGACTCGTCGTCATTTCGGTGTTGGCCCCGAGTGACCTCGCTCATGGCTCACTAGGCCTGCCTAACTCAGGCACTCGCGACCGCATGTGCTACAACGCCACGCGCTCGACATCATCGACGCCTGCCGCTTCTACTCTGCATGCATGAGGGATTTCTCTCGCACCTCGGCAACGGCCATCGTGATCAGATCGAGCCATTCACGCCGATCAACCGCCTCCGATTCCCAAGACCTGCAATGAAGGTTACAACGTGAGAGGCTCACTTTGATCATGTCCTGGTAACGTAACTTTGGTTTCCCCACATGCCGCTTCCCCACACTCAGCTGACCATATAATAGCTGATTCGGTATCCGCATAGAATCCACACGCCACACATGGTCGAGCCACGACAAGCATCACAGCAAAAGTATGCAGTCCACTGCATAAGTTCCAATTCGAAGCCAGACCTCCGCGTCTGCAACTCCGCTGCACTAATCAATGCACAGAAGCCGTTGACAACACTGTTGATGGAACCGCTCGAGATATCGCACATCCCGACGGTACATGGTTTATGTTTCACTGCCGTATAGAAGATCGGATAGCATAATGGATTTGTACACCATCAGCTTCGTGCCTATGGTAAGCTGATGGTTGTCCCACACTCGATACTCTAGCTTCTCGAATGCCACCGCTGCCTTCGACACGCGGATAGGCAGATCACTGTGTAGCCGCTGATCAGTCGACATCACACTCCTAAGGTAGCAGAAGCGGGAGGTGGTTTCCAATACTTCAGCACCGATGCTGATTCGCGGCAATATTGAAGATTGCACCTCCGGTGAAGGCTGAAAGAGACAGACAGTTTTGCTTGTGCTGGTGGTAAGTCCGAATCTGGCCGCTGTCGAAACCAGAGCACTAGTCATGTGCTGCAACTCATCCGCGCTGTATGCAAACAGCGCACAGTCGTCAGCAAACAGCAACATACGGATAGTTGTCTCACCTACTAGAGTATTCGCACCGAAACGACGGATGTTCAGCAAACCAACATCAATACGGTGTTCAACACGGACACCGTAATCACAAGCAGTGTCAAAACTACATCATGGCATGAAGAGAAATATTAGACAGGGCAGGAGCTAAGACACAGCCTTGCTTCACACCAGAGACAACCGCAAAGTCATCCGAGGTCTGTCTACTCAGCTGTACCCTCGCCTGCGTAACACTGTGCAGACATCCAATTAAAGTTACAAGCTTACTCATACAACCAAACTTACCCAACACCAGCCAAAATGCCACCCGGTTCACCGTATCAAATGCCTTGGTGAAATCAACCAACAGTGAGTACAACAGCCGATGTCACTATGCAATTCTTCCGCAACTGACGAGCCGCAAGCACCATGTTGATGGTGCCGCGATCCGAACGGAATCTACATGTTTTTTTCCGCCACGTTAGGTTCCACAAACCGGTTGATGAGGAGGTTGAGCAGGACTGGGGCAATCACCTTTCCCACACAACTCAACAAGTTGATGCCACGATAATTCGTACCACATTGCTTGCTCCCTTTGCCCTTGCGCAGTGGTGGCACAAAGGCATCCTTCAGCTCAGGAGGCACCTCCTCCTCAATCCACACGCGTTGCACCAACTGATGCAGCGCAATCACCAACGCAGCCCCACCGCATTTCAATACTTCAGGCGGGATCCCGTCGGCCAGAGCACATTTGTGGTTTTGCAGTTGAGCAAGCGCTCTGCATCTCATCCATTGTCGACGTGTCCGCCAGACTCACTTGTACCTCGTGCTGCAGCAGGCCGTTCAATGTAGGCCAATCAGATCCTGAACGGTTGTTCAAGATACAGATAATGTTTCAGATGGATCTGCGTTATGTCTGCAGTCTGTGTGCAGGTAGCGCCTGAGCTACCATCGAACAATCTCCAATCTCAGTCCATACAGCACCTTCAAGGAGTCAAAGAATTCCCTGTGTTGGCGGCGTTCAGCGCAGCATTCCATCTGCTTCGATTTCTCCGTCCACCATGCATTTCTAATGCGACGGAGCACCCGGGTAAGTCGAGGTGGAATTTTGCTAAACCGACTCTTATTCCCCAAGTCACTGAGATTTACCACATGTGCAGAAAGTGCTGCATTTTTCTCCGACACCAATGCGCCAATCGTCGCATTGTTCTCATCAAACCAATCAGGCCGTTTACAGTTTGCGCGCCCGATGGTCTCCTAGGCAGCAGCTGTCACCTGGTCGCGAATGTGGTGCCACAGGTCGCCCACTGTGGCAATGCAGTCCACATCACACAGGTGTGCAGCCATCGCCTTTACCCGCTCAATACGTTTCACCACAGTACCGAAGGAGAGAATGTTAACTTTACGACGATTCACGGCGGGAGTGCAATACACAGTCACGAAAATATATGTACAGTGTGGTCCGCACCAATTTGTGATCAATGCCACACTCAGCTCCACGCAGTACACATGTCATGCGCACTTCACGCATATCACGCTGACGTACGATGACATAGTCGAGCAGGTGAGCGTGACCAAACCGTGGATGCGTCTAAGTTGCTATATCACTCGCACTCAGTGTAAACCAAGTGTTCGTAATGGTCAGGCCGTGAGTGGCACACAGTGAGAGCAGCATGTCACCCTTCGCATTCTCTGAACCAATGCCATGCGCACCGATAACATCTGTCCACACCGATGCATCACGCTCAACGCGCGCGTTGAAATCACCCAGCAGAAATAGTCGGTCGCTCCTCGGCACAGACCGTATCACGAAGGATAGCTGAGTATAGAGTGGATCACGCATGTCATCAGGATAACATATACTCGGACCGTACATGCATATAAAAGTGGCAAATTGACCTCTTCCGAGTCGCAGGCGAGCAGTTATCAGTCGCGCGCTGTCTGTTTTTTCACCTAAAGCTGGGCATGGAGGCGATCGGATATTGCAAATTCGACCTCATGTTCACATGGTGCTGAGGTGGCATTGTTCACCCAGTAGCACGTGCAGCGGGTGCCTGCTTCATACAACTTACCTTGCTCAGCGAGCCGGGTGTCACTGAGCGCCGCAATATCGATGTTGTAGCGCGCTAATTCCATCGCGACCAGTGCAGTGCATCGCTCAGGGCGATCACTCGAGCTCCGGTCCCGTAGTGTGCGCACGTTCCAGCACCCGATGTTGAGTGCTTTGCGCGCAGGCATACGATTATATTGGTGGGCAATCGCACGCGAGGTGGTCGTTGTGCTTCGGAGGTTTGCAGGTCTACTTGAGGGATTCGGCCCGGAGCCTTAAACTCAATGGCCCAACCCACAATATGGTGGGGAGCAGATCCAGCTCGGGAATGTGATTGCAGAGACAGATTGGGATATGCGTGACAGCCATCATACGCAGTCTTTGAGGTATTGGAACGATTTATATATGTTTTGCGACCGTAGAAGGATACACTTGTGACCACGACCAGACGCAGGTGGGCTTTGGCGGCTTTGCAGCAATTTGACCAGGGGCTGCCTGACTTGAGGCGGGCAGTAGCAAACCACTGAACATCCGGATGTGCCCTCCCACCATCAGAGAGAATGCGTGGCGTTCGTGCACTACACCAATCGAGCTGTGACCTTATAACCCGCAGACCTGTTGTCTCCCATGGCTAGGTTTTACGGGAAGAGGGCCAACGACCACTTCCTAATCTCCAAAGTGGAGGGACTAGGATACTGAGGACGCCCACACCTGACAGGAGAACGAGTCAGGTCCTCAGCCAAAGCCTTCGATTAAATGTACACCCGAAAGGCAGTGGGTCTAGCACATGGTCAGTTCACTGACTCATGCGGATTGCTGTCCTGGATCTTAGCAGGGAGAAGGGCGTAACCCAAGTCGCACCCAGCGGTCACCACGAGGCGTCTAGGACATGAGATCATGACACAACAGTAGTAGTAGTGGGTGGACTATTTGTCAGGATTTAGCCACCACTAGCTTCAGTGCAGCATAGGCTTCCCGCCTGCCATATACCACCGATGGAACCTAAAACGTGATGAAATATCTCTTTGATATCACCAGTGACCGACGACGATATGTTCGCGCGGTCCTCCGGTGGTCGTGTAGTGTGCCAGTTTGGATACGTCGCCGTATGTCAAGCGTGCAGGCCATCTGACGGAGAGGTATATCAAGTCTAAAACCAGACGTTGAAAGAACATGCGTTTTTTTTAAACCGATCACCTCATGGCTTCTTAAGCTCACGTTCATGAATAAGATATCAGTCGGACTCTCCTAAAAACCGAATCCGTTCTCATGACCGCGGCCTATCAGCGGTTATGGTCTACCTAAACACAAAGGACATCTGATCGAGTGAGACACGATAAACATACATCCAAATTAATAACGTTTCGAATTAGCGATACCTTTGTTGTAGTTTTACTCTTATCTCGGCCACGGAACACAGGTGGCAAAAATCCAGCATCACACCTCGAAACGAAGGTCAGTCACAAGTGCTGTGTAGTGGTCATCACAGTTATTCTCGTTACATATTGACAACATCCTCCATGTGGTCCATCATTCTGGTAAACCCTTTCTGTCTGGCGATGAAATCAAAATTGTTTACGCTTTTGAGTCTGTCCATGACAGTGACGCGATCCGCAATGTGCACAACGTGACTTCTGGTGTGTCCTCGGACAATGGTGTTCCAACTGGAAACTAGCATACCCTGTTGGTAGATGCCACGTAGTATGCTACAGATGCAAATTTAGTCCTGGATCGTTAAGCATTAATCGCAAACCACTATCCCAATGCCATTTCGGTCGGGATTTGGGACTTTATTATTCGAACTCGTTAAACCACGTGCACCACGCCAAACCTGTCATAGTCAAAACCGAAATGAATATCAGGTTTCTCTATAAAACCATTACTTTGATTTAGTAAATGCATTACACAGAATGATTACATGTCCCATATTGGAATACGGATCAAGCGTACATTGCAATTTCGAAAAGACTGGTCGAATCGCATTGGGACAAATGCAGCCATCATTTAGCAATCCGCTCCTAGGGTTCTCTCAACCGCACAGTCATACATGGGTCGCTGTCATGTAGTTCAGTTTGATCCGATCTAGCTATGCCGGGTTAAGACGAACACCTCCCTTTTTGAAACCATCAGAAACTGAGCGTACTCCTCACAGCTAGGTATGCCACCGAAAGACTTGGCAAAGTACTGTAGCAGAAACAGCGGGAAGTTACTAAGGTTGATGCGCTACGGCGCATTGTGGAACAGGCTTCTAAAGGAGATATGAAAGTTACTCCACCAAAAAGGTGATGTATTTTCTTCACGCAAACTTGACTGTAACAAAAGTGATCGAATTATTGAGGATGCCACAGGCGAACGAGTTACTTCATGAAATCGGACCCAGGTGGTATAAGAGGCTGCACGGCTTCTCGCCGCAAAAGTCTGCTTGAACAGACAGCTAACAGCGCAACTTGAATCCTATAAGCATTACAGTCTCAAACACCTTCACGTTCCACTCTTTAACTTAGCCTTCCATGCGGTTTAATCTACTCTAAATAACCTTCAACCACAAAACTGACTTGACAGCGGTTTTTCAATCTTACTAATCCAAGGTAGTGGACAAACATCATCCGCATAACCACCACCTTTAAGTTGCCTAACGCGTAATATTTATCTCTTTTTGTCTTCGTCACACTTGTTCTGTAAGGCCAATATTCTTTCCTTTTCCAGTGGGTACAGCAAAGGAATATCTCGCAATCCTGAGGTTGAACTCTGCTTCACGAATGCATGCAGCTAGTGGATCAAAAACAGAAAATGCATTCTAGAATCGTTTTGGTTACGGATACTTAGAGGAGTTACATTTTTGACGATTCCGCCGTATGATTTTAGTGAACAAACCTTTGGAATGTCTCACAACGTGGTGAAATGTCACGTATTCACTATCATTATTATCACCCTCATTATTTATTTGATTTTACTGCATAGACTTCTTTGTTTCATCGTCGGTCACGACAGGGGTCGATCTTCTGAGTCTACAGACTGACGCTTCCAAAGGAGTACACACATGCAAGGCGAATTGCCATAGACTCTTTGGCATGTTATAGAAGTGGCGGACTCGAAACAGCTGAATTGTGGAATGGGCTGGATAGTTTGAATATACAGATAACAACGGCCCTAAAGATGTGTTAATGCGGTGTGAGCTTACTTGCTCATCTCAATCTGCGATGGTACAAAGCCAGATGGGGTATCGGGGTGTAGGTGAAATCATTCGAGGGACTATTCCACGTGGAAGCAGGTCCACGGGAGATGGTCCCACCGTTGTCCATATTACTTCACGCGACCGTTCGGATCAGTTTTTATTATTACTATCAAATTCTCAGTTTGCTGACACATGACTTATCAGTCGGTTTTAAATACTGGTTTCGGAACCATTTCAGAAAAATCGTACAGTTATCTGCTTTATACGGGTTCGTTGCGCGAAGTGGGTAGACGACTCAGTTTGATCGCGTCTCTTACTAGCAAGAAATATGTTAGCCAGCTAGCGCACACCAAACGCCAGTTGTCGCCGCCAACAAAAAAAATATATGCGGCACTCAAAAGATAGTAGGCTAGTTAAAAAACAGGCTAGACCGATGTGCTATCAGCACTTCCCGTTGACTTCATCAGGTTGATTGCCATCATGTGACCGAAATGTGTAAGCCAAAAATAATGCTGCATAAAGTGACATCAACACTTCAGATGAGTAGTGAGATCAGAGAAGAGACTGTAAAGTGGGTCGTGAGACCAGAAGCGATGGTAGAAGATCTAGTCGCTGTGCAGTCATTGACCTGCACCTACAGATAGCTAGTGATTATGTATACTGTGAGATATCCAGCTGGGTTGTAAGGGTATCTCATACAATCAGAAGGTCTTGAAAATCCGACAATCCACAATACTTCGGTGTTCGGGTGATATGTGAAGAAACCACGAATCTAACCAAGTTGTCTGAGCACTTGTCATCCAGACTGATGAAGAGGATTAGGTGGATTTGCCTTAGTACCACGTATTGCTGCGATAACACTAAGCGTCATTTTGGTTGAAGAGATTCCATTGTAGCGATGCACAGCTAACTGGTAGGTACGCAACGCCTGTGCATTGGTCGTAATCGACAGGAAGAAACTGTCACCCCCAGATTCGAAAAAAAGTCGCAGGAGGAACAAATGCACGATTTCATTAAAAAATGTTACGGCGATGAAAGCTACGCAAGGTTCGGTAGGTAATGATGGACAAGGCTTGAACAATGGCTAGGTTTTATGCCCGCTTAAAAGCTTAATTCGACAAAAAAACTGTATGACCGTCTTTCGTCGGCGCATAAAGGTGGCGTGACACAACTTATACCATGTGCTTGGAACCCAAACTCAAACATCTAAGTGCTGATACGAGGCCGCCGATTTTGACGGAAGAACTGATACCCGGCGTTGAATCACCTTCTAGCCTCGATATATCGGGTGACGGAACCCTCAATCTCCCACTGAACCCGAGAACAGAGCACACATTGTATAAACGGGTGGTATGAGATGAGCAAGTACCTGACTATTCTACACACTCCACAGTCTAGGTAAATTGGTGTGCGGACAGAGCGCCGATATGAGAGATGAGATCAGCCGCGTGATAGAGCTGACTGTGAGACCCAGCAGACACACAAGTATGGGAGACATACCGGCTGTTACTGGCATAAGACATTATTTACAATTAAAAAAGAGAGGACGCGGCAGATGATTAGTGATAATGACAATGAGGGATGGGCGTGTGTGTGTGTGTGTGCGTAGACATAAGGTAGCGGGGCGTCGTGCGACGCGTGTCCAAGCCTGGCAAGTTGGAAAATGACCTTTAGGGCTGGTAGAGGTAGAAAGTTACTGGAACGGCGCAGCAAGTAAGATGACTGAAACAGTTCACCAATCTGGTGCCAAAAGAATGCAGAGCAAAAACAGAGTTAAGGCGAAATGGACGCAAACAAATGGATTCAATTTCCCAGATTAAAAGTAATGAAGTACACAATAATGTTAGGTCGAAATTCCAACTGCTGCCGCCGGCCAAAAACGCAAAGATTGCTGAATGCAAACACACATCAATTTCAAAAATAAGTGTATTTATCAACTGAGAGGGACAAGTCCTCTTTTGCGATTTGATCATCAATGGACATGGAAGGAAGTGTAAGCTGTCCGTTTTTCTACACCATACGATTGAAATAGGTATGTTAGTGCACACGTTGCTCGCCTAATAACTGGTGCTGGCTACCGCACGCATGGATGCGACCTCTCTAGCTTAGTTATTGAGACTATGTTTCAAAGTGAAATACAATCTCATGCACACCACACATCAGCAGGTCGTCACAGAGTATACAATGAAAAAATAAGAACGAATCAAATAGATATACACGTGCTGTACAGTAAGTAAGGTACCAAGAACAATGGAGACGACGATACTAGTGGATATAAATAAAGTCCAGCTGCAGTTATAAACGTGGTTATGATAAGTTCCACTTTAATATCAATGGATATCAATGGTTACATCTCTTCATCTCGTCTGGTCACCAGTGGAGTGGTACAGGGCAGTGTCTTAGGTCCGTTACTCTTCCTACTGTATATAAATGACCTCGTTTCGATTATACAATTTGGGAAGCCTTATTATTTGCTGATGATCTAAAGGTGGCTTATAAATTCCCAGGTTCTCAGCGTACCGCTCAACTTGACAATATCCAAAGCGACTTGAAAGCCATTGAGAGATAGGCTGATAGGTGGCAGATGACATTTGCAACATCGAAATGTAGTATTCTATCGTATGGATGTCAGATAGCAGCAGAAGTGTTCAGGTTTCATGACGAAGTCATTCCCATCAGCCAGTCTGTTCGTGACTTAGGTTTAAGATATTCTAGTTCATTAAACTTTAGCGAACATACAAATCATATCGTGAAAAAGGCTAAGCAGTCGGTCGAGCTTATATGCCACCTGCTAACCTTGAAAGAAACCAGACTAATTGCTTTCAACATCAGTATCTGGCATTCGCTTGAATATTGCTGTGTTACGTTCAGTAACTTGCGAAAGATTGACTTGAGAGCCATGGAAAACATCCAACGCGCCTTTACGAAGTGCATATTTGGCTATTCAACCGCTCTTTCATACCGTGATAGGTGCAAGCAGTTGAATCTTGAACCACTGTAGTTACGAAGAATGCAATTAAATCTGTGCTTCCTTCACAAACTCGCGTGGCGGAAAGCATATGCTGGAACCTCTCAATTGCACTTTCGGGAAAATACCAGTTATGAACTGCGAGATAGTGAATGCATATTCTATTTACCTAAATTCAAGACCAGCCTAAGGAGAAATTTCTATCTCCATATGGAATAAGCTGCCAAAAGAGATTAGATGTATTGAACATTTTTGCATGTTCAAGAAAATGATAAATGTTTGTATGTCAAAGGACAGTGAAATAGATCTTAAAAATGCAACTTGATGATGAAAAGCTGTATGAAGAAGGGCCGGATCATGTATAATTCCGGAGAACATCGCCTCGAATGCACCAGAGAAAACATGATCATCTAGGATGAGCTGCTACAAACCGCTTCTTATGCTATTCTTTAATGCTACCTCCTATGCGGTTTTACTCCTTTCAAACTTAATTCATACCAACAGTCTTCTGTTTAAAACCGAGAGCAAAATTATTTACTGGTGTGACGTCAGGAATTCTTTTTGTAATTTTCCCCACAAATTGATTAATTCGTAATATTGTTCTGCGATTCCCTTCGCTACATTTGTTCTGAAGTGCTAATCATTCCCCTTTCTTTTCTGAAGTTAACAGTTCAGAAGCATATGCTTGAATTCAGTGATGACAATAACTGATTCCCTATGCGACTTTTGCCTATGGACAACTCGTACAGTCATCTGTCTCCGGCTGTCACGCCACACAATTTGATCGTATGATGGGCTCGATCCATTTCTACGCCGATGTAATAACATACCTGCCCATGTTTTACATTAACGATATAGTACCTCTTTCACATAATTCTTTTCTATATTCTTCCTTATTTTATTGTTGGACACGACTGGGCTGATCTCCTGTGGTGACGGATTACAGCTTCCAGATTATAAAAGACGTTACCTATGCAAGGCAAATTGCCAGCAACTGACTGGTGTATAAAAAAGTGCCATAATAGAATGATCCGCATGACGGACTGGGCTGAGCCTTCATGGCCCATAATACATGTACAAAAGCAGCTCTAAAAGAACAGAACATATGATAAACTGGTGATGGCTCATATGCTACTATGCCACACTGGCACACGGCCAGTTATTGCATGGAAGTGCGAGCGAAACCTTTCGAGGGAATACCTTGCATGGAAGCAGGTCCCCTGGGGATGGTTCCACGAGTGGCCGTATTACTTTAACTGTTTATATCTGCATATGTTATTGTTCCTGTTTTTTTTAATTTCTTTAATGACTTAATCCTGCCAATTACTTTAGTACCAGTTTTGGATCCATTGTAAAAAGTGTGAATAAATTGTTATTTTTTTGCGATCCTGTTGTACCCATTGATCAGATCACATAGTTGGACTGCATCTCGAATCACCGAGGAATATACTATTTGTTTATGTATCAGTTCTGTCATTCCACTGCATATGTTATATCAGTTTCGAGTATTTGCTTTCCCGTAAATTCTATGATGGCTGTTTGTTATCCCCGGTGTGGCTGCGTTTGATGTGCAAGCTGACAAGGTGCCTACCCCGTCTAACACAATCCACTTCGATTGTTGGATCCAGGAGAGGTTAAACCATTGCTAGGGGAACGAGGTGCATGGTCCCCGTGGCCATGCTGGGCTCAAAGAGTGTTCCATGCATCCAGTGTGGAGCGGGCTACATCCCAGTCACTGACTTGTGTACGTCTAGTACGCATGATCCCCTACACAGACAGACAGTTATGCTGCGGCTGTGCACATTGAACGAGTGTAGGCCGGCTCTGCTGATGAAACGGGGCTCCTACCCACATGCCTTGCGGTGTTATTCTTTTGGGTTTACAATGAATATGCGGTGTGTTTGGAGCTGTGGGTGATGCAGCGCGAGTCCCCCATGGTCCCTCTGTAGGCGCAGGCGTCCTGTGACTGTCCTATGGAGTACACAGTGACAGGCTAATCCGGAATCGGATGTCGCCAACGATGATCAGTCCCAACACATGTCAGTGTTTTGTGTAGATTCGTCGCAGTTAGACACAGGCACAGTCACCACACATCCAGAAAAGCGCTAGACGGCCGTTTCGCTCTACTGGAACTCGTCAGTAGCGCGCACCCACGGAATCCTGCCGGATTCGAGTCAGCGATTTATGTCACTGAGGCATGGGCGACGGCAGCGGACCGCAATGACTGATATCTAACTGCGATATAGCGCGGCTCATCCTCCACTGTCATGCATGTGCAGAGGACAAGGCTGGCCCCCAGAGCAACGACTTCCTTTGCGAAGAATCTACACAAAACCTAATAAATCCCCCTACTACTTACAAAACATGTCAGTGTTTTCTGACAAAGGTTAGAACTTGTAATCCGCTAGTAAATGACTTGTTTTGTAACGAGGAATAACTTTTTAGCGTAGTCGCAACAGTTGGTATGCGCTTCGCGCATTTAAAGCTCAAAGTGTTGATGCAGGACCACCAACCACTTGATGACCCCTTGACTCTAGATAGCGAGGAACTCGAGTTAATTGATCAGTGCACTTACCTTGGTAGCTGCATCAGCAACGATGGGCACATAACCACTGAAATCAGTTCAAGCGTCTCAGTAGCTGGAACTGCATCTTGAAACTGCGACATCTGTGACGTCAGAAAAAGGTTTCCTTCCATCTCAAAGGCCGTGTTTACAAGACCACAGTGGGGACCGTCATACTCTTTGGTGATGAGATTTTGCCCCTTCGATCTAAAGATCTGAAACGCCTTTAAGCCATTGATCATAGCTGCCCGCGATGCACTGCTAGTGTCGGATGGTACTAGCATGTCCGCAACGGTGATATGCGTAGGCGAGTGTTAGGCGGTGATTATAAGGCCGGTTCCTTAGAACAACAGATAGCACAGAATAAGTTACGTTGGCTTGGACACATACTACGTATGCACGGTCACCACTTACCGAGGAGAACCTCGTTTTATTTGCTGGATGTAGAGAAACGCAGGGCTCGAGGTGAGAGCTGTCTCGCTGACGGCACCTTACTTTTGCATAATATCCAGCTGTTTGTAACGGTGCGTTGTTGACAAGGCCTGGGTGTTTGCTTATGGCATTAAGGTGTTGCGCTAGTCCTCAGTTCTTACCCAATTGTTATTTTTCGTTCCAGGGGTCAGAAGGTTACCCAGAAGCGTAGCGTCCGTCCAAATGACTGATGTATTACTATTGATGATGATGATGCCGAATAAACAATAAGAAGAAAGGAGAGTTGGCGTAAGACCTAAACACTACAAGCAAACATGCATCAATTAAGTGAACATTCCCCATCAAGGCGTCTACATCCCGTCATCAACACCCGGTCAAAAGCAGCTGGCTAGGGCGCGATGATAAGGTGAAATCAATGGGACAGCGCTGATGTGGCATTTTACTGGTAAAGAGTTGATAGGAAAGTGCTATCGATGTGAACCATGTCGTACAAAATCTCGGACCAAGAACCACACAAGTCCCAGTAGGCAAAGTGAAGTACAGCACGGTACGTTTCGGCGCTCTCTCGCCCATTCGTAGAGGGACGTATGGTTGTAAGCCTTGGCCATCTGGTTATCACTTTGCGGCAACCAGAGACCAGTAGCGAGTTTGTGTAGTATCTTCGGAGCAAACAAGTCAATATACAGTCTAGCAAGCTGTGCTGGTCGTACTACGGCCTAGTAGACCTTACCTCAGCGGATAAGGATGATGATGATGCAATACCCGAGGTTTTTATAGGTTTCAGGCCCTTAAAACTGCCACTGGCCTTAATGATGTTCAAAGTAACCTCTTAGAAGGTGAACAGAGTAACCGATGGGACGGGTTACTAGGCTATGATGAGCAATGTCGACACGTGGGCTGGTGATAACGAGCATGCCTAGCAATTTTGCGGCGTGGATTCGAGCCTGCGTAGGGGCAGGGAGACCCATACAGTATCCTTAGCCCACGTGCGACCAATGGTGGTCGCGTGGTACCGAGGCGTCGGTACTGCTGGCATGATGAGCAATTGTGAGGTGCCAGCTAAACCCAGCATTATTACGCTGTAAATGTAGGTTGCGAAGAAAATGCCAAATCGTGCAATATTTCATGTTAGGCTTATCAGAAGCGCTTCAACAGGAGTACATTATTGGCAGAAACTACGCTGCAGGAGGGAGCAGGATGAAGCTGAGCATCAGTTGAGGAATCAAAAAACTAATTACAAGAGTAGAGAGTGCAGAACAAGTGAACCCAACTCGGGAGAGCTCCGTGCGCCCCTAGTCGGCAATGAAATTCGCGATACCAAGAGTTGGCAATGAAGGTGAAATTTTCTGGTACGCTGTGTAATAATCCCTTTACTTCAGCTGACCAACCATGCCACATGCACCGGTTTGATTCACGTCACAGAAAATGAAAACCATCAGAAACGACGATAATATAACAAGAAGAATTCCAGTGGATTGAGAAAAAATTCTAAGATATCCGAAAGCCTCACGGGCTTCATGATCGCGTCATATCCGACAGGGAATCTAGCAACTGATGAGGCGAATTCCGAGGCCAATATCCAGGAAGGCGAGATGTGCAGGCGTAAGCATCTTTTTTATAAGCTTATTAATGAACGGTTGGCAGAGAGGAAGGGTGGCTGTGAGATGAGTGATATGATCAAAAAGTTAACGAAGGCGACATCTCGGAGCAGAAGACGAGGAAAACTGATCAAGTGAGTCGGTAACACGTAAACGATTGAGCAGACACGGAGCCCGTCCAGATGCTTACGAATCAGATGAGGAAAGACGGCGAGTTAGAACAGAAGAACTCACTTGAGCATAAGCAAGAAGTTCACGCGTTCCTGAATCGTAAAGTTCTTATACAACGCGATTACGTGGTCATCAGTCACGGTAGACAGGATGTGCAGAAGGCAGATAAAGAGCTCGCGTTGTAGCTTGTCCGTGAGCCGACGAAGTCCAGCGCTTGCTCCGGGATGAGGCCCAATGGGAAGACGGTGTTGGTGTGGTTGAGCTGTACCAGCGTGCTCAGAGGTGACTGATGTGATGGTGGAATCCTCTGCCGCCGCGGTGCTAGTTACGAGTGATAAGAGTAGAGCATACAGCATAACAAAGCAATCAATTGACTGAACGGAATTGTCTAAAAGTAATAATTAATGTGATGAAACAGAGCTACGGTAGCTTGTACGGTGTGTACGGCTTCGAGCCTACAGTACGCTTGTGAAACCTGGCCCATTAGATCAGCCGACCTAAAGAGGCTAGTTACGTTCGACCATCGGTGCTTTCGCAGTTTGGCTCGTATTCGTTGGGAACACCGTGTGAGCAATGAGCGTATTCGACGCCATGTTTATGGTGCAAGAAGAAGCGAACCAATAAGCACCGTTATTTCACGCTCCAGACTCCGATGGTTGGGCCAAGTGCTGCGCATGCTAGCCCACGGACTTCCGCCATGTGCGTTGTTTGCACGCCGGGTGTGTGGATTGAAGAAAAGCACGGGTGGGCAAGCGATGGTTTGATCAAGAGGAATGAAGGCCTTTACTTAGAAGTTGGCTTCCGTTGGAGCAACTAGACACCCTGCTTGGGGACCGAGGGACGATGAACACGTTTGGCTGGATACACTAGTTGACATGGCTAGGAGCCGACCTCAATGGCGTTTGTGTTGTGAGTTACTTTGTCCCTACCCCTCTATCTACGATAAGGCATAAGATAACTGCTTTTTTGCGACACAATAGTTGGCTGTTAGCTCTCCGGAACGATGTCCATCCGTTACTGGTGACTCAGCCGGCGTGCCCATGTTGCATGTATTTTTTCCTTTCTCATGTATTGTGGTACAGTAGATGTTTTTCATTTGCAGTTAACGGGGATAATGATGATGACGGAGTGTTAGGTTTGGAGCGCGGGTACGACAAGAAGGAAGGAGGGAATGGGCACGATCCCAGTGATTTCATAAATGACGAAGGCATGAACCCTTCTCAGATCAGGAATCAAAGCACAGAAAGAAAGGCACCACTGCAGAACTTACCCGTTCGAGGACATCCACTGCGTTGCGACTGAAGTGGGGCGCGTTTGTGGGGCGACGGAAAGGACTCCGACGAGACTTAGGACTTGATTGCCCCAATCTTGATCTGTAGCTGGTGAAACCGCAAGAAGAAGAAAATATATACGAAGTGTGAAAGTGGGCATGCAGAAGAAGCAAGAGACAGGAAAACTATTTGCCGTAGGCGTGAAAGGTCTTTGTAATTAGTGAAGAAAATGATGTGAATTGGGGTGTTCGTGAGAAGCGAATAAATTCCTAGGCTTATTCAAGTAGGCCGGAAAACAATAACAAAAGCGCAATCCCACCTGGTGCGCGACGATAGGAGGGGAATAATGCTTACGAATAAGGACAGACACGCGGATGGCAATTCTTCAAAGCCAGCCTGAATAACTGAGAAAGAAATGCACCTCATGCTTGCCTCGGGAGAGAATCCTAACATTGTTTGTCGATTGGAGGTAATAGCGTCAGAAGCCAAGAGGGGAAACCATCATTGAGGCTGGGTAAGTAAATCGGATTATATAAAGATTATGCACAAAGTGAGATGATGCATCTGTGGCTGATGAAGACGTCGAAAGTGATGCTAACCGACCAATCAAAACATAGCGCCCAAGCGAATAAGTATCACCAGTTTTGGTTGAGAGCACGTGGAACTATGAGTACGAAGGTGAATTTGTGCATATCACTACCAAAAAACCGCGTCACCAACTTGACATTACATACATTAACGCGTGAAAGGGGGAATTATTTCGTGCAGGTCGATAGCGGCACTCAGTCATTAGACCAGCATGTCACGTGTGAGCAAGAGACTGTCCCATTGTCGAGCGGATGAGTGTATGTCACGAACAGAAAACCCCACCTATGCCTAGTTGGGTTGGTGATCAGACGTGATAACACCTTGCAGACAGATAGCGCAAGTGTGCGTTGAAGAAGCAGTGGTCATAAGTTGATCTTAGCAAGATCCCGATGGTCTTGAGTCAAAGAAAGAAACCCAAGAGCCCAAACAGTCGTTATCAATTGATACGGATCAGTAATACGTAGCGAAGCGACTCGCGGGTCAAAAGCGCCGTCATTTCTGAGTTGTCTAATGTCTTTTGTCCCTGAACGAGCGACATTTCCGATATGGTATGTCACGCCTAAGCCTAGATGGGCGAAACTGAAAGGTGGCCAATCGCAGGGGCAAACGGGCATGATGAAAGTGACTGACAGACTTGTCTACGCTGACACAAGTCGTATTCGCGGACGGAGACCTAAGGATGAAACACATCGGTAGCTAGAGGCCGTAGCTGACATGGCGTTGTCGCGGACTCATTGGCACTTCGTCACGTGTATTGGGCCATTAGTGTTCCGCCCCCATCAATTTTACCCACTTTGCGTAAACCCTCTGGGTTTCCATTCTATCTGTGTTGCGCACATTTTCTTGGTGACCCGAGTCGTGTCAGATGTAGTGACTACCACATTTTTATATGGAGTTCATCCGGTTAACTTGAAAAAAGATTCAACATAAAATAATAATAATAACAATAATAATAAGTGTGGCAGAATATGAGCGACCACAGAAACATCTACACCGCACAACCCTCGGGGTTAGAGGTAAAGGAGCATGAGAGAGACATTCTATGGAAACCAACAGTACTGTCATATAGATCATCCGCCAGTCGTATCCCGTCCATTCGGTCAGGGTCAAGGTGCTTGTTCCGGTTCGACGCAAAGGCTCCGTTAAGCATTCCAGTCTGGCCATTATCCATCGACCCACAGACATCACCGAGTTCGGTTAAGGTCAGGGTGCTACTAGTCAGACTGGATGCGGCTTCCGGGCGTTCCTGTTGGTGCATGACACCATTTTCAACTATGGGGTCAGGGAACTGCGATGAGCGCTCAGACGCACCGCGCAGTTCGCGTGTCCCGCCGCCACGTCGGGGAGCATTTCGAATCGGAATGCCTAAAAAATGCAGATGGAAATGCATCGGTCAGCAAGGCAAGCATAAAAAGATCTGATCAAACAAGAAACGTTGTCAACAACTAACCAACGCAAAAGACTGTGAGATGATACCTGCAGTGCTAAGAGGGCGACATGTGGAGATCCGTAGCTAAGCGAACTGGTGGCAACGAAACGGAAAATGTGGACGGATATGAAGGCCAATGGAGAATTTTGACAGCATTAGTGTTCAAATAGTGGTATAGCAGTGGTTTTCACGTGTGACACACACACGGTTGCTAGTAGGGTTTGACCATCGCATATGTAATGGTAATGGGGCTCGGAGCGTTCTAAAGTGAGTGTCGCGTTTTCCACTTGACTACAAAGCTTGTATCTGATTTGGTTCGTGGAGGCCAGTAAGATGGGTCCAATTAAAGTTCAATAGCCAGCAAGCGGTGCAAAACAATACGCAGCAATAAAGTAGGGATTGACACTTGACTCATCTTCTACTGCCATGCCAGCTACGATTAGAGAAGAGGACAGTAGTTAGCCCCACGAGCTAGGAACTTCCACATAGGGACTTGGTATGACACAAAGACCTAGAAGCTATAAGTACAGATTTTAAATTACTGATGAGTAGTGGGGAATCGGTATATTTATACCAAATCCCCACTACTCATTAGTAATAAAGTATAGATGCGTGCAGAAGTCAAAGTAGTTTGTGTGTGGGAAAGCTCATCTTTTCTAACTAGACATGGAAAGCCAAAGACGTACATCACCATAGTAGTCGCAAGTCCATATCCACATTATCAGCAGTGAAGTGCAAATTGAAGCTGGAATCCAAATCCAAGCGTTACAAAAATTTTCAACCAGCTCACAGAACACATACTCTTTTGGAGGGAAACAAGCGAATGCACGTTCTTGTCCAAGATAACGAACTTTTGGTTAGAAAATATATAAGTAATGAAAATAAAAAAGATGGAATTTCGGAGCTACACTCTACCAGCACGGCGAATTTGCAGTTTACAGATTCGCGTGCTTTGGGATTAAGACCAAACTTCCTGGCCCCGATGAAATAGGAAAGGAAGTATAACACATAAGTAGTATCCAAAAATATTTCATGCGAAGTCTAATTTCGAGTGTAGAAAACACTGCTGGGAATATTGATGCGATGTCCAAAATTAGGGAATCTACTTTCGAGAATGATATTGATAACACACAATAAACAGTTGGCCTCTTCATCGCATTCATGTCGTTACTTCTGTAATAATCGTATCGGTCTGCGGACAATCATATCGAAATTTCGACCAAAGGAACAATCGTGGTCGCAATAAATCACAATGGTGGTGCATTCGCATAGCCGTTTTAATCACAACCGGCTTCTCGGCACCATCACAAAGTCCCTGGAAAACAGGGCGGAAACAAGCAGCCGATGTTTTCAGTAACAGCATAGTTTGTTGCGTTTACGCGTAATCGATGTGAACAACACACGGGTCGATTCTGGTGCTAAAGCAACTTAGGTAAATTAAAGTTGACAGCTCATTGGACCAGCGTCAATGTCGCATTGACGGACAGTCTGGCGCCACAGAAAATAAAGTCGCGACCAGCTGCTTTTCTCCTCAAATCATCGCAATAGTTGAAACCCAAGTGCCAGTCCAGCCATTGAAACTTAGGCCCCAAGTGGTAGGTGGTTCTCCAATGCCCTTGGCTTATATGACATAAAGTAGATAGGGCAGAATACACATACTATTAGAAAACGTTGACTGAATAACACTGAGTACATTTCCAAATTTGGTTACACTTTATTGATTCCACGATGTTTCGGATAAGGGTCGCGCGGTCGTTTCTTTTCCGTTTTCAATGTATACGGATTTTGGCGAGATAAGAGCCAACGACACCCTATATGAAACATCCGCAACCAGGAAAGGATGACAGCGAGCTCATGAAAGCCCTAATAACGATAGAATGAAATTTTCCGACACAATGTCCATGTGTCAAAATATGGCGCCGTCGCAGAGTCTGAGCATTGCTCAACAAATTTTATTCATCCGTATGACGGAAAAATTCGCTTGCGTGTTGAGTAACTCGTAGGACTCCCGGGTCAAACCAAAGCAAAGTCGAAAATGAATTACGGTACGACACAAATAGAGATGAAAATGCAATACGGATATACCTCAACAATACCCGGTCGGTAAAGAAACAACCCTTGTCTTTACAAAGTATACAATAAAGATGCAAATCCCAGTTTAGTTAAATCACAAAAAGCAGAGCCCGCAAGCGGAATTCCTCAGGCTCTTGTATTAGGTCATGTAAACATGCACAATGGTGAGTTCGATGTACAACGCATAAAGGGATACAATGGGTTAAGTTCAAGAGTGCCATCACGGGAGCAATTTATCAGGGCACAGGTGTGTGCAGAGGCGTGAATGAACAGACGACCAACAAGCGTGACGGATGGAGCAGATTGCATGTTACACACCAGGTGTACTAGCTGGGATTGGGAGAAAAGCACGGGCGGTAGCGAATAGGAAGACATAGGAGGGTTTGACAGCAAGCGGTAAGCTTAGTGTCAATTGTGGTGAGCTGGAACAATATGCCAATATCCAAATCTCGGCTTGCCTGGTAACTACCGTTAACAACGTGCATGCTAGCAGAAAGGGTCTTGCTCGAAACCTATGTTGAACAACATGAGAAAGCAATTCAGCCAGGAAGCTGGCCTCGGTTGGAGCGTCTCGGCTCCCTGGTTGGGGTCCGAAAGACGATGAACACGTTTGACTGGATAGACTTGTTGATATGGTTAGGGGCTGAACTCATTGGGGTTCGTGCTATGAGTTTCTTTGTCCCTCCCCATTCCTCTTAGCCTCCCCCACTAACCACGATCTCATTTATTAGCATAGCATAATATAATTTGGAATAAGAATGTTGTATAGTAGCTAGTTGGTAGCTTTCAGGAACCATACCTATTCGTTACTAGTAGCTCAGCTGGCTTGCATCTGCTTCATATGTTCCGTTCTTTTCTTTGATGTATTGCGGTACAGTAGCTGAGGAGTTTTCCACCTCTAGCCAATGTGTATAATGATGATGAGGATGAGGATGCTGACGATGATGAATTCAGCTAGTCGATGTCTTTGGGAATGATGCAAGTGTTACATCACCTGGAAGTCGATGTTTACTCATGCAAACGAACTGAGTATAAGTTGCTATTTCTCTCTAGACGGAACAATCTCTCGGGCCTATGCAAGGCAAATTGCCACCAACTGTCTGGCGTATAAAAAAGTGCCATTATAGAATGATCCGCATGACGGACTGGGCTGAGCCTTCATGGCCCATAATACATGTACAAAAGCAGCTCTAAAATGAACAAAACATATGATATACAGGTGATGGCTCATATGCTACTAAGACACACCGGCACACGGCCAGTTATTGCATGGAAGTGCGAGCGAAACCTTTCGAGGGAATACCTTGCATGGAAGCAGGTCCCCTGGGGACGGTTCCACGAGTGGCCGTATTACTTTAACTGGACATCTGTTTAAATCTGCTTACGTTATTGTTCCTGCTTTTTAATTTCTTTAATGCCTTAATCCTGCCAATTAGTTTAGTACCTGTTTTGGATCCAGTGTAAAAAGCGTGAACAAATTGGTTATTTTTTTTGCGATCCTGTTGTACACATTGATCAGACCACATCGTTGGACTGCACCTCGAAACACCGAGGAATATAACATTTATTTATTGTATGAGAGGTTTGCTTCGTGCTTACATTACACATATCAGGACTTACGGACGAAGCAAAAGGTATCAAGAATGTCCCTTTTCTGATGATCTAGGTCCATTTGGAAACAACAGATCAAGCTGTTAATAATGCTTGGGTTTCGCAAGCCCAAAATCCCAATCAGTGACACAATGCAGAGCGGTTTACTGATCGACAAGAGAAAATACCTTGCAGGTATATACGCAAATTATCGACTGGGACATCTCAATGAGGAACCTGGGTGTTGCCTGCCTGGAAACACTGCATTGCGTTTCGACCTTATTCTATCTCATCGGGGCCTTGAACCCGCGACCGTTGGGACGTTAGGTGGGAGTCACCGGGTTACGACGGGCAACGCTTGTTGTTACAATCTTTCGGATTGTATCACCCACTGGGACCATGCGCGACGGGAATTCATTCTCTGCGTATGGATCACACTCGAGTCGCCCGTCTCACTGACCTAGCCACATGTTCGTTGTGTACAGACATTCAGGTCATCCGCCCTCTGCATATCGATGCAACATACTTCGGTGGCCAGGAAAATCATAGTTGCCGATTAACGGTCTAGGATAGGAGTCTTTTAACCTCAGTCCTTGGGTCAGATGTGGCTCAGGCAGTATCCAGTCCGGCCTCGCGGCAACTACTAAGATAGTTAGAGGTGCATAAAACCCAACTGAATTGTCGCGAGATGGAGTGTAGTTTGACCCAGACATATTGCACATTCAAACAGGAAGTGATATTAATCGACGCTATTCCGAGTACTAATCCTTCCTATTACCACAGATTACACCGGGTCTGTATGAACTTTTCAAACGGATACCAATTGTTTACATGGAAGAGAAGGCGTTACCTAGAGAAGAAATGATGAATGTTGTGTGCAAGAAAATTCACTCCCTGGTATGTTTTATTAGACTCTCACCGGAAACATCAATGAGTATTTGTGTGGGCAATTACAACCATAACCAAGAATGGAAGTTTTGTTGTTCGTCTAACGCAAAAGTTCACAACTTTTTTGAGATTGTGATCCACAAAGCGTGTGCATTATACATAACTACCTCAAAAATTAGGTTAAATAATTAACTAGTAACTACAGTATTTTCCGCTTTAAGGAAATGAATAGTGTCTTAATTACTTTTCATCATTCAAATAAAGAAAACAGTCGTTTTTGGACATCTTTCATGAAGTCTAGAGGTGGTGTACGTTAATGAGACGGTTGAACGTGCTCAGCTCCAACAATTTATGGTAATTGTAGTGCGGTTTCGGCTAATGCACATCGTAGATCACACTATAAGTTCATTCGGTCCCCTGCTTTAATGATCTTTGATGGGTGCTGGGTCTATTGGTTCGACTTTCTCATTGATTTCAGCTCTCATTTGTGTCTGCAAGGGTGACACACCTAGTAAAAAGCAGTCGCGTACCGGCATTCACAGACTAGTTATATTTGAACGCCGGTGCCTTCGCATTTTGGCTCACATCTGGCGGGAACATCATGTGAGCGGTGAGCATGTTCGACACCTTGATTGTGGCACAGGAAGAGAACCGCACAGCACCAGGCTCCGATGGCAGGGCCACGCGTCGCGCATGCTATCCCACCGGCTCCCACGACGTGCGCTGTCTGTTCGCCGGGAGTGTGGATGGAAGAAAAGGACAGTTGGGCAAGCGATGGTTTGATCAAGAGGAATGAAGGCCCTTACTTCGAAGTTGGCCTCGGTTGGGGCAATTAGGCTCCCTGGTTGGAGTCCGAAAGACGGCGAACACGTTTGGCTAGATGCACTTGTTGATACGGCTGGGGGCCGACTTCAATGGCGCCGATGTTGTGAGTTTCTTTGTCCCTATCACTCCAATTACGATATCACTTAGCAAGCATAATATAACCTATTTTTGAGGCACAATAGCCGGCTACTAACTCTCCGGAACAACGCACATCCGTTGCCGGTGGATAAGTTGGTGTGCCTCTGTTACATTTTTCCCTTTTCTTATGTATTGTGGCACAATAGCTGAGGTGTTTTCCACCTCTAGCTAAAGTGTCCAATGATGATGATGATGATGCTGACGACATTCGGGACAAAACCAGTGTGTCGTGAGAGGTACAGTTACGCATGAGTGGATACGTCTGTTCCCCACTCACCCCCGCCCCATGTAGTGTGATACAGCTCGCGTTGACACCGTGAAATGCATAGTGTGGTCAACCCTGCGAAATGCACATAATTTGCGATTCTTATACACAAAACTTAAAGAATATCAGCATTCCACTCGTTTTTCCCACAAAAATGCTGCGTTCGAAGTAGAGGTAGAGCTGACTGAGCTGGAGATGGTAAACGGTAACTCGTTCAAGTGTACATTTTCCACAACTCTCATTGAGTTCCACCCCCATCTACCACGTATTCAATCTCCAATATTGTTAACACGTGCCAAGCGTGGGATTGCAATGGATGCTATTCTCCAAGCTGGAGTTCTGGGGGAACAGCGGTGCTTTTAGCTCACTGATGAAAATCTTGAG
>OX104061.1:50140581-50180676 GCA_944474145.2 Dicrocoelium dendriticum
TACTATTCGGAGGGGCAGAGCAGAGCACGAGCAAACACCGGGATTCAGAGCATCTGATACCGGCTTATATATCAAATACTTCTCTAGAGTACGCAACCCATCCAAAAAACGATTAGTCGCCGACCCTTTAATGGTCGGCGTAAACTCATTTGCTTCATCCACCCATCCAGTCGCCGGCCACTCACTGGTCGGCGAAACTTCACGTATGAGTTGTACAACTTCTGAAACATTGATTAAATCTGAGAAACTTTCATGTATGTACACCAACGCCCAAGGGCTCCTCAGTAAAATTAAGGAACTTCGACTACGTCAGGTTGCGAAAGCTTGGGACCTAATTTCTATTACCGAAACTTGGTTGCATCAAGAGGTGACTGATGCTGAGGTTGAGATAGCCGGAATGTCACTCATCCGGAACGACCGCCCCAGCAGAGGAGGTGGGGTCCTACTCTACTACCGCAGCAATCTACAATGTACAATAGTTGAGGACCTGGAAACACACGTTACCGACTCACTCTGGTGCCGTCTCCGACTGAGACACAACGATACATGTCTCATAGCTATCGTTTACCGCCCCCCAACGTCCACTCTGGAAATGGATTCCTGCTTGATCCGTGGCCTAAACAGAGTAACACGCACTAGGTACAGCCACATTCTCATCTCCGAGGACTTCAATCTACACAATCTGGAGGTTTCGGCATCGCCTAGTGAGCAGTTCAAAGCAGACTTGCAGGAACTGATCGCTAATATTCCTTTGTACAATTACGTCACCACGCCCACTAGATTCAGGACAGCAAACAAACCGTCCATATTGGACCTTGTGCTCACGAATGAAGAGCTCATGATTGACAAGTTATTGATGGATAGTCCATTAGGTCTCAGTGACCACGTAGTAATAACTTTTGACTATGTGTGTTATGCAGAGTATCCATCTGAACACTCGGAACTAACTCATACAATCACACGCTACCACGTATTGAAAGAACTCGCCGACGCAGCTTCTTGGGAATTCTCAAACAAAAGTCCCCTTGACAACGTTTGGGCAGAGTTCGTTAATAAGCTCAGCGACATCGTCAACCAAGCATCAGAGACCAAACCCCGTCGTCCCGCGAAAATGCCTTCAATTATAAGGAGTAGGACTCGCAAATGCCTGGCGATAAGGGATGCAGCATGGCGTGCCTACAAGATTAACCCCGACTCAGAGACTTGGGGAAATTTCCTGGCCCATCGAAACCATTGCACCGCACTTGTCCGTGAGGACAAAATAACTTATCAACAGTGCCTAGCCAAAAAGTTCATGGCAAACAACAAACTGCTGTATAAGCATGTCAATAAGCTTCGTAAAGTGAAGCATGGAATACCCCCACTATTCACGGCAGGCGGTAGAGTACAAAGCGCCGAAGAAGCAGCTAATGCCCTGCGGCTGCAATACGCCCCAATTTTTGAACTCCCAACATCTACCTGTCCCATAATATCAAGCACATTACCGACACCTTTGTTTACAAATGTTATTTTCAACCCATCAATTGTGCTAAGGAAGTTACTCTCACTGCGTGAACATAGTTCTCCGGGAGCAGACAACATCCGCCCGAAGGCACTGAAGGCTATGGCCACCAAGCTAGCTGAACCACTGTCACAGTTCTTTCAAAGGTGCTTTGATGAACAACAAGTCCCCACTATGTGGAAGTGTGGCATTATAACCCCTATTTTTAAAGGCGGTAGCCGTTCCGATCCTGCTAACTATCGTCCAGTGACCCTCCTCCCTGTGCTCGCGAAGGTGATGGAAGCAGTCGTCGCTGAGGCTTTAATGGACTACCTGGAAAAATGCAACATCTTGGTACCGGAACAGCATGGCTTCCGTCAACACCGGTCATGCACCACCAACCTACTTATTGCACGAGGTAGTTGGACGGAAGTGGCCGATGATGGGTTCGGAGTCGATGTCATCTATCTGGACTTCTCCAAAGCTTTCGACCGCCTTGATCACCGCATCCTACTTCAAAGACTACAAAGTTACGGAATCGGAGATCCAGTACTTGGTTGGATTGGCAACTTCCTTTACCAACGAAAACTTCAAGTACGTGTTAGGGGATCACTTTCTAACCCAATTGAGGTGGAATGTGGTGTGCCACAAGGCTCAGTACTGGGACCGCGTTTATTCCTGGTGTTTATCAACGACCTGGCAAGAGTCATCTCCTCAAACTTCCTGCTTTTCGCCGATGACGTCAAGATATGGCGGGCGATTAGTAACAAGACAGATCAGGATCTGCTCCAACATGACCTAGATTGCATTTACGAATGGTCAAGGAGGAACAAGCTTCAATTGAACATGGCTAAATGCAAAGTGATGCATCTGCGTCACCAGCCGGTGAGCGCTTACAAGATTGGAGACCACACCTTGGAGAAGGTTTCTCAGGAGCGTGACCTGGGTGTATTGGTACAGGAAGATCTCGGGTGTTCAAAACAAGCAGAGAAGGCGAGGAGAACCGGAAATCAACACTTCGGCCTTCTTCGCAGAGCCTTCGGTCGGTTTGAACCCTCAATCTTTCCCCAAATGCTTAACGCCTACGTGCGACCTCACGTGGAATATGCTATTCAGGCGTGGCAGCCGTGGCAGAAACAGGATCTCGTTGCTCTCGAGACTCCTCAACGACGGGCAACCAAGAACGTCAGGGGCCTCTTTCATCTGCCCTATCAGCTTAGACTGAAATCTCTAAGAATGTACAGTAGTCGATATCGGCTTTTGCGGGGGGATCTCATAATGGTTTACCAGATTCTGAAGAACCCAAACCACATTTGCCGTCCGCTGCTGGAATTGAACCACAACACTAAACTAAGAGGTCACCCTCTGAAACTGACAATTCATTATAGCCGGCTTGAATGCCGTAGAAATTTCTTCTCTCTCCGCGTGTGTGAGCCTTGGAACGCCCTCCCTAATTATGTCATCTCTGCTCCCAATCTGGCGATGTTTAAAAAACGTGTTGACGATGCATTGTCTCACTTACATTTCATTTTATGACTTGTTAGCCAGGGGCTACAAAACGCAATCAAACGGTTTCTTGCCAAACGCCTAACCAATGGATTTATGGATTTATACGTTTGATATGCGAACATCTCCGCTATTCCACATAAGTCTATGGTGAGTCCACCACAACGCTTTTCACTTTATTATGCAATTGATTTTCGCAATAATTTCCATCCCACGGGACTTGTTAAGCGATGCTTTTTTACCCGTAATAAACCATTGTCCATTGTCCAACTATTTCGGTTCCGTTACCTGATGCGACATTGCGGTCATAAGACTTGTGCTACGCTAACGGTGATCAGCAATAGTGAGTGCGGTAACAAATAGAATGTGCATTAGGAGACTACCCACGCGTCGCCATTAAAATGAGTGGCAACATAAATGAGTATCTTCAAAAGAGCAAGAAGAAACCACTGTTTAACAGGATATACGGAATTCAGTAATTTTGTGTGCTCTGCTCAGCTGTTTACAAACAATTTATGGATAGACTACATGGCAAGGACGAGTACGTTGCAATGTTATCGACAAAAATTTAAAGCTGGAATTTTTAAGGCATTCATCCCAGTAGTTCACAACCTATATAGCACAGCCTGGTCCGGAAAAGCACCAGACGCTTTTCGTCCTATTGGGGCTCGTCAGTGGTGCTATATCCCAGTTAACTTGCAAATCACGGAGCCCATCCAACGTCTCCCATGGCTCAGTGGTTCAAGCAGCTGGCTAGTTGGTACTGCCTCTAGCAGTCATGGGTTCGATCCCCAGTAGGGGACCGAGGGAATGCGCACCACTGACGAGCCCCAATAGGGCGAAACGCGTCTGGTGCTTTTCCGGACCAGGCTGTGCTATATAGCTTGTGAACTACTGGGATAAATACCTTAAAAAGTATAGCTAAAATCCTGCTACTTAAGAGTAATGGAAAATTTAAAGCGGTAGAAAATCAGTGAGTTCACGTGACCCGGTCAGAGGAAAGACGACACTAGGCTCATCAGAGTAGGGCGAGGCTGGTCACGAAGTCCATTTGTTTGCACAAACTTGATTTCAACCGGCGAATGGCCGAGGCCTCAGCGAACTGAAGTATGCATGTAGCTGCTCAAAGTAGGAGAAAGCAGCGGACCATAACAACCAGTACGTTAATGGGTATAGGCTGCAATCTCAGTGCTCCAATATATAAGGATTCGCTGTAACGCTGCACAATATATGATGCAATCGTTGAAGGTGGCCCACGTCAACAATTGCAACTCGGTCTCGATGGAGCGTTAGAGAAAGTGCAAAGAGGCAGAGGAAAGCAGGCACAAAGTGGGTCGCGTGCAAGCTATATAACGACAATGAAGATTTGTGTGCGAAGCTTCAGGTTGTCAGTAATGAGTGGAACGTCCCCGATCGTCCATGACACCCGCCGAGAGCCACTCGCCCACCAACCGAACTTAAACGGAGCACTTGCCTAAAACGGATCATTGTAACTTGTGAAGAGAATGAGAAACGTGTAAAAAAGCTTTTGTCTGCTTCATCCATGATGTGACGGAGGGGGGATGGTGAGCTAAATGATGTGTCTAGGGTGCGCTTTCGGAGAAAGCGTAACGGGCTGCGCCGCTCAATATGAGAATGTGAATATGTACTATTAATGTGTTATCTTTCATCAACAAATTAGGTGATAGGAAAGAGTTCACCACTGAAAACTAATCACCACGTGGTCAGATGCAAGAGTACAAGTGCAAGAACGGTCGACTTCAATTTGTGTACTAAGAATTCACACGGCCAACACATGTTGTTTAGGTGATGAAATGTACTTGCATTAGAGTTGGAGACTTAATGGGTTCAACGAAAAGATGATAGTGGTGGGCTCGGAACACTGGACCGAGAAAGACTGAAGTAGTTGATGTGTTTTGCCCATACCAATAATCGGAATAGATGACGTCCCTGGTTAGACAAGAACTCCAGATGATGATACCGAAGGTGGATGGATATGAGTGCAACGCGCGCAATCACTTACTTCCCATCTGAGCCGAGGATAGGAAGCCAAGCGTAGCCGGTGCTGGATTCCAACGGCTTCTTGCCCATTGGTTTGTCTTTGGCACTCAAACTCCCAGCAGTGTCCACGCTCACGTGATAGAACCGGAAGAGTAGATGATGTTGAGGAGTCAAATGTAATGGAAGACACAACTTGAACTGAGTGCGGAAAGTGAGGGAACAGCGAAAGAAATACATGGTTGATGAACGATTCTACGCCAATGGAGCCAGTAAGTAATGTATATCATCGGCGAATGATCAAGGTAGATATCCTAGGCATACAAAGTAAAGGGGCCTAATGAGCACTGTCGTTAATGTTAAGAATATCACCGTATAACGGCATTCACGCCATTTCCACCCAACTTATGGGAGAGGCGAGGAACAAAACACATAGCGCTTTCAATATGTTTCTTCGCGTCTGCTGTCACCTGCCTCCAACAAAACTGTGGAGCATAGTCTCACCTCGGCCAATAGGACGCAAGAAAACGGCCTACAATAGCTAGGATGTATGCGGATTCGGTAAGTAGAGTGCTACAGCAGGTGCCTGGGATTTTCACGCTTGATCCCAGTGAAGTCCGTTGTCAGTCAGACAACGCGTGCGGTTCGCAATGAGTGACATATTTTTAGTCACCAATGGAAGGGATCACATTTGCAGTATGTTGAGCGGCCAGATGGAAAGTAGACAAGCAAAACCGCCGTATGAGGCCAATCAAAATCCCTGACAGGAAAACAAACGAAATCGCATAAGTAGCATATGCCTATCGCACCGATGAGATTGTGACCAGTCCTCGCAAACCGCAACAATATTCCCGCAACCGATTGCGATTACTCAGATTCTTTATGCCAGAACTCAACTAAGAGGATTTACGACTACTAGTAACTTGCAGTCATATAAAGAATCGTATTCATAAGGAACACTATTTGAGGTAATGAACACGGATAATGCCACTTCGTTCGGTGATGAGACGTTTGTAACTCATTTGGTACGTGCGGTGAGTATACTGACAGCTGAAGACAACCCAAATGACACGCTGGAAAGTGCACCGCAGAAATCCGGCCCTGAAAATACGACAGAAAATACGACATTAATTCGCGGTTTGCAGGTTTAAGTAGTGGTTCTTGGCTGACATGTTGAAATGTTTTATGAACTAGTGGCGTTGGTAAGTTAAGCATGCTCAAATTAGATCAATAACTAAAAAGCCCAAGGTTTGATTGGGATGTCTTCGTAGTGAAGATTCGTCAAGCAGACCTCCGGAACATGAGTGAGTTGTAGTTAGCTCAGCCGAGATGAGGGCGTACTGCGAAAGCAAAGGGTAGAGAAGATTGCGAAAAAGCTCACATTGTCCATGAAATGTGGTGCAGCCTCGTGGTAAATGACCGCCGTATTGCACCAAGAATCGAAGGGAATCTGACGCATGCTAGGGCGGGAGAAGAACACCTGAAGAAAGAGGAGCGAAAAGGTAAATAGGTGGGCGTCAGGACTGCGTCGAAAACGGTTCACTATCCACCAAACCGCAAGGTACCTATACACAGGTGAGATCAAATAAGAACATAGAAGTGATAAGGCCGTTGTCTGTGCGCACAGACCAGCCCAAATAATTTGGTAGCTGAATGCAGATACACTGCGAAAGGAGCCACCATGTGGAACAGGGCAGGTGATCAGACGACGAAGCGAGGGGGGTGTGAAAAATAAACAACATATTAGTGGGTTGGATATCCAGACCTCAAATGGCACCTTTGCAGCACTTACTAGTCTCTCGTACCATAAATACTTGACATGTATAAGTCAAACATCGTCGGATTGCCAAGCAAGTGACCTTAATTACTTCCGGCGACCGATCACTTACGCATCCTGAATGTGTGGCATTTCGGCAATCGTTTGCAAATCTTACCTTAGAAAATATTTCATAAGGGACTTGCGAAATTTTCACCGGTCCTGGGTGCATAAATCAATTTGCTGACTTGGAAATTGTTCCATGGAAGATCAGCTAACGATAATGCTTAGTACAGCTCTGGACAGGATGTGAAGTGTGCTCCGCATGCACGACTCCTAGGATTGGCTTCACTATCACTTGAAAATCAGCTATTTTCAAATTCGCGCTTTCATCGTCATTCTAGATGCACCGGCAGATATACAACCTATTAGTAATCCCAATTTGCCTCCTCATGATGGCTTACCGGGCCGAAATCTGTATCGAGATTTCACTGCAATAAACATTGTCAAAGGTGATGCATTTTTGGTGGAAATGGTAGAGTGAGGGTTTATGACAAACTGTCGCCACCCTTCAGTATCACCAGCGGGGTGAGACAAGGTTGCCCACTGTCACCTTTCCTCTTTAACTTCGCATTGATGACGTCATGGAAACAGAGTTTGCTGGACACAACCTAGAAGGTGTGGACCTACTTCCTGGTGAGCGACTTTGTGACTTAGAGTATGCGGACGATACTGTTATAATCTGTGACAGCTCCGAAACATGCCAAGCAGCACTGGACCAATTAGCACTAGCTGTCAATCGTTTTGGGCTACGCTTTGTTCCATCGAAATGCAAAGTACTTCTCCAAGATTGGCGGGGACGCACCCCTGCACTAACGCTTTGTGGTGATCAGCTAGAAGTCATTCAGGAATTCAAGTACCTGGGCAGCTATATTAGCACCCGTGGGATTGAAGATGTGGTTACGAACCGTATAGCAAACGCTCGAGGTGCTTTTGCCAATCTCCGCCCCCTGTGGCGCAGACGCGACATTACTCTCGTCCTGAAGGGTAGAGTTTGTAACGCAGCCGTCCGTTCAACTCTCCTATATGGCTGTGAAACCTAGCCCATCAGGTCGACAGACATGAAGAGACTCGTCACATTCGATCATCGCTGCCTTCGCAGCTTAGCTCATGTCTGGTGGGAGCACCGCGTGAGCAATGAGTGTGTTCGGCGTCGCGTATTTGGTGCAGGAAGAGCGAGTGAACCGCTCAGCACCACTATATCACGCACCAGGCTCCGATGTCTGGGACACATATTCCGCATGCCAGCACACCGACTCCTACGATGTGCATTGTTTGCGCGTTGTGGGTGCGGTTGGAAGGAGGAGGGGAGACCAAGCGATGAGTTCGTCAAGAGGAATGAAAACCCTCACTTTGAAGTTGGTGTCGGTTGATGCATCCCGACTGCCTGGCTGGGGTCCTAAGGACGGTGAACACGTTTGGTTGAACACACTTGCTGACATGGCTAGGAGCCGGCCCTAGTGGCGTTTGTGTTGTGAATTCCTTTATTCATCCCCTGCTTAGCCTCCCCTTCCATTCACGATCTCATTCGGTAGGCATAATATAAGTTTTCTTACGACACGATAGCCGGCTGTTAGCTCTCCGGAACGAAGTCGATCCGTTATTGGGGACTCAGCCTGCGTTTTGTTTTCCATTTCTTGTCTTTTGTATTGCGGCACAATAGCTGCGGTGTTTTCCACCTGCAGCTAACGCGTATAATGATGATGATTGGTAGAAATAAGCATAGATATGCTGTACTAACAGTGCATAAATTTGCTCGCTATTGAGAAAACAAAATGCCTACATTTACAGCGATTTCCACAAAACAGTGGGACTAGATTCATTGAAACCTGGCTCGGGTTGTCGAGACCGTTGTTCAGTTCAAAGTGAATTGCAGTTATGATTGAGATTGTATGTCGCAATTCGTTCACCCAACGAGTATCTCAGTGGCTAGAGGGCAGGATGTTTCGACTGACACGTCAAACGCCCCGCATAAGAGTGTAATCCTGCCATCTCTACCTGATGAGTGCAAATGTGCGATGCAGTGTTGGGAGCAGGCAATGCCTGACATGTACCTGCCAAAGATACAGGCCCAGCGACAGAATTGATAAGGGTTCAGTACAAATGCGAATCGCGGTCCACATTGCGTTTACGCGTCCAGCGATTCGAACGAGCCCCCAAAAGATGACATTATTAATCTCATTTGTCTAACAAGAGGGACGAAAAAGGCAAAACCCAGTAGATGATAGAGGGATAAGATTTGTCTTCCGGTACTTAGAAGGGTTTCACACAGGCATGTAATTGCAAACGATGCTGCCATGTTACGGGAAAAGAAGGCACACAAAGTGAAAGCATGGTATTCGATCGCTACGCAGGGGAAGACGCAGGAACAACTAATAGCTCACTTGTAATGCAGAAGATAGTTGCAAATCGTCAGAACAGCGAAGCTCCATGAAACACGACAAGTTACGAGCCTGCAATGAGGTAGGAGGATTAGACACAAGTGGATCAAGGTATAGGAGAACAGAATTCGCCAATTGGACGAGAGCTGCGCTTACTCGAGGAAAGCCATGCTTCACAGCCATGTTCAAGAACTTGGGATACACATAGAGTGAATTGAGAAATGTAGTGAATGGGACAAGCTCAGGAGAGATAGGGGTTGTGGGACGACCAATCGTCTCACCAGACGGTCGATAGGTGGGTCGGTCCAGGGAATTCGTCCGACTCTGGGCAGCTGACTGCGGATTGCGTGCGGCGTCAAGCTGAATTGAGCTACCTGTGCTTGAGGACGATATCAGAGAATCCCGATTGGATCTAGTGCCTGTGGAACCCATGAGTGTGTTAAGCTGGGTCGCGCGATGCAAGCTCCCGGAGGTAGGATTGGCGAAGAGCACAAAATCTGTGCAACAGAAGAAGGGGATGAATAACACTCTCTTGGAGATGATGGAACTGAGGGGAATACAACTCTCAGATTCGATGGAATAGAAAGGATTCATAAGGGTACCAGGCAGTGCACCGTTGCATTGTGATAAAACGGGAGAATCTCCATTAGATGAAAACTCTCAAATCATCTTAAAAGTTAAAATATTGATAGCTGATAGAGAGTTCGAGGGAAAAAGTAGCCGAATGAAAGGATCTACCGCGCCGACTCGCACGAGACAAGAAGACTCATCGCCTGAAAAGCAATCAAAGAATCAGGTGCAATAAGTAACGATTGGGAAGAATAAGTAGATTTCTGACCATAGCGCAATTACTTAAGGTCCCAGACAAATGTTTAAATCTTTTAACAAAATTAAGACCCCTGACAACGTTGGGTTGCGAGCAAGTTTATAAGACTTTATAAGAGATCAGAGAGTTAAATGACGTGATGGAATCAAATTGTCAACATTTGTGCAGTTTGGAGTCAAAGCAAGCTGCATCTCTTCCAATCGAACTAGTTGCGGGAATGAATAACAGTTAATTTGATCAGATTTTCAACCCAAGCAGTGGCATCCTTCTTGGGCAACTGCTTCGCCTCTTGTCGTCATAGGTCTTAAGTCTACGAAGATCGACGAATGTATTGGGTAAGTAACCTTCCATGCGTGATGTCATTAGCTTAGCATGATAATTCTGACAGAGGGACAGTTTACTGGGAGTCATTAGGACCGATTTTCCAATGAAACGAATTCCCTGGCAGCCAAAAAGCTAACGACAGACGTTTAATTATTCTGTCAAAACGGCCAACACAATACCGAAAGACGTCTGGCGCAATTTGATCTCAACAATATTGCGGGCGAAAACGACAGAAACAATCGTGTCTAAAAAACAAATTTTTCCTAGGTGAACTTAACATTTTACAAATATGTTGTGTGAAACTAAGTATATACATTAGTATGAAGCCAGGTTTAACGACTGCAACTCAATGTAAGGACCATACTTGATAGGCGGAAGTGAACTGGGGACTTGTTAGCGAGCAAGTTGATCCACAGGACGTTTAGCGATTTACGTTAAACGCTTGATGGAAATTTCTTGTCTTACAAAGGTTGTCGGTAGCAACAGTACTCCGTAATGATCCGGTTCTGAACTAGCACAGAGCGTTCGATAAATGCATACATCCCGGATTAGGATGAAAGCCCCGAAAAGACAAAATCCATGCGTTTTGTTCACCTTGTCAAAGACCAAGTAAAGCACGGTGTTTGCTAAGCCAGTGGCGCCAGATCGTTCCACAAGCAACCGACTCTGTGAGCCAGGTCAACTGAATGAGGACTCGGGAGTTCCCGAGTAATGACAGTGTGCATTGGCAACCTCTTAGCTCAATAGAACTGGTGCATGCAATTGTGTAGAGGAAAGCCGATCGAACAACTCCAAAGATCAGGCAGAGGACCAGAGTCCACAGAAGTCACTGCAACGCGCCTCAGTAGGTGAGAAGTTGTGAGAGTAAGTAGGCAATTGTGCCGATCAAAGTTGTGTCAACATCAACCACAAAGTGAAACTATTGAGTTGCTAGCGACTTCTTGTGTGTCCGTTCTACACACACACTCGAATGAGAAAAAGGGAACGCAAGTGTGGTCAAAAGTGAGACAAAGAGTTGGCAAATTATCCATGTCATGCTGATCTACTAGACGGGGAAAAGCGAAAAAATAACCAGGACAACTGCAACAAACGTGATTTGAAGGCGCAAAAAATGATAGCGTTTCCACTGGACGGATTCGGTAAGGGCATGGAAGGTGAGCAGCGTTAACCAATGGTCGGGTCAATGCATCAGAGGTTAGAATCCACGGGAGGTACATATGGAGGATTCTGAACGACCAAGACTCATCAGGCATGTGTGCGTTCACTGATCGAGTCAAGTCGAGATTAGCCTTATACAATTTACTCTAACAATGCAAATATAATAAGAAGATTAAGGAAAAAATACAAAGCGACAAGGGGAACAAGAGCCGTAAAGAATCATTCAAGTAAACAGTCTCGCGACTGGTGCAGCATTGCTTTAGGATGGACTAATAAGTGTGAGAGCTAGAACAAGGGGGAGTTGTGATACGACGAGGTGGGAGAAAATAAAACGCTAAATTTCGCCCGCGTGAAAGAAACAGATACGGTGCTGACAAGAACATTGTAGAACGGGGTGGCAGGAATTGCGTAGAATCCAGAATGACAAGTTGAAGCATGCGCCAAAATACATGCCAACGATTAAGTCTATAAGGGGTTCTTTCCATAATCTACAGCAGGAGTCATCAAACGCTGTAGACAGCAGACCGGATAATAGACAAAAAGATTAGGGCGAACAGCATAAAACAGGCACAATGATAACAAGGCAGGATTGAAAATTTGAGAAAAAAAGACAAAAAACGCGACACTCTGTGTCCACTTTTCTCCATTAGTAGCTCTAGTGAAGAATGAAATAACGTGGAGCTGAACGAGAGAAACATACATAATTCATTATTTAGTCCTGAAGTATAAACAATAAAAATCATATTAAAAGAAGGGAAAAGCAGAGGACAAGGATGTTGATGGAACCACGGCTAACGGAAGTACATGTTAGATTGATTGGTATCATCGATAACAGAACAGATAACACAAGAGCTTATGGTGCGGTGAGACTTGCGGAGGCTAGATTCTGACAGATGGTCTACTCACTGCTGCTACTGTTGTACCATGGGCTCATGTGCTGGACGCCTCCTCGTGGGGACCGCTGGGTGGGAGTTGGGTTACGCCCCTCTCCCTGCTAAGATCCAGGACACCAATCCGCATGAGTCAGTGAACTGACCATGTGCTAGACCCACCGCCTTTCGCGTGTACATTTAATCGAAGGCCTTGGCTGAGGATCCGAGTCGTTCTCCTGTCAGATGTGAGCGCCCTGCTAGTATCCTAATCCATCCTCTGAGAAGATTAGGAAGTGGTCGATGGTCCTCTTCCCATAAAACCTAGCCTTATGAGACAACAGGTCCACGGGTTACAAGTCCACCGCTCGATTGGCGTAGAGCACGAGCGTCACGCATTGTCGCTGACGGTGGGAGGGTACTTCCGGGTGCTCAACGGTTTGTCACTGTCCGAAACAAGCCAGGCAGTCTTGGCCAAATTAATGCAAATCCGCCAAAATCCTCCTGCGTCTGGACGTGGTCGCAAGTGCGTATCCTACCGCGGTCACAAAACAAATAGGAATCGTTCCAGTACCTCAAAGTATGCGTGTGATGGCCGTCAAACAGATTCAAATCTGTCTCTGCAACCACATTCCTGAGCTGGATCTGCTCTCCGCTACCATGTGGATCAAGAAAAATCACACAAACCACTGCCTTGTGGGTCAGGCTTTTGAGCCAAAGGCTTCGGGCGAAGTTCATCAAGTAAAATTTGGAAGCACAACCATCACTACGTGTGCGACTGCCTACCAATGCAATCTTATACAAAGCACTCAACATCGGGTGCTGGAACGTGCGCACACTACTGGACCGGAACTCGAGTGAACGCCCTGAGCGATGCACCGCACTGGTCACGATGGAACAGGCACGCTACAACATTGATATTGCGGCGCTCAGTGAGACCCTGCTAGCTGAGCAAGACAAGTTGCATAAACCTGGTTCTGGCTATGCGTTCTACTGGATGGGAAACGCCACTTCAGCACCACGTGAACATGGAAACGGATTTGCACTTTCCCATCGCATCAATAACCAGCTCGTAAGTGAAGCAACAGACATCAGCCGGCGACTGATGGCTGTTCGCCTGGGACTCGAAAGAGGTAAGTTTGTCACTTTATTATGTGTTATCGGGATGATACGCGTAGACCATTCTACACACAGTTGTCCTCCGAGATACGGTCCGTGCCGAGGAGCGACTGACCCCTTCTGCTGGGTGGTTTTAAAGCGCGCGTTGGGCGTGACGCATCGATGTGTACAGATGTCATCGGTCCACATGGCATTGATTCAGTGAATGCGAACTGCGACAGGCTGCTCTCACACTTACGGCCTGACGGTCACGAACACTCGGTTTGCACTGAGTGCGAGTGAGATAGCAACTTGGACACGCGAACGAAGTGGTCACGCTCACCACCTTAACTATGTCATCGTACGTCAGCGTGATATGCGTGAAGTGCGCATGACACGTGTATTGCGTGGAGCTGAGTGTGGCACATATCACAAGTTGGGGGGGGGGGAATAAACTGTACATTCATACTCGTAAATCGTTCCACTGCACTCATGCCGAGAACCGGCGCAAATTTAATTATATCTCCCTAGGAACTGGAGAAACGTATTAAGCTAGTGAAGACGATGGCTGCACGCCTGTGTGATGTGGAATGCATAACCAAAGGGGGCAACCTGCGGCACCACATTCGAGACCAGGTGACAGCTGCTGCCGAGAAGACCATCACGCGTGCAAATTGTAAGCCAAATGATTGGTTTGATGGAAACGATGCGACGATTGGCGCATTGGTGTCTAAGAAAAACGCAGCGTTTGCCGCATATGTGGCAGACTCCAGTGACTTGGGGAACAAGAGTAAGTTTCACAGAGTTCGACAATGAATGACTCGAGAGGTCCGTCGCATTAAAAATGCATGGTGGATGAAGGTGAAGCAGATGAAATGTTACACCGAACGCCACCAACACAAGGAATTCTTTGACTACTTGAAGGCCGTGTATGGACCGAGATTGGAGCCTCTGAGGACACTGCTCCATGGTAGTTCAGGCGCTGCCTGCCTACAGACTGCAGACATAATGCAGACCTGGAGAACTCACTTCGATCGCCTCTTGAACAACCGTTCAGAGATCGACTGGCCTACATTGAACGGCCTGAAGCAGCACGAGGTGAACGTGAGTCTGGCGGACACGTCGACAGTGGATAAGACGCAGAGAGCACTTTCACAGCTGCGAAAGGGCAAATGTGACGGTGCCGACGGGATCCCGCCTGAAGCATTGAAATGCGGCGGACCCGCGTTGGTGACTGCGCTGCACCACTTAGTGCAACGCGTATGGATTGAGGAGGAGGTGCCTCCTGAGCTGAAGGATACCCGTGTGCTGCCACTGTACAAGGGCAAAGGGAGCAAGCAATGTTGCACGAATTATCGTGGCATCAACTTGCTGAGTTGTGTGGGCAAGGTGATTGCCCGAATCCTGCTCAACCGCCTCGTCAGTCACGTTGTGGAACCTAACGTGGCGGAAGAGCAATGTGGATTCCGTTCGGGTCGCAGCACTATAGATATGGTGTTTGCAGCTCGTCAGTTGCAGGAGAAATGCAGAGAACGACACCAGCCATTGTACTCGCTTTTTGTTGATTTCACCAAGGCATTTGATACGGTGAACCGCGAGGCACTGTGGCTGGTGTTGGGTAAGTTTGGTTATCCGAGTAAATTTGTAAGCTTAATTGGATGTCTGCACAATGGTACGCGGGCTAGGGTGCAGCTAAGTGGAGATACCTCGGATGACTTTGCAGTTGTCTCTGGTGTGAAGCAAGGCTGTGTCTTAGCTCCTGCCCTGTTTAATATCTATCTTCATGCCATGATGTCGTGTGCGTTTGATGCGGCTTGTGTTTACGGTGTTCGTGTGGAGCACCGTATTGATGGTGGGTTGCTGAACATCCGTCGTTTCAGTGCGAGAATTCTAGTCTATGAGACAACTATCCGTATGTTGCTGTTTGCTGACGACTGTGCGTTGTTTGCACACAGCGCGGATGAGCTGCAGCACATGATTAGTGCTCTGGCTTCGACAGCTGCCAAATTCGGGACCACCGTCAACACAACTAAAACTATCTGTCTCTTTCAGCCTTCACCGGAGGTGCAATCTACAATGGTGCCGCGAATCAGTATTGTTGCTGTAGTATTGGAAACCACTTCCCGCTTCTGCTACCTTGGGAATGTGATGTCCACTGACCAGCAGCTACACAGTGAGCTGCGTATGCGCATCTTGAAGACAACGGCGGCATTCGGGAAGCTAGAATAACGAGTGTGGAACAACCATCAGCTTACCATTGGTACGAAGCTGATGGTGTACAAATCCATGGTACTGTCCGTTCTTCCATACGGCAGTGAAACGTGGACGATGTACAAGCGATAGGTGTGATATCTCCAGCGGTTTCATCAACAGTGTCTGCGAGGGATACTGCGCATCGGTTGGTGCCGGCTCCGTTGATGAAATGTGCCTCCCATCCACATGCCTCCCGGTCTTATTCCTTCGGGTTTACACTGGATTTGGGATGTGTGGGTGGGGCTGTGGGTGGCGCAGCGCAAGCCAACCATGGTTCCATTGTAGGTGAAGACGTCCTGTGGCTGGCCACAGTGACGGGCAAATCCGAAACCGGATGCAGCCAACCATATATATATATATATATATATATATATATATATATATATATATATATATATATATATATATAAGCCAGTCGGGACCACACCGAAACGACGACGGATCCTGTGGAGAACGTAGGTAGAACCAGCGCAGCGTTTGTAGGTACGCTGCATTCGATTTACTAACCGCGTGCTTGCATGCTGAATCTCTTCATTTCAGGTGGTGGGTTTGCAATTTTGCCCTAATGCTTTCCTTTCTCATATTAATGTCTACCTGAACTATCTTCCATAAACTTGCACACGTCGCTTAAGCTAATTGTAGTTAACTTCGATTACATTTTCGCGTTGTGACATTTCCTTAGCGTATATTTTCTGACGACTTGAACTTATTGCGAATTCGTTCGTAATCAAATTATTTTATACGCTCATTTAGTGATGAGTTATGTAACCGTATCTGCGTGCATTATTCGAGTTATTTTATTTGATCTCGTCGTTCCAGGTGATTGGCTGCTGCTTGATATCCCCGGCGTGAGTGCGCTTGAGGTGCATGTTGACGAGGTACCTACCGGTCTATTACCCACTACCTCGTTCATACTGGCTCTAGGAGACAGTTGGTCGTTGCTGGAGGGGACGGGGTGTACCGTCCTTGTGGCCGTGCTAGGCTCGAAAAGTGGTTCCATGCACTCAGTGTGGAGTGGATTACGTTCCAGCCACCGCTTTGTGTGCGACTGATTCCAAATACAGCGTGCTTGTGTTTGCCGGCTTTATTGATGAAACGTGGCGCCCATCCACATGTGATCCGGTCTTATTCCGTCGGGTTTACACTATATATATATATATATATATATATATATATATATATATATGTATATATATTTATATCTGGCTGGCGGCGTCCGGTTCCGAATTTGCTGTCATTGTGGCCTACATAGAACAGCCACAGAACGCCTGCGCCTACAGAAGGACCGTGGGTGGCTTGCGCTGCACCACCTACGGCTCCATCCACACATCCCATATCCGGTGTAGACTCGAAAGAATGAGATCGGGAGGAAGGTGGATGGGAGCAAGGTTTCATCAACGGAGCCGGCCCACACTCCTTCACACGCAAACACAGGCGCGCTGCATTTATGGAATCAAGTGCACACAATACGGTGGCTGGACCGTAGTCCGCTCCACACTGAGTGTATGGCACCACTGTTCGAGCCTAGCACGGCCAGAAGGACCGTGCACGTCGTCCCCTCCAGCAACGACCAACTGTCTCCTGGAGCCCGCATGGACGAGGTAGTAGGTAATAAACAGGTAAGGACTTTGTCAGCATGGCGTTAAGGACCACCTTGCGAGATCTATGGAGAAACGTGATACCCTTAGGAAGGAAACTGAGAGCGCTATGGATGCAATTAACTGAGAACATGCAACGGAACGCAGAAGATATGAGATGGCATACAGTGTAGAGTGTTCTGATTTATAAGCAAACTGTTTGTTATCATCTGCATGATCGTAAAATGTGGGGACAATTAGGTTTCGAGGCACGTCAAACAACATACAAGTGCATGCTAGTGACCGATACTTCCATGATTCCTTCTAGGACATTGTTGTCATTGTTGCTGCCTTCCAGATGTCAGGGATGGTACCTGCCATGAAACATCGATTGAGAATCGTTGTCAGAGGAGAATGTAATGATTCAGCACACGTTTTCAGAGCGATTGATGAAAGGCAATCAGGACCACTAGCCTTGTTTGGCTCCGGTATGGCGAGTTCCCTGTTAACACTGGTATGGTTAAACAAGGCGGGGGGGGATTAATGGCGGCAGAGACAGAATGAAACGTTTTACAGAGCAGAGTAACAGAAGGAAAGCCATTGCCAAGAACCTACCAGAGTCTGAAACCACACCTGGGCCGGATTCGCTGGCTGGATTGTGCAACATAATGGTTCCGAAATCCCACATGTGTTCCACTTCACGGATAAGCTCGTTTGGCCGAAGAGTCGGATGCGAGGGTGGTATGGCTCGGGTAGGATCGGAGGCGGAGTGATTTGGCGTCAGTGGCAACAGATCTGGAGTGACCAAGTTGCTGTCTAAAAATCATGGAAGTGAAGTTGAAGGAAGACAAGAGAGCAGTGACCAGTGTGCACAACAAGACTCATTCATCGAAAGCAACAGTAAATGTAGTGCTAAGTTGGTTCGTTACCGAATTTTTGTGCCACTGAGACGCACGAAATTGCGCCATGCAGGTAGCTCGTGGAACAGGAGATATGGCCAAGCGCTCTGCAAGCATGTGCTAAGACGAGTCAGGGCAACCAACTTATTATTACTGTGACACTGGATGTGGTCGAATTAGACTTAGTATCCCTCAAAGACCGCCTGTCGCATATTTCAGAACACAGCATATTACGATTGCGACTCTGGTGGTGCTATTTACCAGTGTTATATAAGAATCTAATGCTCACATGATGGTGGGGCAGGAATAGTGCTTTCGTATCAGCTTTTTTCAGATTGTCGTTACTAGAGTATATTGCGGTTTTGATAGCTAAATTTTAACGGCTGCTTTTTGAAGAAAATTTTAATAATTTGCATTGACCTTGTATATCGGTCGGAAACACGTTTTTTGCTGTTTGCAAAAAGAATCGTTTAGCCCAAACGCACATTTTTGCTGTTATACAGAACATGCAATGTGACATGGACAGAAGGAAATTCGCAAAATTGTCTTGTTTCAAGTTAAACTTGGACGAAATGCAGCGGAACCAGCTCGTGACACCAACAGTGAATGTGGTTGTGGTTCCAATAATGATCGTACGACACAATGATGGTTTCAAAAATGTCGAAAAGGTTACGAGATGCTCGAAGATGGACAGCCTTGTGGACGGAAATCAGAAGTGAACAAGCATCAATTAAGGACCCTATTTGAAGCGGGTCCAAGATGATGCTTCTGGCGTAGAAGTATCGTAAGTGACAGCTTTTAACAGCTACGAGGAATAGGAATGTGGAAAAAGCATGATAAATGGGTGGCGCCCGTAGTAAACTAAAATAAAAGAAATCGTCAACTTGGAGTGTTTTAGGCAAATAGAAGCGACCTATTTCTTGTCCATCATCATCATTATACACGTCAGCCAGACGTGGAAACACCTCAGCTACTGTCCCCCAATAAATAAAGGAAAAGGAAAATAAATACAACAGCTGCATGCCAGCTGAGCTACTAGCAACGGAAAGGCATCGTTCCGGTAGGCTACCAGCCAGCCACTAGGCAAAAAGAAAAATTATTATGTTTTACGCCATGAAATAAGATTATAGGTGGAGGGGGGCTAAAAGCGATGGGGAGGGACAAAAAAACACAGCAGGAACGCCACTGAGGTCAGCTGCTTGCCATGTCAGCAAGTGTATCCAGCCAAACGTGTTCACCGTCTTTTGGACCCCAACCAGGGAGCCATGAAGCTCCAACTGAGGCCAGCTCCGAAGTGAGGGCCTTCATTCCTCTGGACCAAGTCATCGCTTGGCCACCTCTCCTCTTCTTCCACCCACATCCCCGGTGAGCAAACAACGCACGTCGTGGAAGTCGGTGGGCTGGCATGCGCAGCACATGGCCGAGCCATCGGAGCTTGGTGCATGAAATAACGGCGCTGAGCGCTTCATTGCCTTTTCCGGTGCCGTAACCAAGGCGTCGAACACGCTCGTTACTCACGCGGTGTTCCCACCAGATGTGATCCAAACTGCGAAGGTACCGATGGTCGGACGTAACTAGCCTCTTCAGGTCCGCTGCTTTAAGCGGCCAGGTTTCACAACCTTACAGTAGGGTCGAATGTACCGCTGCATTGTAAACTCTACCCTTCAGGGCGAGAGTAATTTCGCGCTGCCGCCAAAGGTGACGAAGGTTAGCAAAAGCATTTCGAGCTTTTGCTATACAGTTCGTGATCACGTCTTCGATCCCAAGGGCGTTGATACAACTTCCCAGGTAGTTGTATTTCCGAACGACTTCTAGCAGATCAACACCAAAGGTCAGTGTAGGAGGCGATCACTACCAATCTTGGAGGAACGCTTTGCATTTCGTTGGTGCAAAGCAAAGCACGAAGCGGCTTACAGCCAATGCAAATCTGTCCAGTGCCGCTTGGCACGTCTGGGAGTTGTCACAAATGAAAGCAATGTCGTCTGCATACTCCAAGTCAAGAAGTCGATCCCTTGGGAGTAGCGCCACCCCTTCCAAGTCACGTCATGTGAACGCGAATTCCATGAGTTCGTCAATAGCGTAGTTGAGGAGAAAAGGTGACAGCGGGCATCCTTGTCTCACACCGCTGGAGACATTTAAGGGGTCGAGGAACACGACTACGGTGGGCCGCCAATATATGTGACGGTGCTCCAATAACTGACGCAAGGTGAAGATGTCGTCGATGCAGCCACGACCCAGACGAAACCTGGCATGCTCCTCCCGAATCTGGCTTTCACGAGCGCCAGTCAGTCTGTGAAGAATTATGGAGGCGAGTAATTTGGAGGCGATAAATATCAGACTGATTCCTCCATAGCTGCCGCATTCCGAACGCGAGCATCCTTTGAAGATGGGAACAATAACAGAGCGGCTCCAGTCGGTTGGGATAGTCTTCTGCTTCCACAGTTTCACTAGTAATTCATGTAAAGCATCAACAAGAGTTGAGCCCCAGAATTTGCAGAGGGCCGGAGGAAGATCAATAGGTCCTGCGGCTTTGTTTAACTTCAACAGTCCGATCTCAAGTTCGACTTCTGAGCGAGAGGGTGGATCCAAAGGGACAACCCCCGAAGCAGGGCAATCACTTGCCGGTGAAGAATCGAACAATTCTAACTGATTTAATTGCTTATCAAAATGCTCAGCCCAACGCTCCAAGCTTTTTGACATGTTGTCGATAGGCTGTCCACTCTCGTCACAAATTGTTTCACTAACACCAGGTCTCCTGCTGCCTGTTTCCCGTATCAGACGGAATAACTTGCGATGGCTGCCAAGGGCAGCGGCCACTTCCACCACTAAGATTCGCGGTCTCTCTTCATGCTAGCACGGAGTCTTGCCCGAAGCTCTTTGAGAGTTTCATTGTGTTCGCTTCCAGCTGGAATATGTCGGCGAGCATCGATAAGTTCCAGAGACCGCGAAGAGACCCAATATCCATGTTGGCTATTAGACATACCACATGAGGATTTTCCTGCTGCTAGTAAGGTCTGGCGAACATGTGACCAATGACCATCAATTGTCTCCAGTGAGTGCTTACTCAACTCGCATGTCAGCGTACTTCGATACGCATTCAGAACAGCTGGCTTTGTCAATTGGCTGGTGTCAATGCGCTCACAGCGTCGTCGTGGGCGTCCGCCAAAACGCATCCGCATGTCAGCACATACAAGTGCATGATCGGTGTCCACACATGTGCTCCAAATCGAGCGACAATTCTGGATGCAGCCTCTCCAGCGGTAACTGATAGCAATGTGATCGACCTGCGTCCAAGGCTGCTTCGAGACTGGTGGGCGCAAAGTCACCCTCCGGCAGGTGCTGTGTCGAAAGTTAGTGCTCCCAAGAAATAAGCGGGCATCTTCACACAAATGAAGTAACCGCTCACTGTTATCATTACGGGAGCCTATACTGTGCTGATCGCCCAGATGTATTTCATCAGTGGACAAGTTTCCAACTGAGCGTTCAGATCCCCAGCCAGCATTACAGTGTCCGTGCTTCGTCTGTGGCGAAGGAGCCGGGTTAGTTGGCGATAAAAGTCGTTTTTTACCTTAACCATGGCTAGTTTGTGGGCGCATAGGCAGCGATGATGAATAGACATCTATTAGGCCCGCGCGAGTTTGAAGCATTTAACGAGCCAGCCAATCGGACCGCACACATCCGGCTCCACAACACTTCCACAAGCCAAAATTTCGCCTAAAGGTATTATGGTAACTTTTTGTTGATCTGCGACTGGTCTGATCCATCACAGATTTCAGAATTTAGGCTAAGGCATACCACTGGATAAATATTGTCAACATATTGTCGAAATTCACCGAAAACATCTACACGAATATTCGGCATTGGATGGTAGAAAAGTACCAACACATCTCTATAATAACCATTGGCCGCAAACGCACAGCCAACCCAGCAGAAGCTGAACGAGCCGGCGCTAGGAAACTTTGCCTCAACCAACATACTCCCCTGATGTCTCGCATCATAATTGCTACTTTTTCAAGCACCTGCATAACCTACACATAGAGAGAATTCATACAACCCAAGGAGATGCTAAAACGGCACCCAATGAGTTTAACGCCACCGGAATTTTATCCATCTGCGATGGACAAATTTGTTTCCCGTTGACAAACGTGTGCCAATTCAAATGGATTTTACTTCGAATAAAAATGCTACATTGAAGTCAAGATACGTGTATCCAAATTTTAATAGTAAAACAGCAATAATGCTAATAACAACATAATATATCGACATATTAGTTAGTTCGAATCACAATGCTTGCACCTTACCCTGGTAAATACCACTATTTCCAAAGTTTGCTCCTCATCCTAATACTCTTGAACTCTACAGCTGAAACACTCTCGTTCCTAACTGTAGCTCAACAATTTATAGGGGCAATGTGGATAGAAAACAAAAACTGCAATATGTGTGCATATCAAATGAAAGTTGCATTCAAATGAACAGGGCAATTTGATAGAACGGCTCAATTGCTTTTCAGTTCAGTTGATAAACTATGACCCGAGCACCGAGATGCGGTGGATCCAGTTGCCACGACTCACATCTTAAGTATGACTAAAGAACAATAGCAAGACAGGAAGCAAATAGAATGTAAAGAAAATGGAAGCAAGGAAGAAGTGCGTTAACCTAGTCAGAATGGAAGCAAAATGAATCACCTGATGCTAGAAACCGAATGCAGGAGCGCCACCGACTTCGTGACTGCGCCATGTCTGATACGGTCCTCAACTATTGGTGTGGACCATCCCGAGGCCCGCATCCACGAAGAGGGCACGCGACAGCCTAACCAAGTCTCTCAGCCGATTTCTTCATGCTACACCGTGGACTGGCCAACTCGCGGTTTCACCCAATTTGCTACAGTCACGGTGTATAATGCACACCGAGGAAGCCGATCAACACACATACGGAGGACATGGCCTAGTAAACGCAAGCTATTAAGATGCAACAAACATTCGAATGAGGCACCAGAAAAATTCTTGCGAAAACCAACTAACAGACCTCAACATTACTCACAACGTGTTCCCACCAGACGTGAGCAATACAGTTCAAGTACGGGTGGTCATACACGGCCAAACGTTTAATGTCCTCACTGCGAACTGGCCAGGTCTCTGATCCATACAGTAAAACCGGTCTTACCGCAGCGTTATACACCCCACCTTTCACTGACACGCTGATATCCCACACTTTCCATAGAGGGTTAAGTCTCTGGAAAGTCAAACCGGCCTTGTTGACACGCGAAGTAACAGTGATGTGACCACCAGAAGTGACATAGCTACCAAAGTAAGTGAACCGATCCACCACTTCTAGTGACCGTTCGCTGATAGCTAGAACCGCAGATGTGTCGATTCAGTCCTGTAGCAGTACTTTGTATTTTGAATGTGTAAAGCACATGCTGAAGCGTGCAGTACTAAACGTCAGTCTATCCAGTAGTGCATGCATAACCACTGCGTCAGATGCGAAATGAGCAAGGTCCTCCGCATACTCCAGGTTTGTCAGTCGGTTTTGTGGCAAAACATCCACTCCGGTAGAGTTTGAAAGAATCGAGTCATTCATGAGCACTTCGATAAGAAAGCTGAGAAGGAAAAAAGATATAGGACAACCGTGGGGAACCCTACCTGTCGTGGGAAACTCAGGAGACGGCTACCTGTAGATCCTTACACGGCCTTGGGAGTCACGGTACAGAGACTTGAGAATGGAAAGGAACTTGTCCGGCACGCAATTCGTTGATAGGCAGTGCCACAAGTTGGAGTAGCCAACAGAGTTGGAGGAGGCCCTCAAGTCAAGGAAAACCACCATAGGTGGTCGTCTGTGTGTGTCTGCAACAAAACTTGGCGAAGAGTAAATATGTGGTTGATGCGATGACGATAAGGTAGCCTGGCTTTCAGTGATTTGGTCCTCACAGGGACCAGTAAGTCGTCGGAGAATGTTACCCGTCATAAGTTTGGAGGCAACGGGAACAAGGCTAATGCCTTGATGATTTTCGCACAGAGTATGCTGACTGCTCTTGAAGATGGACACGACACCTGACAGTCGCCAGTTTGAAGGTACCTCTACAGCGTTCAAAATGGTGTTAAACAGAGAAGCGAATCCAGTTACCAGAGTCACCACCACCTTACAGCAAAAATAGAGGAAGGTCATCGGGGTAAGGAGCATTGTTTCGTTACAACACGGAAAGGTCATGTCGAATTTCTTCTAAAGCGGAAAGGGTGACAACTATATTTTACTTCGGCTCAGGCAATTCGGCAAGCGGCAGTGTCACAGCAAGCTTGCTGAACTGCTCTTCAAAATGTTTCGCCCAACGGGCTAGTCGACGAAGCTGAGAATGGATCAACTGTCCGTTTTTCTCGGCTATTGTCTCGCCAACTTATGACTTTCTCGAACCCGTATTCCAGATGAGCTGGAAAAGCACTAGTTTTCTCCGTCACACGGGCATTTACAATCCACCAGCGTTTCCAGTCGACTCGAAGACTTTTTGTGAGATGTCAGTTCAGAGAGTTAAGGAGACGCTGAGACTCAATGCGCATCGGAATTTATTTCCGTGTTTGGGTCAAGCAGATCGATGCCTCAGAGATCTGTACACAGTTAGGACATCTCAAGTTGGGTGTACATCATGTGTCAGAAGCATATTCAATTGCTCTTGCGCGTATAACACGGGTCGGTTTACTGCAATTAACAATGCTTCACTGATTGCCATCATTCTCGAGTTGCGGTTGATCAGCAGCACTTTGAATGCCTTTGATGGGCCAAACTGATGGTTAGCCGTGATGAGGTGCTTTGTGATAGACCAGGTGGGGTTCCGGATCATCACCTGAGCATTCCTTTCTTGTTGCGTCATGAATTGTCTTAAGCACATAGGGAAGCGCTCAGTTACTATTTGAGGCAGTCACCGGTCAGTTCTGCAGGTGAACTGGATGTAATCGCAGAACTGTAGAGGCATTGGAAACACTGCTATTTGATTAACAGACCAGTGAATCAGCTAGATGTAATGTTAGAATTAGCTTCTGGAAGACTGGGTGGTGGTGAAGAGTAGCAGTAGAGAAAGCCAGTGAAATCCACTTCACGCCATCAGAGAGAATCAATTTTCTGCACAATTTATAGCGTTCCGCATTCGAAATGACAATCCCCCTTTGAGGGCCGTCGAAGGTGATGCCAAAGAGGTACTGCGGAGAGAATCGCACTATCAAATTGAGGAAACAATAATCATCTTCATCTATACTTTCCCTATGGATGCTCCTTCCAGTGGCCGAGTAATTCAGGCGTCTCGAACGTAACCCACAGGTCGCCAGCTTAAGCCTGCGTAGAAGTGTGACTGACTTCGTAGGGTGACTAGCCCGCACCCGACTGATGGTGGTCGCGTGGTAACGAAGCGTCGGTACGATGTACCAGCGTACTACTGTTGATGTGCACTTTACCTTCTAAGGGCTGTTATCCAACTGACGAAGAAGTCCAGTTGAGATATCTGACCAAAGTGAGCGGAGACATGCGACCGCCAATGAACTCCTAGGGATGAGCTTGTGGTTGTTAAGAACAGTGTGCGAACTAGGTTAGGATGTGATGGAGTAAATGCGAAATTGGAAGACAGACAATAGGAGCATGATCATGTGGATCCGGTTGGACGGAGTAGAGCGCCCCATTGGACACCAGAACCGCTGTGAATGATGTGGGTGCAGATGGGCGCAATGTGAAAAGATACAGCGAAAGTTGTACGATGGCATTCCTCTGAGGAGTAGGGAGTTATTGTTGTGAGGCGTGTATCGGTAGTCTCGCTCCGACGCTAGACTTTGATCCGGAAGTGGCGAGCATATGAATGTTGGTTCAGGTTATGACGTGTCATCAATACGGCATCAGTAAAGTATGTGTTAGTAGCTCCATATCTGTCAAGCACTTGGCCGTATGGATATTTTGTTCATAATGAGCCCATAGTGGACCTTGAGACAAGGAAAAATGACCGGTTGCATTCCCAACATCAGTGGGCTCGTTTGATTGGATAATGCATGGTGTAATCCACTTTTTCCTTGTGAAAGCCCGTGGTGTTGTGCTTCAGCCGACTGACATGCTGTATATGCGCCTTGGATTCAACTCCTCGTTTCTCCCAGATTTTGACGCCCCAGTAGCGCCCGAGCCTGTGTTCAACCGCTGCATGTCAGCGAGACATTCGTACGAAGTGCTGATGCACTGCGGATATCGATTGCCTGTTACCTATACTGCGTTTCAGCGCGTCCATCGAAAATAAAGTGTGATAACGGTGAACCGCGCGCTTATATTAGACAACACGTGTAGGAATATGGCTTAACAGGAGAGAAAATCCAATAGAAACGCAAATACAACGTGTCCGTAACATACAAGCTATCCAAGAGTCGCATTCCCGAACAAAGTATACAGAAGGGGGTGAGGAACCAGTGGATGCTGTATAGAGACAGAAGTGTGCAGCAGGAGTATCGAATCGCAAAAGACAAGAAGCAGAGAAAGTTGAGTGCAGTTGAAACAAACTGCGGTAGGAACTGAATGTGTGTGTGAGATTGCCGATAGGTGAATCGCATTGAAAAGCGTTGGGTCAGTGGGTGGCGTTGCGAAAACAGCCGATCATATCACGTACGTAAGCTCAACTTAAGAGATGCGTGGAGATGAATGAGTAAGCGTAATCACATGAGATGGATACCTTAATGACATGGGGTGTGCGACTCACCGTAGATGCTGGGCCCCTCGTAAGCATCGATCAACTCCGAAATGCCCACCTCAAGACGAATGGGTAAAAGTTGGGTTTTCAAGTAGCGTTCAATGAGCTCACAGTACCAAGAGTCGTCTTTAGTGGCACCTTCATTTGGCCCAGGGAGAATAGGCGCTCCGTCTGAAGGTAGGCCTCGCTTCTCCGAGGAAGCGCTAGCGCCCATTGGTAGCTTTGAGACGGCGGACGGTGAACTTGACTCCAACAGCCGAGCCATCTGCTGCACGGACTGGATAAATAGTGACTCAGACATTTTGCTAGAATCCATTTTGAACAGCGGAATCAGGGAAGTTCGACTAGTAAGGCACCTGAAAATCAGAGATTGTGTGGAATCGCGCGACTGAAGGAATGAAGTAAGAGGCTCTCAAACACAATGATAGTATACAAGAAGGATTAAAATGTTATAAGCATCAATTCAGCACGTCTAGACTAAGTCACACCACCAACACATGCCCGGAAAAATCCTGTAAGACCGTTTCATGCTTAGGGATGGAATGTGCACTGCTGACGATAGCCAAAAGGATGAAACATCTGTACAGTGCTTTGCTTGGCGTGAGACGGCAGTCTGAGTCTAGATGTGATGAATTTTAACTTATACGATAGTGCCTTTGTCGAGTGGCGGAGTGTGCAAACAATAAGGCACGACGGACACGCTTTTATCATGTTGATCTCAAGAAGAAGCAACATGTGAAAAAAGAAACAGGACAGGAGATGTAGGCCAAATAAATGATAAGCAGTGTCGAAGTCTACAATAACTTCCAATTGTCTAAGAATCAAGAAGACGAATCAAGTCGGACCGATTGGACACAGACAAAACGAGAACATCCGGAAAGGGCGACAACCGATGGTGATGTAGACATTGCACAGTGGAGTCTCCCGCAGGACAGACCGAAACACAGGCATGGTTGTTATGTCAGGTAACGGGGTGATCAAGTTTAGCCATGATAGCGGTGAAAGAGGATTTGTGCCAGTACCCCAGTTCCAAAATGTGCATGTCCACTGCACTGAACTCAATTGAAGTCAACGTGGGGTTTTGAAACATCCATCGCGTGTGACGCGCAATATGGATTGAGATCGAGGTGTACATTGAAATAACCCCCAACCATTCAGATCAAAGGTACCATATCGGAAGCGGAGAGTTTCAGTGTTGCTCGCCTTAACATCGCATTCCCCGAACGGTTGCATCCTCTATCGGATTCAACAAGTAGAGGGACTAACTGGTGACGTGTTGATCACTAGACCACGGAGCCCATCGGGGGTAACACTAGACGCAACAATCGAGAATCCAATGTTGGGTTTTTGGGGATACTCGCCGTGTCTGGATTTTTACATGCAACCACAATGTGCTTTCGGAGTTCAGTTTCTCAGTGATCAAGGCGTTAGCCGTTATCAGTACGTCTCGGGTACCACTCTCGGCCCCGCTATCTCCATTCGAAGAGTTTCGTGAAGGACAAAACCAGACAACGAAGTGCAATGCGAAAAGCGAGTGACCATGAAAACGTTACATTCCAAGCGAACACAGTTTAGTGAAGATGAATGGACTGATGGATCACAGTGGATCCCGTCGCCATGGATTATTCGACATGAGACCAGATGTAATATGATGAGAGACGTGGAACAAATGGGACCCGAGGACTGTAATGGACATCGTTAACCTTACTAATCTACGGAAAAAAACGGCGCATTTAGCTGTTTTGCGGGCCACGTCTAGGTCTGGTTTACCATGTTCCTTTGGCAAAAAATAGGTGAACGTCCACTGCAATTATACAGGTGGGCGCTCCATCTGTAAGCGATGCATGCACATCGGAGCGGTTAACGAAGGTGTGAAGGTGGTTCGATCGGCGTACGTCGGAACACTGTCCATCGACACAATGGCGCTGGACGCATCATAATCATTATCATAAACAACAGCAGTACACCAGCCATTTAAACTGACACTCTGCTGTCATACAATCATGATGACCTACGGAATAAAGAATAATAAGAGGGTGAGAACCTGAAAACCTTAATGCCCTAAGCAAACATACAGTGTCAAGGCACCTGCATTTCATCATCATCATCATCATTATACACATCAGCTAGAGGTGGGAAAAAAAGGCACCTGCACATTGTGTTAACAACATAACGTCACAAACAGCTGGATATCGTGCAAAGATAAGGCGGCATTGGCGAGACAGCATCCTTGCGGCTTTCACTGCCACGCGTCATAATCAGCCATTACCCCGCAGATAACTCAACACCAAACATCCTTTAAACAGGCAATCCGACTAGGAGACGACAGCAGAGGCGCCACTCGTGTCGGTTGCTAGCCATGTCCTGTAAAGTCTCGAATCAAGCACAAGGCGAGTCACGTGGACTCCAGCCCGGAAGGCGAGACGGACCACCGGCACTCAGTTTGGTCGTCAGTGACTTCATTTCCTGCTGCCGAGTCAGTTTGTCCGCCTCGAGTCATGGGCCACCCTACACCCGGCAGACTAAACAAGGCCCTCCTAGGTAAGCGGTGACCAGGCATACGTAGCACGTGACCGAGCCAACGCAACTTATTCAGTGCTATCTGTTGTTCTAGGGATATAGCATCATTATCACCACATAGAACTCGCCTACGCACATCATCGTTGCAGACACACTGGTGCCATCCGGCACAAGCTATGCTACGCAGACAACGATGAGTACAGACTTTAAGGCGCCACAGAGCTTCAGACCGAAGGGGGCCAAGTCTCACTCGCATATAGCGGAGCGGCCCTCACTGTGGCCTTGTATACACGGCAGTTCAGACGGAGGGAAACTCCCTTCTGTCGCCAAAGATGCCTCAGGTTCAAGAAGGCAGTTCCCGGCTTAGCAGTGCGTAAAATGACTTCGGTTTCTATGTGCAAATCGTTGCTGATGCAGCTGCCAAGAGAAGTGAATTGATCGACCAAATTGTGTTCCTCGTTAGCAAGGGACAAGCAGTCATCAAGTGGCTGGTGGTCCTGCAGCAACACTTTGCACTATGAAGGTGCGGAGCGCATACCAAATAATAAGACCACTTTAGACATCGTCGAGAAGCAAGACGATATCGTCCGCATAATCTAGATCAACTAACCGTTCACCAGGCAGCACTTCAACACCTACATCGTGATATTCCGCAAACGAACACTCCATGATAGAATCCACGACGAAATTGAACAAAAACGGGGAAAGCGGACAATCCTGACGAACGCCACTTGTGGTCGGAAAGCTATCAGATAGGTCACCATAGACCCTGATGCGGCCTGTAGTGTTCGAGTATACAGCACCTAGGATATACACATATTTCAAGGGAACACCTTTAAGCGCAATTATGTCGAACAGAACTGATGGATCGACTTAATCGAAACGCACACTTGAAATCGAGGAAAACAGCTATTGTCGGTCTGCAGTATGCGTGGCGCTGCTCTAGCACCTGCCGTAAAGCGAATATATGGTGTACACAGCCAAGTGCATGGCGGAAACTTGCCTGCTCTTCCCTAATCCGAGCTTCCCGTTCAGCAGTGAGGCGACGAACGATAATCGAGGCCAGTAATTTTGTCACAACTTGCGTTAGGCTAATACCCCTGTGGTTAGAATAGTATGTGCGACTGCCCTTCTTTTATATTGTCACTATAATCGATTCACTCCAATCAGCCGGGACACACTTCCTTCCAGATACACTCGAATAAGGAGGTCAGTGCTTTGCAGAGGGCTTCACCTCCATCCTTAAATATTGCAGGTGGGAGGGAATCCGGGCCAGCGGCACGAAAACGATTAAGGGCTCGCCGTTGACAGTCTATTCAGAGTAAAGCCCATAAATCCTACCCAATTGAGCTACTGAAGAGCTCAGACGCCCTACTTGTGAGTTCATATCCCCTGCAAGTACTATAATATCTGAACTAGTAGCACTGCGTAGTAGCACGTTCAGTTCGTGATAGAATGTGTCCTTGACAGCATTAGAACTGCAGTCGGTGGGAGCATAAAAAGGAAATCACAAACAAACAGCGTGAGTCAACCTTCGCTGATCTCGTCAAACGGGCTGCACATACACGGCTGTACACCGGAATGCAATGAACCAACGATGGTTCACTCTTGGAGCTTAGAATGATACCTACACCAGCTTGACCCCTGAGTACTACATCAGCGTCTCCGGATGAGTGCAACCAATAACGAGAGGACAAGCCGGGTACAGTTAATTCAACAACCCTATTAGGGTCATTGCTCCTAGTTTCGGACACACAACACACATCAATAACCAGCGTGTCCAAGGTGCGTGTGAGTGCAGCCGGTTGACCTAATTGTCTTAGAGCTAACGTTGAACATCGCCAGGGAAACGGAACAGCGTGGCCTTCTAAGAGAATGTTGCCGCTTGGCGTCCGGTGGGAGTCGCGATAAGGTGGCTGCAGATGGTTCTACACCACTGGCACCTCAGTTGCTGTCAATTGAGCTGGGAATTATAGAAGGAAGGGTAGTAATGGAGGTCACGATTGGTGTAAGAGAAACAGGTGGAAAAGAAAGAAGAGAGACGCCAGCAGTAGCATGTTTTCGCTTATCTACCCTGCTGTATACAGCAGATAAGTCGACCCTTGATAATCTGCGCGACGGCCGATGCAGGATAAAGTTTACGTTTTAAGAAAATGTCATGGTTGTATGTGGGCTGAGATACTGCCAGGGCGTCCAGATCGAGGCAGGAGGACGATTTGGGTCCTCATCCCAAGCCTTTGGCTCATCAGTCTGTCCGCAAGACAGAGGGGAGGTGACAATGATTTAGTTTTACAGAAATGGACGCCATCTCATTTCAAACCCCCAACCTGGAGGACCAGGAGACTGAGTTTGTGTGACCTCTCACTATTGACCGACCTGGTAAGAGCAGCTCCGAAGGTGACCGGAGGCACCACGCAGTATAGCTCAATGGGTCAATGAGGTACGCAAACCGTCGCACCACGTTAAGATCGAGTCTCGTTGCGAGGGGGCGCTGGACTCACGTTGTCTCCAAACTTCATTGGGTGTCATTTGATTCCTAGCTACCAGACGTGAGCAAGTAACCAGCCTGTTAAACGACACAGCGCGTTGAGATGATCACATGCATCAAAATGACATCATCACCATCACCATGATCATCATTATCATCGTCGTCGTCATCATCATCATCATTCATACACGATAGCTGAGAGTGAGAAACACACGTCAGCTAATGTGACATAGAGGAAACTCCGTGTAATCGCTTGGGTATTAAAAGGTGCGGCAAAAAATCGTCGATGCGCGGGGGATGTTGGTATTGCTTATGACATGACAGGTATGCATCTCGAGAAGCTTAGCGAATTAATTGAGCTAAGCCGACTACCGAAGTGGAATTGATAATGACGCAATCTAAAGGAGTAGTGGCTTCAGTGTCGAACCCTGTGCTCGGGAAACTTAGTGATAGTGGAGGATAATCTGCGTTCCTTCATCAATATCTTTGCCACAGTCACCCTGGATCACTTGGATGTTTACAAGGAACTCAGAAATATGAAGCCTACTAAGGCTGCTGGACCTGATGCTTTATCCCCACTAGTTCTAAAATAGTGAGTGGATTATCTCGCGGCACTCCTAAGCGCACTGTTCAACCGCTATGTTGTGAGTAGAACAATCCCTGACATTTGGAGAGCTGTAAGCATAACGCATGCGCTCAAGAAGGCGTCGCAAAACTATCCTCAGACTGCACGCACGTTGGTGATGTTCAAAGTCTTCGAGAAACTCCTTGTCCCTCAGACCTTCACACGCACCCAAACAGACGATGTAGACCATATTGTCTATGGAGCCAACCGCTCCACACACGATGCTGTATCGTACCTTATACATTCGGTATCATCGGCACTGGATGAAAAATGCAGAGCAGTGTGCCTGTTGTTTTTCGATAATTCAAATGCTTTTTGGAGCGTAAATAGATCTATCTTGTTCAATAACCAGCTTATCACGAGTGGGGTTCATACAAATGTCTGCAGCGTGCTTAGAGGCTATTTTACAAACCCAACCCACTTAACCCATCTGAAAGGAACAAAATCCACTACAGTTTGCCACGAACGTGGTATCATACAAGGAGTGATTCTCTCTATCTTACTGGTTTTATTGTAAACCTTCCTATACCGTCCAACTTTATTGGATGCAAGTATACGGATGATGTCGTTTTGAGATGTACAGCTCCAATGGTTGAGACATCTACCCTTCAGGGTGGTCTAGATGAGTTTGTACTGCGGTCATCGTCGCAGTCTCTCATTCTGAGCAATGTTAAATGTCTTGGTGTAACATTCCCTTTTCTTTCGGGGCTGATAAGCTGCAAGATATTTGGAATGCTACTGCTTCATTACCCAGGACATCAACTGAGGTCGTTTAATCCCGAAACCTATACATTGATCTACCCATGTCGGCGAAACGTTTTACAAGGTTAGAAAGCTGTCCTTTTATGTTCTCAGATTTAAAATGCCTGTGGTACTTTGTGAGTTGAACTTGAAATTTGTAACCACATCCATTCTGCTAGAGTAACTTTTCCTGTGATACTCAAAAAAGAGTATACATTGTTTTGGATTTGTTAACTTATTTCCAGATGCAGCTGGAGTGTATGGAGAGGAGCTTGTTGATTTTATTGTCAACAAGCCGATAGACGCTTGCACTAGTTTTTCCTTCAAAGTTCTAAACGACTCTTTCCACCCACTACATGGAGCTCTATCGAAAGTGCTGTTTGTTTCTTCGTCTACACGTTCTAAATGTAGTGTCCTATTTGATTGTATGCCTTCGCACTACACTTTTGTCCTACCGTACTTGTGGACCTAAAGCAACTCAGCAGTATGATGCGCAGTTGTTTTGCATTCGGAATTTTATTTACTTTTATCCATTAATTTCATGTATTCCTCAATTCGAATTCATAGTGTAAATGCTGAAAATGTATCTACGCAGGTGCATGGAGCCTATTTTGTCTTGAGTTGACTATGTGGCGGCGTAGTTGTCAGTCATGATAATCTACGATTGTCATGCATGACCTAGTGGCATAAGCAGCTGGCTTCGGAAGGCCAGAAGTTCGGTTCCCAGTGAGGCCGAGGAGGCGCACTACAGATGAATCCCAATATGGCGAGACGGCCGTCTAGTGCTTTTCGGATGCGTGAGTAATGACTGGCTGCGAGGAAACATCATTGACTGGTCTCAGGATCTACTTGTTTCGCGGGAAGAGGAAATAAAGCACATCAAGCACTAGCCAGTGGACCTCCAGGTGAGTTGGATCACAGTGAGTACAGTTCAGCCACAGGGTCCCGCACAAGCAACTAATTCCCGAACGAGCACCACCGGGTTGTGAAGCTAGGCGCCAATGCGGCGACCTAACGAGCTACGGTCTGGATATGAAGAAGGAAGTACAGATTGAAGAGTAAAAAACAACCAACAGCAAAATAATGTTCAGAAGAGCGAAATGTCAATGAACCAACCTGGCGCCCCAAGCAAACGGCATACGATAGCGTCCCAAATGTCGACAGTAGGTGAGCATGGAACGATGGATGGCGGAGGATGACTTGCTCTCAGTTTCGCCCGTTGTCTTGTCATCGACGAACAAAGCACTGGCACTACTCGTGTTCACTGCTTTCAAATACTTTTCCACTGCAGCCCCCGTGCTACCGTTGAGCACTTTGTCTACACGCACGACAAGATAGACTGAGGCGGGAGAAGGGATGCTCGTGGGAATAGAGAAAAGAGCCTGTGGAAAATAGAAAGAAGAGGAAAGCGCGCACAGATATGGGCTGAAGAAGAGAAAAAGTGTAGCACTAGTCTTATCTAATCCACTACAGAGTAACACTGGACGACGGACCCGTTCTTTCGAGATTTGTAAGTGGTATGCATTTCGCTGCAAGGCGATAGGCTAAAACAGGCCACCTAACACTTTCGAGTCAGTGGATAAGATAACTCAACCAAGTTAGGGATGCATATGACAGGGAAAGATGAGCTTCGGCTGGTTTGACTAGCTAGCTTCTTGCGATGCCACCTGGTTGCCTCGGGTTTAACCCATTCCAGCAAATAGTTTGGTGGTAGTATTCCAGGACGTAGCACATTTTCGCCTGGCAAGCGCTCTCTCTCTGTAAAAAGGTCATATATGCCTATTTAACAACACGGTGACGTGGCGGATGTCACTCGCCACTAAATAAAGCCACTGCCCCTTGTTTCACTTCGGTGGAGCATTGTATTTCAACAAGTATGTGCTTACATCAAGGGGAGGATTGAACCAAGCGAAAGACTTATGAACTGAGTGATCGATCACCGGCTCCCAATGGCCGTGATCCTCCGAATGCGTTCCGCTGCCTTGTGGGTAGGTTATTTAGCTAAAAGGTCGGAGTGGTGTCCTCTAAGACAACTCCCCACTTCGGCTTGCGCAACCGCGTAGTATCATGCCCACTGACAAAACCATAGGCCGTTCTGCTATACTGCGCTTAACTACATTTGCTTCCGCTGCTCACACATCACACGCAACCCGCTGATTTGTTACCAATCATTTTTATCCGTTACACCAGATGGCTTCCTTGACGACCACAGAGCTCACCCAGTGGCCCTCCGGCCACGATCCTCGTTCCGACTGGCATGCTTTAATGCACGTACGCTCATGCAGATCGGGCAACAGGCTGGTGTTGCGTGCACCTTGGAATCCCTCACCATCGATGTTTGCTGTTTTTCCGGGACCCGATTGCAAGATCTCAGTATTGTGATTGACTTGTGATCTCAACGCACGGGTTGGTCATCGATTATCATGTGAAATTCATCTCGGTGGTCATCATGCGCTGAATGAGTGCCGCTTAAATAATGTAAATAGACTTCTCACATTGCTTGAAGACAATCGTCTGTATCATTCGAGCACCAGCTTCAGGTATTCGATGAGACCTTCCGTCACTTGGAGCGCAGTCATGGTTTCAGATTGACCACATCACAATTAGTTACAGATGGCGGGGTAGTTTAAAGGATTACAGATCCAACTGGTTCACAATTGCGATTCAGAGCATGCTTTTGTTTGTGCGAACATCTGCATGAGTTTCGGAGGGTCACCGAAAAAAGAAGCACTATTAGATAGAAATAAATTATCTATTCCCTCGGCCGATACACTCAGCTGCACCGCAAGATGTTGATGAACACTGGACGTTCACACAGAGGACAATGACCTCTTCCTGGCAGTCAGTGTGGCCATACTCAACACTCTTTGACTACCACAGAAATATCCCGGCGGACTCTAATCATAACGAAGTGCGCCGTCCTGTCTGTCGGCAGCTCAAACAACGCAGTGACCGCGAAGCCTGGTGGTCTCAGCGTGCTTTGGAAACGGAGGCCGCCACACTCCCTGGCAATACTCGCAAGCTTTTCCAGTTTATTAGATCCAATGGATACAAAAAGCCTGGTGTCAGTGAGACTATTTGTGAAGCGGATGGTTCACTGATTGCCAACTAACAGAGACGCTTGGATCGATGGGCCCAATTCAATTGGCCCCCACCGTCCAGTTGTATGCCCTGCGAACCCAGCGACCTCCCCTGCGTTGTCACCCTTGATACACACAGTGAGGCAGAAATGTATCTTGCGATTGGACACTTGAGACGATGCAATGTTGCCGGCTCAGACGGACTTCTTCCGGAGCGGTTCAAGTATGAAGGTTCAGTTATCATTAGCCAGCTAACCTAATTGTTCTCTAAAGTCTGGCATGAAGAAAAAGTACCTTCTTCTTGGGACGAGATAGTTATTGTCCTAAAGTTTAAGTAGGGTGCTCGGACCTTATGCGTTAAGCACCGGTGGATCAGTCTCATTTCGGCTGTGTCCAAGTTATTGGCATCCATTCTGCTTCATAGACTATCTACTATTGGTGAATCAAAGTACCGCGAAGAACAAGCTAGCTTCCGACCTGGCCGCAGGTGTATAGATCAGATATTCAAACTCCGTCAAATTCTGGAACATCGCCACCTTTCCTAGAGGCCTACCATCGTTGCATTGCTGGACAACTGTGTGGCATTCGACGTCGTTGATCGACCTGAACCATAGCGTTTTTTGCTAAGAAACAGTGTCACAGAAATGTACACCGTCATCTTACGCACACTGTATTTCGGAAACCCTCCACCGAGTGAGGGTATATTCCAGGCTTTCGTGGTCCTTCGCTGTCAATAAGAGTGCACAACAGGACTGCTCTTTGTACCCGTTCAAACAATGTTGCAATTGAAGGCGTCCTGTCGAGAGCTTTAGAGGGTTAGTATTATTACGGATTATTATTCACGGTAGCTGCATGTGAAAAACATCTCAGCTGTTGTGCCGCAACACAAAAGAAAAGAAAAAATGCAACAAAGATATGCCAAATGAGTCGCCAGTAACGAATGAACATCGTTCCGGAGAGGGAACAGCCGGCTATCGTGCCGTAAAAAATACGTATATTACGCAGAACAAATGAGATCGTGGTTGGAAAGAAGGCATCAGCAAAGGGATGGGAGGCCAAGTGGAAGGGGGAGGGACAAAGAAATTTACAACACAAACGCTATTGAGGTCGGTGCCCAGCCATGTCAGCAAGCGTATCCAGCCAGATGTGTTCGTCGTCTTCCGGACCCCAACCAGGGAGCCGAGACGCTCTAACTGTGACAAGAGTTCGCCCTATAAAAAGCCACAAATGTCCGTTTAACAACACTGTGAAGTGGCGGTTGTGCCTCAACACCAACTAAAGTCACCGCCATTGCTAATCCGTACAATCGTTTCAAATATACAAACGTCAAACATCTATAGCACTGACACGTTCAAACACGCAAAGGTGTAGCAAAACATTTACAAAACCAAGCAATGCAGCAACACAAGTGTGTACGCACACATTCATAGATTTAGGTAGCAACATATATGACAATCTTATGATAATCCTATTGGACATTCGTTGATCAGTTGTTGCACTCTTACCAGGATAATACCAGTGCAGATGTGCTTCGCTTAGTCGAGAATAAAAAGTTATTTATTTTGTTTTACTATGACTATGCCTATGCAGATGCGCCTCGTATTGTTCGGAAAAAAGTTAATTGATTGTTTAGTATTTGTGGATGCAAAGGCACATGGGTCGCGTGAAAAATGCAGTTCAAGGAAACGCAGGGGGCTCTTGGTTCGGGTTTTTGGTTTCTGGCATTGGATCCCTACTCGTGCATGAGGCCGTACCTCTTGTAGTATCACGGTCCGCGTACATTCATTGGTTGCTGCATAGCTCCGAAACATTCGTAAGGGGTACCACTGTACTGTTGAAAACTATATTTTCCAGTGGGCTAGAGCTCGCGCAAACCCCCCACAATAGCGTGAAGTTCAGTGTGCACACGACGGTGGCGATTTGTCGACGTGTGCACCAAATGTTACCCTCATCTTGGACCCATTTCGGATTATGTCGCACATGCGTGCAACTCAATAAATGTCGAATATATACTGGATACAAACGTAATAATGTTGTGGTGTAATCGTTAAGCTGAGCTAGACCATGTAACAATGTAAATTTGCGAAAAAATCAGGGTTCCGGTTCGATCACCACAGGCAGTACGAGCGAAGGTGATAACAGTGTACTAATGTGGGGAGGCAAGTCTATCTCGATGAACGGGGTATACGATACCCGACTGTCTATGCACAGTCGGATACGCAGACTGGTGCGTCGACAGCCAACCTTAGCAATGTTGACTGCCATCCAAGTGACCGTGAAGGCAGTGACCTTTATCGGGATCAACACACACCTAGCATATTGTTGCCGGGCGAGCAAGGAAGACCGATGGTCAGCATTTGAATAATAAATAAAAGAGGGAAAGTTGGATCGATGAAGGATGGCGAGACAGGTGTGGAAAGTAACAAAAGTGCCGCTAGGAAATTAACGGGAAGAGACGGGCTGACTAACCGAACGACAATGATTCCACAGACTGGTTTCCAGTGTTGTCTGAACGCCCAAAGGAGTCCGAATTAGTGAAATAGTGGAGAATGGTGGGGCAGGAGCAGAACCACGATGAGGCCGCTGAACCCTCGTTCGATCTGTCGGAGAGTGAGGCGTGTTGACAAACGATTTCACTTCAACACTGCAGTTCTTTGCATCGAGTTGGACGCTGGCGTTTGTCCACGCTAACTGGCGAAACAGTTCGGGAGGAATCATGGCGTCCACCAAGGGGGTGTTGGGATTCCAGTGGAAGTCTTCACTAACACGACGACCGTCAGCTGTGTTCACAAGGAACATGGTGACGAAGAAGGGTTCCGGCTGAGAGATGGAGGAAAAAATATTATCCTTCACTAGTATCCAAAATATCGGAAATCGCCCAAGCACATTGATGATACCATCGGACGATGATGTCAAATGCGAGGAGCCATATGCGACAAAAATAATAGCCAGACGAGTGGTTGGTGCCACAAATAGTTGGCAGAGTAAATGACACATGATAACGAGGTTGAGTCCGAATTTTGCACAGAACAGTAGTCGCCTCACTGCACAGAAGGTACAGAGAGGAGATTAAAAATCCAAAATTTGAAAAAGGTGGGAAGCGATGGGATTAGAGATCGACCGGGGTCCAGTACAGTAGCCGGTTTGCACACAAGCAGAGAGTAACATCTATACAGGGAAGGCGACATTAGTTTAAGGAAAACTCCAGAGGGTCTGCTGTCAAACACCAGGTAACGACCAGTCGTACTACTTGAGAAATGATTCGTAGACGCCGGTGCCCAAACGTGGCCAAAAGCGTAATGCTCTCGGTACACAGTTGGCATGTTCTGATTCGTGAAGTGACACATTGAACACCCGACTCTTGGTCCATGAACTGATATCTCACCGCGCTCGCTGATGGTTAAGATTTTGAAATGCCACACGGGACGTGTCGATGTATACAGTAATCTAAGGGGCGATGCAACCGCCAGGAGTGGCGCGGATACACAGATACGCAAATTGATGGACCACATCGAGCAGGTGATTGCTGAAACTGAGAACCAGGTGGAACTGTGAAGCCACAAATCGTACGGTGAAACGTGCAGCACTGGCACAGAAGCTGTGTTCGACTCAAAGCGATTGATACCAATTGATCATGCCTTTACTGGTGTGCCCCGTGAATATTAGGGAATATACTATTTAGTTATCTATCAGCCGTACATTCTAGGAGTGCCATCTGATCAGTCGGCGCTACTTTGACACTAGAAAAAGCT
>OX104061.1:50181175-50326446 GCA_944474145.2 Dicrocoelium dendriticum
TCGATCATTGCGCAAAGGTTTCATACAAAACTATTATTTTAAAACGGTTGCTCGTCAATTTCGAAGCTTTTGCTTCAACTGTCCGAAAATGTATTGCTCTTTGGTGACAATCATCTCATCATAACGTCCAACAAACTGCGTTTCTGAATGCCGCAGTAAATCTAGGCGCATTGTGAATCAAACATTTCATAAAAAGTTGCAAAAAAGCAAGGAGTTGAAAATCATAATCATCAACATTACACACTATCTGAAAATGAGAAACACATTTCAACTATTGTGCCGTGATACATAAAGGATGATATACGAAGAAGCGATACTAAAAATTACAAAATACAAAAAGTACGTTACAAACTGCTTAGCAACATATTATGCATCAAGGGAGAGATCGTGGTTGGAGGAAGAAGATAAGCGGGATGGGGAGGGACAAAGAAACTCACAACACAGACGTCATTGAGGTCGGTTCCTTATCAACTAGTGTATCCAATCAAACGTGTTCATCGTCATTCGGTCCCCAGCAGTCGGGAAACACCAACCGACGCCAAGTTCGAAGTAAAGGTCTTTATTCTTCTTAACCGAGTCGTCGTTTGACCTCCCACCATCCATCCACACCCACAGCGCGCCAACAACACGTAACACGGGAGTCGGTGGACTGGCATGCGCAACACGTGGCCCAACCATCAGAGTCTGGTGTATGAAATAACGCTGCTGAGTGGTTCGCTCGCTCTTCCTGCACCAAATATACGACGTCGAACACGTTCGTTGCAAACGCGGTGCTCCCACTAGGCAGCGATGATTGAAAGTAACAAGCTACTTTGTTTGTCGACTTGATAAGTCAGGTTTCGCAACCGTACGGGAGGGTTGAACGGACGGCTGTACTATAAACTATGCCATTGAGGGCGAGAATGATGTTGCGTCGGCGCCATATGTGGCGGAGATGGGTAAAAGCATCACATCTTCCATCTTACTGGCGCTGATAGAGTTTCCTACATACCCGAATTTCTCGACGACTTCTAGCTAATCATCACCAAGGGGCAGCGCAGGGGTGGGTCCATACCAATCTTGGAGAAGGACTTTGGAGCTGGTTTGGTGTTGCTCCTCCCAACCCTGACACTCCTTAAAAAGTAGACTTCGGTCATTACGATCACAAGGACCGTATCCGAATTGTAGCTGGTTCGGTGTCGCTGTTCCCAAACCTGACACCCCATAACCGGTTTCATCCTCCTTCGGACTCATCAGATGGAGACAGCCTGAGCTGGAGTGGACCTCGAGGTCTAGTGGTTAAAGGCTGACGCCTTGATCACTGTGGCTCTAAGGTCCGTGAGCAAGGTTTGGCACAGCGGTAAGGAATACAAAACTGCATTTGGTGTACCCGCTGTGTGGTGTCAGGGTTGGGAGGAGCAACACCAAACCAGCTCCAATTGGGATCCGGTCCTTGTGATCGTAATGACTGAGGTCTACTACAAAGTGCACTGAGGTCTAAATAGAGATTGCGAGTCGCAAGCCAACCACACAGCGGGTAGAGCAAATGCAATTTCGAGGACTTTGCTTTTCGAAAAAGCAAAGCATAGCCCGAAACGACTGACAGCTAGAGCTAATTTGTCCAATGCTACTTGGCACGTTTGGGAGCTGCCACAGATAAGGACAATGTCGTTAGTGTGTTCCAAATCAAGATGTCGATCATATGGATGTAGATCCAAGCATTGTAGGTCGTGTCCAGCAAACGCAGTCTCCACGATTTCGTCGATGGAGAAATTAAAAAGTACAGGTAACACAGAGCATCCTTCTCTCACACCACCGGTGGGTGTTGAAGGGTGGTGACAGCTTGCCGTAAACCCGTACCCAGCCCGTACCATGCGCGTAAAGCGCTCCGATAATGCATATTTATTTTTCGGGCACACCTTCCCTGAGTAGAAAGTCCCAAAAAGCAAATCGATCAACCGACTCGAAGGCAGCTTCAACTTCGAAAAACACGACTGCGGTGGTTTACCGATAAATATGGCGGTGCTTCAACAATTGATGTAATGTGATTAACACAGGCGGGACTTCGACGAAACCCTGCTTGCTTCTCACGAATCAGGCTTTCATGAGTGCCAGCAAGTTTAGAAGAACGACGGAGGCGACTATCTTGGTGGCAATTGAGATCAGATTGATTCATCTATGGCTGACGCATTCCGGAAGTGAGTCTCATTTGAGGATTGGGACCATCACGGAACGGCTCCAGTCTGTTGGGACAGTCTCCTGCTACCATAAATGTAATAACTTATGCAAATCGTCCAAAAGAGCAGGTCCCCCGAATTTGGCGAGGGCTAAATGAAGTCCATCTGTTCCTGCGGCCTTATTCACTTTCAAGTCTGATCTCACGTTCGAATTCTTAGTGCGAACGCAGGTCAGGGGGACGGCCCATGGAGAAGGGCAATCATTGGACGATGGAGAAGGAAGAACTCTGGCTGATTAAGCTGCTTTTCAAAAGGTTCGGCCCAACGCTCTAAGCGTTTTCACCAACGGTTGATAGACCGTCCACCCTCGTCATTATGGTCTAGCTAACTCCAGGACTCCTTCTGCCAGTTTGGCATATCAGACGGAGTAAGTTCCGATGGCTAGCAAGAGCAGAGGCCATTTCCAATGCACGGTGAGACCACCAGGCTTCCCGGTCTCTTTGCTAGCATGCAGTTTTGTTCTGAGATCTTTGCGAGTCTCGTTGTGCTCGCTCCCAGCCAGAATGTATCGGCGAGCATCCAAACGTTCCAGAAACTGCATAGAGACCCAATGTCCGGGTAGGAAATTAGACTTGCCGCATGAAGATACGCCTGCTGCTAATAATGTCTGGTGAATATGCGACCAGTGGCCCATTACTGTGCTCAGAGAGCGCTTACTCTAGTCGGATGCCAGCGCACTTTGAGAATTCAGAATATCTGGCTTCGCCAGTTGGCAAGTAGCTATGCGTTCACAGTGTGGTCACATGCGTTCAGTGTAAGATCGGCGCAAACGAGTGCGTGGTCAGAGACCACGCTCGCGCGCCAAACCGAACGACAGTTTGGACACAGCCTCTCCAGCGGTAACTGATCGCGATGTCAGCGATTTGTGTCCATGAGTGGTAGGCGCCAAGTCACTCTCTAGCGGGTATTATGTCGGAAGTTAGTGCTCGCGAGATACAGACGGGCATTTTCACACAAGTGTAACGAAGGCTTACAGTTACTATTAAAAGAGTCTACTTCGTGTTCGCAGCCCAAATGCAGCTCATTAGTTGACAGTTTTCTAACGTAAGCGTTCAGATCACCAGCCAGCACCAGTGTGCACATTTCCCATAAATAATAAGTAAAATAATAAAAATAGTAACATTTCCCATAAGGAATGAGCTCATTCGGTTGGTGTTCGAATTCGTCTCTCACTGAGTCGGTGCTCGCTTGTGAAAGCGTAGACCGTAATGACAAACAGGCAACGTTTGTATGCGTGCGACTTCGAAGCTTTGAACGAGCCATCCATTAAAAAGACGAATGTCTGGTTGTTGATTGGGATCCAGTCAATAAGGGCAGCTTCAGCCCAGGGGCCCGGAGCAATGCCCACACCGGTTTAACCAGTATTTGCAACTACGGTATCTCGAGAGTAACGCAATACCGTCAGTGTCACTGATGGGGGATGACAGGGTGAGTACAGAACTCGAATCGTTCAAGCGGGTTTCCGATGCAGCAAATATCGACCGATAAGGACCCTGGTGATCCGGCAAATGTTGTCATTGATCTAAAGTGCGCACGTTTTGGTATGCCAATCTTAAGGAGGATCGGGGCTCCCAAAGAGAAAAGGATGAACTGATGCTATCCGCTTAGTTGAATATGGACTAGTTGGCTGGGTTGGAGCGACATGCTGCGATTGTGTATGAGTTGAAACTAGAAGACAAGCGACTATTGAAGCAAGGTGGGTAGGGCCAAAATGGGATTGAAAATGAGGAGGGGGGGGGATAAAAGTGAAGTTGAAGCGGGACGAGAAGAATGAAAAAGCACAAGAGTAGGAGTGAGAATATATAAAGTTCTGAGCAGTAGCGTCCTCACTCCTATCCACCATGCTCGACGAAGCAGATAGGACGCCACTGTTTGTCTTCTACAATGGCCATTGCATCAAGAAATGGTTAGAAGAGAAATTTATTGTATTGCGATGACAGGACTCTGTCAGGTTGCCAAGGCCTAGACAGGAGAATGATTAGAGTTCTCAACCAAAGCCTTTGATTAATAGACTTGACTGCAAGGCAGCGGGGATTTTGGCACTGAGCTACAGAGAGTCTAAGCCCCAAGCTAGAAAGTCAGGAGAGTGAGTTCGTCTGGCCTCTAACCACTGACCAATCTAGTATGAGTGGCTCTGAAGATGCAAAAAGGACCATCCAGCATAGCTCAAAGAGTAGCTAAGACATGCAAATCACCGTGCTATGTTACGGCCCAGTCTCGTCGCGATGGATGAACCTGAAAAGATAATTGACTTGTGGATGATAAAAAATTATCAGATCCTCGTATACAAAACGCTTGTGCGATTACTGGTTACTTAAACCATGGTATTACGGTGTTTGGAGCATGAGCTCGGACCACGAGTTAAACTGAGCTTAGCTGATGTAAGGAATAAAAGATGCAAGCGAGAAAGTAGGAGCCAAAGCGCCTGTGCTTCCTTAGTTGCAACATGCTGGGCTAAATTTCCAAGTGCGTGGCTCCAATCCACAGGGCTACATGCATCAGAATGGTCCCGCTACTCGCGAAGTAGCACTTAAAACCTCTTTGTCACCTTAGCAGTTAGCAGTTTTTGAATATCGTTAAACCCGACATGATCTAGGCAAGCAGCACACGTCGGAGTGGGCATTCAACAGGTAGAATAAAGCAAGCTAAATAACAGGCGGTACAAATGTAACAAGGATGTTCACCGTTGCGCTAGAGCTTGTTGTCAAAAACCACAAAGTGAATGATGGTTGCTTCATTGGGTTCGTTTAGTTTCGCAGGGAGCGATCAAGTGCATAATAAGGTAAAGTATGGTAGGATAAATGTGAGTGTTGTGCAACCTCCAGGGTGCCTGGTGATCCACATATAGCAGCTTCCAGATGAATGAAGGATACGTTTAGCAAAGCCACGCACAAAGATTTTACGACAACGTACATCAATAATGGAACACGTTCAGTGAGCAGGAAGAAACGTGACAACTGAACGATGTGGTTCATCGGCATACCAAACAGTGGATTGTGTGTTCGAGATGGAAGAGGAATGCCAGGCATCGAGAAAGAATAACAGCAAAGGCAAGAGGGAATCGTTCAACCGATTGGGTACAAATCGACGGATAGACAATGAATATAACAGTAAGCAGCAACAATGGCGTAGTATAAGTATCGTCATCCTTATCTGTTGTTTATTTAATACCTAGTGTAGTGCAGTATTAATGAGTAGTAGGTGTGGAAAAACGAAGCGCAAGGAAACCGGAGAAATAGTGGACTACCGCGGACGAAAGACGCGTGGTGCACATAGCTACCTTAACCGATACGTCGTGAATGAAGGGGCGCAGGGGAACGGAGAAAGGTGTCACGAATGAACTGTGATTATAGCTAGGAGTGGATTCTCCAATACATAATTCATCTGCACCGCGTCGCCTTCTCAACACTAGTGGTACTGATTCCCTACCATACAACCATCAATTGGGGGAGATGACCCTGTTAATAATGGGAGGGAGAGGGACGAAGTTTTTAAATTACATGCCTGGCGCCGTTTAAATGGAAGGTAAATAGGGTTAAGTGTTACCTATTCCAAGTTCCTTGTTTTTGACTAGAAAGACTAGCAGCAGTCGGTTGTGCTTCGGATATGTAAAGCGCATGCCAAGGAGTGAGGCGACTTCCGAAATTCCGTCTAGGGTTGGCCGTGACGTCTCATGTTGGCCGAAAAGTAAAACGACGTCGTCTGTATAGCCTAGAGTAAACTGTTTTCCCAGGTAGGACTTAGATACCGCTTTCATGAGACCGTATAACTGAACATTTCACGAATGAGTCCACGGCAGACGTCAACATAGATGGGAAAACCAGAAAGCAATAGTAAAGTGCATTTTACTGGAAGTGTGGTGGCTGTCTGTCTGAGTTTAACTACGACGAATCTTCACAAAAGATACCCAATAAATCCCCTACTACTTGTTACTGAACTACACTCGTGGTAGACCTGGAACCAGTCTAACGCGTCCAGGTGAGGAACAGGTCAAATGCTGAGAAAAAGGCTCAGAATCACTTTCTTAGCAAGCAAATCGAACAAAAGGTTTAATTGAACCGAGTGCGCGCATGGTGGGAGTCCGATTTAGCAACGGCCACAGGGTGGAAAGATGATACATGAAGTCCCGAACCTGTTACAAAAAACGTGTCATTCTCACAAATGAAACCGCTGTAAAGGGTAGAATAGTGAACCGGGAGAGGATAATGCACACATCGCAACTACGGGTAAGCCGAATTCCTGTTTCCTCAACCGCCTGAGCACAACGAACTCTTCGGCCAGTGAGTACCTGGTTCATTGGCCTGCTGAACAACTACCACGTGGTGCCAGCCGGGTGATATGAGTCTATTACGTTCCATCAAATGGTTCGCCGGCAGTGTTCCAGGACGTGGTTGGTTTTCGCCGTACAAGCATTTTCCTTATAAAAGGCCACATACAGCCGCTTGACAACACTGTGACGTGGCGGGGGTGACTAGCCATAAAATAAAATCATTGTCCCATGTTTATATATGAAATGTCAATCTAGTTATCGTCGGAACATTCCCGCTTACCAAAAAGCACATAAATGGTGGCGGTAGACAGCCGGTGAGATTCATCCACCGATCCGGTTGTACTTCAACCCTGCCGTTCACACTACCCTTGCGAGATTCGCCGGTGAGGCGGAGCATAACGTCCACTGAGTTCACATGTTTGCCGAGCTTCGTAACTGGGATGAAAACGTTTCATCACCTAACGAGATAAGTTCCTCAATGCGCTGCTGGGTCAAATGTAATCCGATGACCCAGCAGCGCACTGAGGAAGTCATCTCGTTTGGTGATCAGACGTTTGCATCCCAATTACGAAGCTCGGCGAACAAGTGAACTCAAGAACGAGCAACCAGAGCTACCAGTGCACCAAGTCATTTTGAATAACGTCCACTATCTAAACACGCATGCAGGCACTTTGCTCCGATGTTTAACCGCTGCTTGAGAAGTACCCTCGGGTGGAAAACAAAAGATGATTAGTGCATCCGATGCGAAGCTGTGCGCAACTCCAGAATGCTCTGATGATAAGTTCCGTTGACGAGTCGATAAACTATGGCCTATTGATAGAATCGCTACTCTTGGTTTGGTGGCGATGCGCAGCGCTGATGTCGCTCTGCAATACATACTGCAACATAGTTTTTCTTCTAACCGTGACCGGCTTTCTCCTGCCGAAACTGTATCGCCCATCAATTTGTTTTCATCGAGTCCGAAACGGAGTTTCAAAAAGATAACTGACTATTCAGGCATCTCCGTAGTGCCACCTGCTTCAGTAGATTTCGGTGTTGTGTCTTAGCATGCTTGTTGGCGTTGACCATCACCTTTGAACGGATCAGAGCAGGACGTTAGCAAAACACTCGGCGAGAACAAGTCACAATTAACCTTTTCAAAGGAGCCCCTTCCCACTCTCCGAAATGCTGTCTTCGAACTACTGTATGAGATGATGGTCACATCATACAAGTGGGATCCTGGGGGCTCCTCAGAATTGATTAGGGCCACAGGTGTGGAGCCGTATAGCATTGTTTTTATAAGATGGTAGTCAAAGCGAAATAGACTCTTGTAAGCACTGTTGGTAAGAAAAGAGGACGGAATACTTAAATGAGATGTGGGAAAGGTAGGTCTGCTAGAAGAGTCTGCAGCGAGTGGAGACATAGATCCGGCAGTCGACTCTCCGCAAGTGGGAAGGAAGTCTTCGATTCTGCCACTCTAGGAAGGACCACTATGAGTCTAAGCGCTGAAGTGGGAGGTCACAGGCGTACTGCTGACCTTACAGCGTGGTACCATTGCAAAGTGCACTTCCGGTAAAGGCTGAAAGAGACAGTTTTTTGTGCTGATAGTCAGCCCGAATTTGGCCGTTGTTGAAGCCAGAGCGCTAGTCATGTGCTGCAACTCATCTGCACTGTGCGCAAACAACGCACAGTCGTCAGAAAACAGCAGCATATGGATAGTTGTCTCACACACTCGGGATCTCGGAACGAAACGACGGATTTTCAGAAACCCACTATAAATACGGTGCTCCACACGAACATCGTAAGTACAACGGGCACCAAACGCATAAAACACAATGGCATGAAGATAAAGATTAAACAGAGCAGGAGCTAAGACACAGCCTTGCTTCACACCAGAGACAACTGCAAAGTCATCCGAGGTCTCTCCACTCAGCTGCACCCTCGCTCGCATACCACTGTTCAGACATTCAATTAAACTTACAAACTTACGCGGGCAACCAAACTTACCCAACACCAGTCACGACGCCTCGCGGTTCACCGTATCAAATGCCTTGGTGAAATCAACAAACAGCGAGTACAACGGCTGGTGTCGTTCTCTGCACTTCTGCTGCAACAGACAAGCGGCAAACACCATATCCATGGTGCTGAGGCCCGAGCGGAGTACACATTGCACTTCCGCCAAGCTCGGTTACACAACCTGACTGACGAGGCGGTTGTGCAGGACTCGGGCAATCACACTGCCCACACAACTCAGCAAGTTGATACCACGAAAATTAGCGGCACACTGCTTGCTTCCTTTGCCATTGGACAGTGGTAGCACAAGGGCATCCTTCGGCTCAGGAGGCACCACCTCCATAATCCGCATGCGTTACACCAACTGGTGTTGCGCATTCACCAACGCAGGTCCGCCGAATTGTAATACTTCAGGCGGGATCATGTCGGCACCGGCACACTTGCCGTTTCGCAGCTGAGCAAGTGCTCTCTACATCTCATCCACTGTCGGTGTATCCGCCAGGCTCAACTTCACCTCGTGCTGCTTCAGGCCGTTCAATGTAGATCAGTCAATGTCTGAACGGTTGTTCAAGTGACGGCCGAAGGAAGTTCGTCAGATCTGCATTATGCCTGCAGACTGTGTGCAGGCAGAGCACGAACTACCATCGAGCAGCGTCCTTAGCAGTTACAACCTCGGTCCATACACGGCTTTCAAGTAGTCAAAGAATTCCTTGTGTTGGCGGCGTTCGGTGTAACATTCCATCTGCATCATCTCCGTCCACTAAGCAATTTTAATGCGACAAAACTCTCGAGTCATTCGCCGTCGAATTCTGCGAAAATTAGTTTCGTTTCCCTAGTCGCTAGGGTATGCCACAAGTGCAGCAAAGGCTGCATTCTTCTCTGGAACCAATGCGCCAATCGTCGCATTGTTCTCATCAAACCATGCGGGTCGCCTACAGTTTGCGCGCCCGATGGTCTCGGTATCAGTTGTCACCTGGTCACGAATGTGGTGCCACAAGTCGCCCACTGTGGCTACGCCTTCCGCATCACACAAACGTGCAGCCATTGTCTTATCCAGCTCAATACGTTTCTCCATAGTACCGAGGGAGAGAAGGTTAAATTTACGCCGATTCAAGGCGGGAGTGCAATACATAGATTTACCAAAATATATGTACAGTTTGGTCCGCACCAACTTGTGATCAGTGCCTCACTCAGCTCCATGCAGTACACGTGTCATGCACACTTCACACAAGTCGCGTTGACCTACAATGACATAATCGAGCAGGTGAGCGTGACCAGTCCGTGGGTGCGCCCAAGTTGCTATATCACTCGCACTCAGTGCAAACCAAGTGTTCGTGATCGTCAGGCCGTGAGTGGCACACAGTGAGAGCAGCCTGTCACCGTTCGCATTCCCTGAACCAATGCCATGCAGGTCGATAAGATCTGTCCACACCGATGCATCACACACAACGCGGCCGTTGAAATCGCCCAGCAGGAATAGTCGGTCACTCCTCGGCATAGACCGTATCGTGGAGGATAACTGAGTGTAGAACTGATCCCGCGTGTTATCGCGATAACACGTACTGATAAAATTGGCACACTTACCTCTTCCGAGTCGTAGGCGAACAGATATCAGTCGTGCACTGATGCCTGTTGTTTCACGCACCAACTAAAACATTTAGGCGATCGGATGGTGCAAATCCGACCCCAGGTTCACGTGGTGTTGAGATGGCGTTATCCACCCAGTAGAACATATAGCCAGCACCAGCTCCATGCAACTTATCTTGCTCAGCGAGCAGGGTCTCACTGAGCGCCGCAATATGGATGTTGTAGCACGCCAGTTCCATTGTGACCAGTGCAGTGCGTCGCTAGGGGCGCTCACTCGAGTTCCGGTCCAGTAGTATGCGCACGTGCCAGCATTCGATGTTAAATGCTTTGCGCGCAGGCATGCGATTGCATTAGCGGGCAATCGCACGCGTTGTGGTGGTTGTGCTTCGGAGGTTTGCTTGAGGGACTCCGCCCGGGGCTTTTGACTCAATAGCCTGACCCACAATGCAGTGCGGAGCAGATCCAGCCCGGGAATTTTGTATCAGAGAGAGATTAGGATCGGCTTGAGGTGCGTCACACGCAGCCTTTATAGTTCTGTAACAATTCATGTCTTGTGCGACCGTAGTAGGATACGCACCTGCGACCAAGGTCAGACGCATGACGGTTTTGGCAGGTTTGCACCAATTTGACCAGGGGCTGTCTGGCTTGAGGCGGACAGTAGCAAACTATTGAACACCCGGAGGTGTCCCACCGTCAGACAATGCGTGGCGCTTGTGCTCTACGCCAATCGAGCGGTGAGCTTATAATCCGTAGACCTGTTGTCTCCCATGGATAGGTTTTACGAGAATAGGGTCCTCGACCACTACCTAACCTCCGAAGAGGATGGACTATGATACTGGCAGGGCGCCCACATCTGACAGGAGAACGACTCGGGTCCTCAGCCAAAGCCTTCGATTATACACCCGGAATGAAGCGGGTCTAGCCAAGATCCAAGACAATTCCACGCAAGTCGGTCCAATGACTCATGGACAGCGACCAGCTGCCTGTCGGGTGTACACTTCATCAAAGGCTTTGGCTGGGGCCCCGAGTTGTTCTCCTGTCAGGGGTGGGCGCTCTGGCAGTATCCTAGTCAAGTGCCCAGTATTTCGAATATGCTTACCGGCTGGAAACAATGTGTAGTCCAACATCAGTCTGTAGAGTATCCGGAGCAGTTTGAGTTAAAATGTCTGGCCTAAGCGTGACTGATCATATGACAAGCGATGCGAGAAACCTTGCATTTCGAGTGGGAACACGTCTTGGCAACTCCTCCCCGACAATCAAGAGGAATCATTTCCATTTTCGGAAATAGAATATCAAGCAAAACCGTCAAGTGCCCGGTTCAGAAAAGGTAGGTGCCTATGTAGGTGGGCTAATATCAGATAAAATTATCGCCAGCACATCAATGATCAAGTTAAAAGCCTAAATATTCATTCGCAGTTCAGAGGCCGCATTCAAACACTTTAGTTTGGGTAGACCCGAGTCAATAAACGTTAAAACAACAATTGATGATGGGCTTAGGTACAGGTGACTAGTGTAAGCATGTAGCTAGAGTGGTCAGTACATCGGGTCGCCTGATTCTGCAAAAGGTCCCTACTAGCCATCAGCAGTAGGCCGGCCCACTGTACAGACACTGCCACGCGACCATCACCAGGAACTCATGAACTGGGTATACCGTGATGTCGTCCGCACCTACGCGGATTTGAACTGGTAACCTCATGAGCACAAAGTAAGCGCATGAGCCTATCGGTCACCGCATGAAGGACAATTTGTACGTGAGTATGAAGTTGTGGTATACGGATGTATTCGAGGCCAGTGAATGAACGAGTGGTGCGCAGATGCTTACGTATACTGAGGGCATGTTGGACTTAAGGTACTGGCAGTGTTTCCATAGTTAGCTTAACTCATTTGCGCGGATTTGCCCAACGCTTAAGGATAGTAAAGTGTTACCAGTGGAGAAAAGGCAAAGGTCGGTTGATGGGTCAGTAGTTCAGAGGATATTTGAGTCCACCAAATTGCTGATTGGTTCGCACCCGTTTACGTCAAGACCTAATGGGGTGATTGACTAAATTTCACTTAGCATCAGAGTGCACACCTCATCTGAAGTACAATAGAGCAGTGCTTTAACGCTTGGTTGGCATAGTCCTGAAGACTGAGTACCAAAAAAACTATGCACTGTGCGATGGTAGTGTGCTGCCCTAGTTAGACTTGAAGTTGTGCTACCCAGACGGGTCGGAAAGGTATCACGTATGTATGTATGTAATCTCAACAGTCCAGTAACTAGACACAGCCAACAATGTATCACGTAACTAAGGCTAGTGATATTCAGAAGCAATGACTAGTAGACCGCCGCACAAAACCATAAATTATCTAGTAACCACAATCATACGATTGAGGTAGGGCTTGCTCTTAGCGAATCCTGAAACTCGTAGATTCACCGTAACACGTATACTAACTAGCAGAGGCCGGAATTGGGACGAATTTAGTTACAACAATATAGTGTGATAACTGACTTGCCTTTAGCAATAAATGAGATCCGAGATAAGGAACAGATTATGAACATTAAACTAGGGATAAAGATCAATTGTTCATTTGTTCTCCGAGCTTGGCGGTTTTCTCGCAAACGTTTCACCACCATGCGAGGTGGCATCCTCAGTGCAGTGATATGTAGCGTGCAAGCTTAGTAAGCTTGCACGCTACATATCACTGCACTGAGGATGCCACCTCGCATGGTGGTGAAACGTTTGCGAGAAAACCGCCAAGCTCGGCGAACAAATGAACAATTGATTCATCAACCCGAGCTACCAGTATAGGGATAAAGATGACTGTGATAGCTTGATAATCGTGATGGAGGCTGTGAGATGGGTCTTAAAGTGGTGGCACACGTTAATAACCGTAAAGATGAGTAAGCGTGGGCGTGTTCAATTGCATGCTATCAGGGCTGAGCGAACGATCTGGAGTAGTTCGCGTGTAATGAGAAAATGAAGATATGAAAGGCCTCCATTAAAAAGTGCTTGCAATCTGTCGCCCAAATTAACTAGGGTTGCAAAAGAGAAAAAACTATTCCCATGATTCAGTAGCAGACTGTATCAAAGGTATGTGCAAACTGCAGTAATCGGCAATGTGTTTACGGTGAAAAATCGTGAAACCAAGGGTATCAAAATAACGTTTATTACTCTTCTTTGAGGAGTTAAAACTACGAGTCTAAGAAGAACAACTAGACTAGCTTTCAATATCAAAAGGATGGTAAAATAACAGACCAAGAAACACAAATACATAGGTAATTCGAGAGAATCTGTTCTGTACAAAATACAAAGCCCGGACTATGCCATTTGCCGCGGTTAAGTGGTTAAAAAGTTCAAACAGTGGCCGATACTTAAGTCACAGGGTAAAATATCGTGATATTGTGAGTCACAACAATGCATAAACCAACGCAAGTAGTTGGGGCATGAATTAACAGCCAAGTGTTCATTATGAGTGATGTCAAGTTTGAGAAATGTTCGAAAAATCATGGCAAAATAGTCTGAGCGCCAAAGAGGTGATTATTAGCTTCCTTCACCGAAATAAATGATGGATCGAGTAACACCGCGGCGATATTATCGAAAAGCGCGCAACGAGTTTCAAGGAGTTAACCGAAGGGCGCAGTTACTACCAATGTAATAGGTAAAAGCAAAAGCCATAGTGTATAAGGACGGCGTGCTTAAGCAGTCTGCTATGACCTGATAAAGAAAAACTTTCAGACAGTCGAAGCGCATGCCGATGTAAAGCAGCTTGTATCTGCGAAAAGCACCCCTGCAGGTGGTCGTCTAACGATAAAATTGGATCCGCAAGGTCGAGAAAGTAAAATAAAGGATTAACAAATAGTGGCTTACTCAGTACGTGGCAACTTGCAGTAGGAACCACGATACAAAGCAGATGATTGGTGAATGCATATCCACTCAGTATTGGCCAAGAAACTGACGGAATGACGTCCAAGTGGATTGTCTGCAAAGGCGCCGGGTTGCAATGCTTCGGGTGGTGCACCGGCGTTTGCAATCCGGTGAGGACATGGAAGGCGTGTAAGCTAACGGAGTAAATATGACATTCAGCAAATAAGTATCAACAAACGCGACAAGACACAAAACTCTTTTGCAACGTCTTAGCAGAATCACTAAGTACCAAATCTCGAACAACATAGTGGAAGCTTGGGTTTTTACCAAAAAGATATAATAATCAGAAGCCGAGCAAAGATGAAAAACCATGTAAGCGATTATGCCTGTATCCCTGAGCAATCTATCAGGGACGAAATTTCACTGCCAAGGAAATAATGCAATAGTACGGCGGCGAGCCGGCTAACATAAAAGGGACATCAAAAACTGTAGCCATCATAAGGGATCGGTTGCTACCTACTAAACCTCAACATGACTATGGAGAATAACAAAACTGGACAGGAGTGAAAGATAGCTCGGTTTCAAAATGACAGGACAGGATACAGGGACGAAACAAGCGTCCCGTTTCGCTGATGTTTGGACTGTTACACCAATAATACTCATTAACTTTAATGGCAAGAGGGTCAATGGTAGCTGAATTCAGAAAGAGACATGCATTGGTGGTGAATGCACAAGAGAAAAATAGTATGATCAAAATGATGCAAAATGGTGTGGTATACGTCGACGTGAGCAATGCAGTTCACCGACCGTGTTGACGATGCATGTTGCATTGAAAGCACCCAATCAATATGATGACAGAATACTGATGGATTATGAGTGTTCAAACTGAGGCAAGGTACGACGATTATTTAGTTCAAACTAAATTCCAAGGTGCCAGCAGTGTGAAGCGGTTGTCGAATACGCTAGTTTGGATAAATGTACAGTTTACCGCAGTACAAGTCACTTGGATGTGGTGACGTAATTAACCACTAACAAAAAACAAGACATGCGCGCAGATTGTCTCAAATGTTGTAGTGCGCATGTGCGTACGTAAGGTTAACCAGATATGGATCCAAGCCCTGGAAGGTTGACAGATATTGAAATTACTGCCTTAGGTCCCCCTTTGGGTCACAGCGTGCTTTTCGTGTTTCGCCGTTCGAGATTTTCTTTACTAAAATCCTTGTTTGAGAACAGTAGTTGAATAACACTATACAGAAAAGTTGGCTTTGTCAGTTTTCTTGTGATCCGAAAGTACTTGGAAGTGTCAACATACTCGGAATCTCTTGTGTGCCTTCCTTTGTCACGGCGTGGTTGTCGTGTTTCACCGCTTGAGTTTCCTTCTCGGAAGCCTTTTGTGGAAACAGTGTTGAATAACTCTGATCAGAAAGTTTGACTTTGTGTTTCTTGTGGTTCAAACGGGCTTGAAGGTGTCCAGTATACCAGCGTTTGAAGATCTTAAATTGTTTACCTACTGTTCGTGGTTTTCTCATCGAAATATTGCTTGGCCTCTGTTTGAAGACTTCAACACAAAAGATTCCGGCCTTTGTCGATATCTCATCGATCGAGTACAAATCGGGTTGATATTCGACCGCGCGAAGCTGATCAATTCCTCGTTCCTGCAGTCTCGCCCAGCTCCAACGGAGAACAGCTTTTGGAAGTTATTCTACAGAAAAGCCTGTTTTGGTCTTCGTTGCTACTTTTATTGATACGGTGAGTCCAAATCTGTGCAAACGAATCACTCCGGGTTCTATCTGATTGCTGCTCACGTTGACTGTATTGTAGCCTACCGTACCCCGGTTCACGTTCCTATTGTCTGTTAAAGTTTTTCATTTTTCGTTATGGTAAAGATATCCGGTCCCAAGTCGCCCTCGGACCCATTAGTTGATTCGTCAGCTGTTTGTAGTAAAGCGAGTTGCTCAGAACCAGTTACTGGTTCTTCGGGTGGCATGCAATGTGAGCTCTGCAGTTCTTGGTTCCATGAGACTTGCACTGCGTTGGATAGACAGCAGTATATCCTCCTACAAAACAGCGAGGATTTACCTTATAATTGCCCTGGTTGTGTGGGGCACAAAGCATATCGCCTAGTCCCAAATGACGAATTTGAAACTTTGTTGAATATAGTGGGTACCCTTCTATCATTGTTTAGTTCTTTAGAGGGGAAGGTTGATCAAATCGTCGTAAGCCTTGAACGTGCAGGCCTTCTCAGAACAAGCGTGCGTTCAGACGATTGCATAAATAGTATGACATCGAAGGATTCACCAACTCTTGAGGCGGCGCCTGAAGATGGTAAACATCCTGACGTTATATTGAACTCAGTTGTGAGTGGGGAAGTTGTACAGACCAGTGTATCTGCGAAGGCAAAGTGACGCAAGATAAAGAAATCCATCAGCACAACCAAACCCAAGCTAAAAGACGTAACGCTGGGCTCTGTCGATACTCCGTTCCCGGAAACGAAGGCAGAAAACTCTTCCACCTCATTGCCGGAATCCTCCTGTGCACCTGCTGTTCCTACTAAGGAGGATATGAACTCAAGCGTTGCGTCAGCCACCGTTACGGTGACGCGTGCCGTAAACACCCCTCGTCGTAGTGATGCATTTACGGACAACGTTATCTTTAGGAATATCTCGGAGTCCTCTGCGGCTCCTCCGAAAGATCGCATGCTTGACGACCTTCATTGGTTCAAACTTTGCGTTTCTAAACTAATTCCACCCGGGTTTCCTGGGGCTACTGTTAGAAAACTTACTAGGCTTGGAAACATATCGGGTGATAGTACTAAATGTAGACCCTGTCTATTACGCGTGGTCCTGTCTAACCGGAGGAGCTCCAAGTTCTTTTGCGCTTCGCCTTTGAACTAAAGGGTTCCGGAGTGAGTATACAGCCGGATCTACCTTTAGCAGATAGGATAAAGCTTAAGGAAGCCATCAAAAACCTTAAAGCGCGTCGCGAAACTAGCGAGAAAGGTTTATGTTTGGTGGGTTTTCGGGGGGTGAGCCGACGGTCCACTTCCGCCCTACCAAAGCCCATTCTGGTAGCACACGACCCGGAGCTCTCCATACCAAACGTTTTCACATAGTTCTCAGTCATGTGCGTAGCCTACGAAACAAGATGTGTGAAGTAGGGGCCCTAATAGACCGCTCCCATCCTGATGTACTCGTGTTCACTGAAACCTGGTTGTTTTTTGACGTCATGGACAGTGAATAATACGTCCCGGACTACGAAATACTGATATCTGACCGCCCATCTGATGGTTCGAACGGGCTCAAGAAATGGAGGAGGCAGGAGCAGTAGGCAATTACCGCAAGCTCTTCCAGCTAATTCGCACCACTGGTCCCAGAAAACCAGGCGTCAGTGAGACAATCAGAGACAGCGCGGGTGCGCTGATACACAATAAGGAGCGTCGTATGGATCGTTGGGCTGAACACTATGAACATCAGTTCAGCTGGCCCCCTGCTCCCGGACCTCTTCCTACTCAGGTGATGCAGGACGTGCCATGGACGGTTAGTTTAGAGCCTCCGTCGAAAGCCGAGGTCCGAAACGCGATCACAGCCCTCAATCGTTTTTGTGCCGCTGGTCCGGATTCCCTCCCACCTGCACTATTTAAGGATGGTGAGGTCCTCTGCAAGGCACTAACCTCCCTATTCGAACGTACCTGGAACGAAGTCTGCGGGCTAATTGGAGCGAATCGATTATAGTGGCAATATACAAAAGGGGCAGTCACACAGACTGTGCGAACCACAGGGGTATTAGCCTAACGCCAGTTGTGACAAAATTACTGGCCTCGACTATAGTTCGTCGCCTCACTGCAGAACGGGAATCTCGGATTAGGGAAGAGCAAGCCGGTTTTCGCCCAGGACGTGGCTGTGTAGACCATATATTTGCTTTGTGGCAGGTGCTAGAGCAGCGCCACGCATACCGCAGACCGACAATAGCTGTGTTCCTCGATTTCAAGAGTGCGTTCGATTCAGTCGATCGATCGATTCTGTTCGAAATACTTGCGCGGAAAGGCGTTCCCACGAAATATGTGAACATCCTTCGTGCTCTACACTCGAACACTACAGGCCGCGTCAGGGTCTATGGTGTCCTATCGGATAGCTTTTCAACTACAAGTGGCGTTCGTCAGGGTTGTCCGATTTCCCCGTTTTTGTTCAATTTCGTCGTGGATTCTATCATGGAGTGTTCCCTTGCGGAATCCAAAGACGTAGGCGTTGAAGTGCTGTCTGGTGAAAGGTTAGTTGATCTAGATTATGCGGAAGATATCGTCTTGCTATTCGACAATGTTGAAGCGGCACAATCAACCCTGAATAACCTATCCGGAGTGGTCCCATTATTTGGTAGGCACTTCGCACCTTCAAAGTGTTGCTGCTGGACCACCAGCCACTTGATGACCCCTTGACGCTTGCTAACGAGGAACTCGAGGTGGTTGATCAATTCACTTATCTTTGCAGCTGCATCAGCAATGATGGGCGCATAGAAACTGACGTGAGCCCACGCATTGCAAAGGCCAGAGCTGCCTTCTTGAACCTGCGTCATCTTTGGCGACAGAAGGGAGTTTCCCTCCGTCTGAAAGCCCGGGTATACAAGGCCACAGTGAGGGCCGCTCTGCTGTATGATAGTGAGACTTGGCCCCTTCGGTCTGAAGATCTGAGGCGCCTTCGAGTCTTTGATCATCGTTGTCTGCGAAGCATTGCTGGTGTCGGATGGCACCAGCGTGTCTGCAACGATGATGTGCGTAGGCGAGTACTAGGTGGTGATAATCATGCTAGCTCCCTAGAACAACAGATAGCACTGAATAAGTTGCGTTGGCCCGGGCACATGCTACGCATGCCTGGTCACCGCTTACCTAGGAGGGCCTTGTTCAGTCTACCAGGTGTAGGATGGCGCAAGGCTCGAGGTGGACAGAAGTTGACTTGGCAGCGGGAAATGAAGTCACTGACGACCAAACTGGGTGCCGTTGGTCCGTCTCGCCTTCCGGGTTGGAGTCCACGTGACTCACCTTGTGCTTGGCTTTACAGGACATGGCTCGCAACCGACACCAGTGGCGCGTCTGCTGCCGTCTCCTAATCGGATTGTCTGTTTAAAGTGTGTTTGGTGCTGAGTTATCTGCGGGGTAATGGCTGGTTATGACACGTGGCAGTGAAAGCCGCAAGGAAGCTGTCTCGCCGATGCCGCCTTATCTTTGCACGATATCCAGCTGTTTGTGATGATGTGTTGTCTACACAAGGTGTAGGCGCCTTGACCCAGAATGTTTGCTTAGGGCATTAAGGTTTTCAGGTAAGTCCCCCCTCTCTCCCTCTTCTTATTCTTTATTTCATAGGTCCTCATGGTTGTATGGCAGCGAAGCATCAGTTCAAATGGCTGATGTACTGCTGTTGATGATGGTGATGATGATCTGATCGCCGCGGAGGTGGAGTCGCCTTGTATATCAGATGTGGTGTAAACATATCAAAAACACATACCTTTAACTCAGCTGATAAAACTGTTGAAGCTCTTGCAGTTGAAGTCTGTACCGAATCAACGCAATTTAAAATTGTGCTGCTGTATAGGAGCCCTGATAGCGCTTTTAGGAGTTTCACTGACTTCATCCGCCCTCACTCTGAGAAGATGCTTGATAATGGGGGACTTCAACGTCCCTGAAGTAAATTGGCATGACCTATCTTATGAGGCAGCGACAACAGGGTTGGCTGCCGAGCTTGTTGACTTGACACTGGAAGTAACCTTACACCAATTTGTCGATCGACCCACCAGGTACATGGTGGGCCATGCTCCTTCTCTGTTGGACCTAGTTTTCGCAAAGTCGGTTGAGTTTATGAGTGACCTTGAGTACGGTCCCCCTTTGGGAGCCAGTGACCATACGTGTTTGTCATTCACTTGTGCTCTCATTAGAGACTACGATTCACGCATGGTCCGGACTCAGAACATTTGGCACGCCGACTTTCCGTCTATTAGAGCCAAGATAGTAAGTTTCCCATGCATCACCTTGCCGGATGATGATATACAGACGGCTTGGGATATGTTTAAGTCTTTCCTCTTTAATATATCCCACCCCCACATCCTTTTCCGGTAAAGAAGAGTACCAAAGCGAAGCCACCATGGTTGGACTCAGTCGCACACCAGCTAATGAATAGACGGGCAACATGCTGGCGGATCTACCGGACAGTTCTCCCAGAATGTACTTTTCGGCGTTATCGTGAAGCTCGGAATGCTTGCAAGTCATTTACGAGCTACTACACTTAGCTATGAGATGGAGCTGGCTAACTCAGCCTCCGCAAATCCCAAAAGATTCTTCGCCTACATCAAAAGGCGTAGTAACGTTGGCTCATCTATCCCAGTGTAATTAGGCAGCGACGGTGCCATTGCCACCAATGATCACGAAAAAGCGTGTCTACTCAGTGCGCAGTATGCCGGGACTTTTGTTCGGGATGAGCAATTGCCGCATCTTGACCTAGCAATGAGTCCCATAGGACTCCTGTTTAACACACGTCACAATTTCGGAGGAAAAAATTCTCCATGTCCTTCAGGGGCTAAATCTTGCTAAATCCGCTGGGATGGATGAAATTCACCCTAAGCTTTTGTACGAACTCGCAAGCAAGTTATGTGGCCCAGTGACGCGTTTGTTGCAGTTGTCGCTTCGCAGCTGCTCCTCTCCCAAGGACTAGAAGGATGCTATTGTCTGCCCGATTTTAAAAAAGGGCGACAAGCATCTCCATGCCAATTATAGTTTGACAAGCGTAATGGACAAGGTATTGGAGAAGTTGGTCAGGAATGTGCTTGAAAACCACCTGCGAGTTTGGTCTGCTCAGTCCATTTCAACACGGCTTTCGCAAGGGTCATTTCTGCATGACTAATTTGCTAGTTGCACGCGAATGTTGGGCGGATGCTTTGGATCGGAGTCATGCAGTAGATGGAGTGTTTATTGACTTCTTCAAGGCGTTCGACACTGTGTCACATTCTCGCCTCTCCTTGAAACTTCGGTCCTATGGAATATCAGGGCGTGCATTAAAATGGATCACCACGTTTCTGGAAGGGAGAGAGATGTGTGTTCGTGTGGGATCTAGTCTGTCTTTCCGTCAGTCAGTCCTCAGTGGGGTCCTTCAGGGTTCGGTGCTTGGCCCGTTGTTGTTTTCTTTGTATGTCAATGAGCTGCGTCCAAGCGTGGACGCATTATCTCTGGTAGGAGGTTATTTGTCTAGAGAAGGTACAGAAGCTGGCGACTAGAATGATTGAGGGTCAACGTGAAAAGCTGTATGATGAACGTCTAAAGAGCTTGGGATGGTTTTCCATTGAAAGGCATAGATTGGGAGGTGATCTAATAGAGCTGTTTCGGATCATGAAGGGCCTCGTGGCATCAAGCTTACCAACCTGTTTGAGCCAGCTACATTAGATCACCTGAGGTCATCATCTTAAGCTCAGGCATCGAATGTCTCGACTATATAAGGGGGAAATACTTCGCGAACCGCGTTGTCGGCAGCTGGAACAAGCTTCCCCCGTCGTTGATGAACTGTACAACGGTTGACGCCTTCAAGAGAGGTCTAGACAGATATTGGTTAGAACATTTTCCAGAACTACTGTAAACTTAATGATGCTCGGTGCAGAGAACTCATGTAAAATGAACGTACAATACTGCTGCTTTTTCTTCGTCTTCTTTGCAGAAGCAAGAAATGCAACTGGAAGTCGAAATACCGGGGGCCCTTGGTTGCTTGCCGGTGAAAGAAGCAGGACGCTCGTTAGGCGGACGCCTATACTGTTCTGGGAACCTGACCTGAATGCCGTTTCGCAACCAGTCGCGTCAACCATGCACTGAATCGGAATCGACGAAGTTGACAAGTCTCCTCTCCTGCTCTCCACATCCTAATGAACCAAAACATTTGCGAAAGCAGTTGCTAATGCACTCGAGTGCAACAGGCATTTCGGTGAAACAGCAACAGTTAAAAGGAGGCCGCCTGGCATAAAGGACAGTGTCAGTGGTCTTTTACATACAAACGGCAAAGCATGCACCAGCAATAAGAGTAGAGAAACAAAGTTCCAAAAGCATTAATGGGGAAAACGAATGCTTAAACAAACCTTGAGGTCATCCGAAGGAAACAACAAAATATCCCTGTGTGGATCGTTCGCGATGGATGTTCTGTGTTTCGCTAGATACAGTTCGTAATCAATAGGCTCGGGCACAGAGGAACCCCACTGAAAATAACATTTAGATGCAAACACCCCAAATACCGAGTGATCAAGGGCATCTAAAGCATCGAGATTTTTCTCCTTGGTTTGGTTAGATGCCGGCAAAATGTGATCTACGAATTTCCTCAGCGTGCCCATTCAGTAAACGACACTCAATAGCCTCACCAGCAGACAGAACACAACCGGAACGTGAATCACATCTGAGTCTTGCCTAGCAGCGGGCTAGGTTCGCTACGCACTCTAAATGCATGTCATTGTGTTAAGTTAGATGCTGATATTTATATCGGCGCTGCACATGTTAACGAGGTAATGTTTTATGTATCAGACGTCTTTACAATATTTGTAGATTTTGTTAAGGTAGACCACATCAGTCTTTAAAGGCATTTGGCGCGACTTTAGAAGCCGTAGTCATGGCAACTGATTCCAAAAGGTTTCATAGGTTTCTAGGAAAGTATTGTCGGAAGTGCGAGGACATAACGGATGTAAAGCGATTTCAATTCGCTACTGCGACATTGTTATAAGCGCTCGAGGGTGGATCGAAAGCAGTAAGAATCACCGAAGGTGCGTGTCTGGGTACTGCTCCTAAACCCACCCTGAATCCCTCCTCGGTGTTTATTGGTTCCTTGACGGCTTGTCTGTAAAGTTTTCTTCCATACACTTGATGTGACTGTTTCATTCAATGAGCTGGGGTGTTTTTGTTTAGACGTTAACACCTGTGGTATTTTTTGGAGCTTAGCGAAGAACACGTCGTGTTTCATCATGCAGGTTGTTTTGAAAGCCATGTGCAACAAAAGGTACAAATAACACTGAGAAGGCTTGAACGTACTACTGAAGTAATCTATACATCATTCATACCTGGGAAGGCGTTCGCGAGCTTGATGACTGAAACGTCGGTTAGAAGCCTCGGCTTTTGTAAGGCCGCAGTTGGAATATTGTGTACAGACTTGTCCCCCATGCCTCGTTCGTGTCAGGGTGGCAACTGAACGGTCCTTGCGGTCTCGGACGAAAATGGTGCATGGGTTAAAGTAGTTGTACCTTGGAGAGGCCACGTAACTTGGATATAGTTTCGATGCATTACGAGCGAATTCGCACAATAATGGGTAAGGTGAGTCCAGATTTAACTAGACTTTTCGACCCAACTCCAGTGCCAACCCTACGTGGTCCAACATTGAAGTTGCACAAACCTTGATCTGACCGGGTTAGGGCAGCTATTCGGTTATCGCGTAGGGTCATAGTTTATTGGAACCCGCTACCCATGGAAGTTATGTCACCGACAGTGGAAGCGTTTGAACATTTACTTGACATCCGCGGGCTGCAATTTGAACTATTTCTCCACATGCCTTAAGCTTTTACTTGCTTATTACGGCATACTACTCCTTGATTCATTTGCAATTGCATCCAATATAACTTACCTAATTTGATAAGCTTGTCTTTCAAGTTCGAGTTCAGGTGAGACTGGAACGATGGGAGAATCCCGTGAGTGTTCCATCTTGAGTGGATCGTTGAGCCAGGTAGTGATGAAGTGCTCAGTTCTTGATGGATCTAAAACGGTACACCCGTATCGCTCCCTGGCCAGCAGTTAATGCCCACGGTTCCTGCCCTAGCAGTCCCTGCTGTGGCAGTCACGTGAAGTAAGCAAAGGATAAAAAGAGAAATCGAAGGTACAGTATAAAGAAGTGCACTTGAATTAAGAAAATAATTACAATGCATGAAGAAAAGTGGAGCAAAGGAAATCCAAGTACGAAGATGCGAGTTACTCAGGAAAATGGAATGTTTCGTGTGGCCACCCAAGAGCGTCAAGTTGCCGCTCAAACCCCTTAACCGTAGATTCCATGATAACATTTTCCGGAAGCTTGTTCCAGCGCTCGATGACTCAACGTGACAGCCGGATTTCCGCCCTACTCCGATCGGTCCGCGGTTTGTCCAGCTTCAAGGGGTGACCGCGTAGAAAAGACAATCTAGCGGGGCTGAATAGCCAAGATAAATCTGGACCAACCTTCCCAGTTAAGATACGGTAGGTTAGTGCGTTGAAGGCATTCCCAAACTAAGTAGACGCTCGGGGTACGTCCGTCCCCATAATCCCTCGACTAACCTAGTACCCACTCGTAAAACCCTCTCTAGCTCCATTTTGTCCCGGACGAGGGAGGGCGGACAAGCCTGGACGCAGTGTTCCAGATGCGGCCGAACGAAAGCCGAGAACAGTCTCGTAAATAGGCCGCCCGTCAAGATCCCGAAGGAACGTCGTATTAACCACAACATGCGGAAACCTCTGCTTGCGGCCTTCTTCCAGTTGTCGCCGGAGTGCATAGCCGAGAAGTGTACGACGCCTAGGTCAACCAGGCTAGATACACGGGAGAGTTCGACCTTACCGACCATCAAACTGAACGCAAAGGATGAGGAAGTATTGCGTACTCTCATAGCTAACCATGAATAGCTTCGCAGTGCAACAATGCTAAGCCAGCTTACATTCGGGCCGCTGAAAAGAAGCTTAGGCTGGGCTGCAACTAATCCTATCATTGCAGGCTATAGGCAACGCGAGCTTGGCGCATCCAAAAAGAGACAACGAGCTACACCTAAGCGCTTAGACAGCATTGTGTCTAACACTAAGAAGGATCTCAATGTCAAGCGGGCTTGCGGAGCAAACTAACGTAGTCACTCACCGACGACGGCTATGTCACCCACACAAGCCTTAAATAGCGCAAGATCGGTAGACAAGCAGTCGCAGCACCTGGGTTGAAACAATGCGTTGTGTAGCGTACTTGTATTTAATGTTCCGGATGGCATATCGACGGGCGCGCTTCAGAGCATAATCCTTAAGGTTAACGGTATCGCGGAAAACTCGGTACACTTTGAGAGGATGGTCAAGAGGATCAGTAAATTCCCAGCCCCAGTCAAATTGACAACAGACGATAGTAGAATCTTGCGCACTATACTATCGAATTGTGAACAACTTCGTAATGCTCCCAAGTTAAGGCAACTGTATTTTGGCCCACCAAGAGGGACACTACCCAACCATACCCCAGATACTTGTGAGACGGCATTGCGTACCACCACCGTTACCAATTCACCCAGGGAGAGCACTACATTTGCTAATTTACGCAGCTCCGATCAACTACCTGCGCATCCAGGCTGTTATGTACCTGCTACATCCCTCAGACTTTCGTCGTCGGTCCAGGTAAAATGGCCAAATAGTCCACTACTTCCTACCTCGCAACCTGCGCATTTTTTAGACCAGGTGGGGATGAGCCGCGACAGTTTCATTCCGGCACCAAACTCCTCGTCGCCAAACTACCATCTGCAATGTCTGCTCACCCACTTCCTACAACTACCGCAGATAGCGAAGTAAGCATCAACGGCTTCATCTCGTCATGCGTAAATCTAGTAGACCCCAAGTGTTCTTTCTCACTTCTACTTATAAATGCTAGGTCCTTAAACAATAAAATGCATATCATGCGTCCGCTGTCTGTCCTTGTCGACCCTGCTGCAATATTTGTCACGGAAACATGGTTTTCCCCTTATGCTTCAGAGGAGGACTACTCACTTCCTGACTACCAGCTGTTTATGCAGTCGCGTGCGCATAAACGAGGGGGCGGGTGTGCCATTTATGTTAAAAATACTTACCCAGCAAAAACGTCCGAAATCATGAACGCGGCTGAGGCGATGGATTCAGTATGGATAACGGCTGATATCCTGGGATCCACGATATTATTTGGGTGTGCTTATAGACCACCTGATACCTCAGGTAAGGGTGACAAGGCATTTATGGTTGCTTTTGCGCATGCGTCAACTTTTGCCTGCGATTACAAGCTCGTTGCAGGAGATTTCAACCTGCCTGAGTTAAACTGGTTCTCACCTGCTGCAACAACGAAGTATGCTGCCTTAAAAGCATGTATCAATTTAGGCGGCTGGACGCAACATGTATCTGCTCCAACCAGGGAGGAACACATCCTTGACCTAATATTTACACTCGGCATCCCATTAACGAGAGTGGCAGTCGGCCGGGAGTTTACGGGTAGTGATCACAGATTAGTGCACTGCTCGGATAACTTAAAGCAACATAATGCCCACTCAACAGAACCAGATGCAGTCTTAGTATACCGCCCGGTGCACCTCAACAACTGGACAACCTTTGCTGTGCGCGTCCGATCAAAATATTGGGATGAATTCTTTATGTGTGATTCTGTGGATCGCTCGGCTGAGCTGTTTTATGAGGAAATACTTCACTGTCTCGACTCTCTAGCTCCCTTGTTGCATTTAATAAGGCATTCTTCTAAAAGTGTGACCCAAACCAAAATGCATAACAGAATGCGTCATCTTAGACGATCCTATTACAAAACCTTTAATTTTGCTCACATCATGACAGCGAACGAGATGGCACACCAGTTTTCTGCCAGAGCTAAGCAGCAGCAAACCAAGCAAGAAATCGCCGCACTAAATAGTGCAAACAAAGCTAAGAGTCTCAGTTGGCTGCCGCGCTCTCGAACCCATAACTATGGGCGAAAGATCTCTACTCTAAAGATCAGTCCCAACGAAACGTCTAGTGACCCAAGAATTTTATGTGAACCCTTCAGCTCACATTTTAAAGAATCGCAGTGTTTAGAAATAAGCTCAACATTTCAGGCCATGAAGGTACCCGGTAGCCAGTCCCTGTCCTTTGTACAGTTTGACCTAAGTAGTGTCCGTTCCGCGATCTCAACTACCAAGCCATCCTGGGACCCTGGTCCAGACGGAATCCCGCCCAGTCTACTTAAGAATGGTGGTGAAGATATCCCTATGCTTCTTTTAAAAATCTTTACGTTATCAATGCAAAAAGGTCAATGCCCGGCCGCATGGAAACATTCTATCATAGTGCCAAGGCATAAGGGCGGAAGCCTACAGGAAGTTGGTAACTATCGCCCTATTAACCACACTTCCATTATCTCGCGCGTGATGGAGAAGTTGATTAAAAAAGCCCTCATGACTCATCTTTACGCAGGCGAGCACATAAATGAATCTCAGCACGGGTTTCTAAGTGCTCGGTCTTGTGCAACCTGTCAGCTGGACTTCCTTAATTTGGTCACCGAGGCCATTGACTCTAATCAATCAGTTGTCATTCTTTACCTTGATATGCAAAAGGCGTTTGACAGGGTACCACACATGCGCCTGATGCATAAGCTAAATGCTTATGGGGTAGACGGTCCTCTATTAGACTGGCTGGGTTCCTACTTAATAGGACGTACGCAGTCTGTTAAGGTTGAACAAACTATATCCACCCCGACCGCCGTCCACAGTGGCGTGGTGCAGGGGAGTGTCCTTGGCCCTACCCTATTTTTGATTTATATCAATGACCTCTGCAAGATTTTGCAACACGGTCGCTCCTTTATCTTCGCTGACGATGTGAAAGTTGTCTACGACTTTCCCCGTGGTAATGTATTTTCCGCACTTAATAGTATCCGTGAGGATCTTAATGCACTTGAAAAGTGGTGCGAACACTGGCAAATGACCTTCTCCGCTCAAAATTCTAACGTCATGACCCACAGATTCTCTATACCTGCTGGATCCCTAACAATAAACGGCATCACTATCAAACAGTATATCATAACAACAGATCTGGGCTTGCGCTAATCTATGAGCCTCAACTTTGCAGAGCAAGTGCATTATCAAGTCGCAAGGGTAAGAGGATTATCGTTCCACATACGCCGTTGCATAGAAACCGCCGAGGCAAAGCTAGAACTTTATAAGAGCCACGTCAGGCCACATCTAGAATATTACTCTTTTATATGCAGCAATCTACGTAAGTCGGACCGCGTTCTGCTTGAGAAAGCTCAGCGACGCTTTACGAAGATGTTGACTCCACCGCAGCAAGCGCTGAATTACCAACAAAGGTGTGAACACCTTAAAATTCAGCCGCTATGGCAAAGGCGCATTATCCTTAACATGTGCTTCTTACATAAGCTAATTCATAGAAAGTTGCACAGTAATATCACTTGTCTTAAACTAAGGAGCGCGTCTGAATCGAGACTCCGAAACAGGGGCCATTCCATTACTCCGCTAAAGGCAAAGAAGAGACTGCGGTCTCGTTTCTTCTTAGTTGTGTACGTGAACATATGAAACAGGTTGCCTTCCAGAATAAGAGAAATCCAAAATTTGCAGGTCTTCAGGAAGGAGATACAAAAATTCCTATGTTTTGGCAATCTACAAAGCATCTGCCATATCTGAACTTCGCAAGACCACTTCTTTGAAACTGGCCCTGATGTAGCTTGAGGACGCCCAAGATGTAGTGCAAGACATCTAAGCACCTTAAGCTCAAAACTCATCCACATTCATCGTGCTTACCGTTCTAGCACCTAAGAGACTTTAACGGTATCCGTCGCACCCATTTTCCAGGGTTTAAGAATAGCAAACTGAATACAAGATGATCTTATTCTTCAACGACCTCTTCCTTCAATCCTTATTTCTTATCTACATCTTCATTCCTTCTCTTCAGACTTACATTTATCACTTTCCAACTTCTTGACCACTGGATCCGTGGAAAAAGTATTAGGCTTATGACCTCTATGGTACTCCTAGTAAAGGCATGCTACCAGACCTAAGCCTTGCATAGGATGTTGAAAGCGTTTTCTGCTGCTGATGCACCTAAGCTTAGCATTAGAATTGTCCAAAATCGTCTAAATGCCGGCTTTAAATGAACCTTTATGTGTCTTCCTAGATGTCGGTTGCCAGCGGGCCCTAATTGAAGCTTTTTCATTAAGTCTGAGCACTAGTTACTATACTCAGCAGTTTCCAAACACTATCAGTAGGTAAACCGCAAAATAAAAATATATCTTTCTTATTGTTGACAAAGAGCGCACTTTAAAAGTTCTAGGCCCAAGAATCAGACATTTTGCTCTCCACTTATTCTCTCTTGGCCCCATATACTTAGCTTTATCTGGTATACATGTGCCTTTCGCTATTGGCAACACTAGTAGACAGGCATAATGAAAACCAGATCCTCTTCTTTAACTGCTTTTGCTCGTAAAACACTCGCATTTCCAGATTTCATTTCACTGGCTGTAGTGACAATGACATTTTACTTCATCAAGCATCGCCATCAGACTTGTACACATTTTGTTTTACTTTGCACTCCCCCAAAGCCTATATATACCGAACTGCATTTTGAACTAGGTCCGCCCTCTTGCCCGCGCGTTCCCGGTTTTTGCGCTCCGACGTGGTGTAACTCTTTGCTTCACCACTTTCTCCCACTGCCTTCAGGCTATATTTACATAGCCATTGTACAGTGCTATTTTCTCAAGACATTCTTTATATCCTGCCGTCTTCTGTCTTATTGGGCTACGGTTTCCTTGTGTAGCATTCGTCAAGGCGCTATATATTGGTGACCCCAATCGCATTCCGGTGAGTTCGTTCCATTTCTTTGGTTTTTCCACGCAAGCCATGACCTCAGTTTCTAAAAATTGGGAAGATTCACAGTCTGTGCAAGCGGTATCTCTCGTAGTTCCACCCTTTACTGAAAAGGATCCCGTTTTGTGGTTCATGATTTTAGAAGCTGAATTTACTTCTAAGCATGTTACTAGTGACTCTGCAAAGTTTAATCACTTGCTAACACGCCTGCCGACTGATATTACTTTAGCACTACGTGATCTTATTATTACATCTCTGTGATAATTGTACAAACAATACTCAGTGATTGTTTATTGTTATTCTTTTCACCTTTTTTGATGTAGAATACACACCCGCGAAATTCGAATTCCAACTCTGGTGTTCTTATTCCGAATCGTGACTAGTTTGGGTGGAGTTCAATTATTTTCCGATTCAGAACATCATAATTGGCGTCGCAGTCAGCGTTTATTTCCAAATGAATACAACCATCGAATTCTTAAACGTAAATGCATCTCCCCGGGAGTTACAAGAATACATGGAGAGATTCGAGTTATGGTGGCTCACAAAAGATGACCTTCGCGAAGATCTTAAATCTGTCCACTTTTTAACTGTTATTGGACGAGAGGCGTATACGCTTCTAAAAAATCTGGCTTACCCACAGCTGCCATCGAAATTATTATATGACAAGTTGCGGGACCTCCTTTTATCTCACTTACTACCGGAAAATTTCGTGGTTGCCGAAAGAGTAAAATTCAACTTGCTGATCCGTCAACCTAATCAGTCTATTCGTGATTTTATTCTCCAACTTCAATCTCAAGCATCATCTTGTGCATTTGGAGACAAACTTGACGAATGCCTCAGAGATCGCCTAATTGCTGGAATAAATAATCCCGATTTATATCGTCAGCTCCTATCACTTCCATCGCCGACTTACAATCACGTAAAATCCATCTGTTTGCATTATCAGGATGTTTCTGATATTACAAGAAGCCAGACGACTGTTGATCATCAAGTCTTGTTTGGCTCAGCCAGTCGCCGAGTTCATGCCGAGAAGAGAAAACCGTGGCAAATCAACTCTTTCAAACCACACGGAATTTGTCCATCTCATGCATCGAGAAATTCAGACAGTCTAAAGTGTGGTCAAGCTGATAGAAAGATTGGACAATGTGTCTCTTGTGGAAACTTGCATTCACGGTGTACCTGCCCGCATCGGAATTCCAAATGTCATCATTGTGGGAAAGTAGGACATATTCGTAGTGTTTGTCACCAGTTCAGACGTTGTAATGTTGTGAAACAAGTCGATGATTCCACAGAGAACTTGCCCTACGATTTTCATTCGCTGACATTGGCTGTGAATACGAGTGACCATTTATACATCAGTATCATCATCATCATACACGTTAGCTAGAGGTGGGGAACACCTCAGCTACTGTGCCGCAATACAAAGAAAATAAGAGGGAAAAAACAACTGGTGAAAGCTGGCTGAGCTACCGGTAACGGATGGGCATGGTTTCGGTAAGCTACCAGCCGGCTGCTGTGCACCCAAAAAATAATTATTATGCAAAATTATATAAGGCTAAATAATGAGCTCGTGGTTGGAGGGGGAGGCTAAGAGGGATGGGGTGGGACAAAGAAACTCACAGCACGAACGCCATTGAGGTCGGCTCCTAGCCATATCAGCGAGTGTGTCCAACCAAACGTGTTCATCGTCTTTCGGACCCCAACCAGGGAGCCGAGACGCTCCAACCGAGGCCAGCTCAGAAGTGAGGGTCTTCATTCCTCTCGCCCAAGTCATCGCTTGGTCACCCCGCCTCTTCTTCCATCCACACCCCCGGCGCGCAAACAACACATGTCGCGGAAGTCGGTGGGCTGGCATGCGTAACACGTGGCCGAGCCATCGGAGCCTGATGCGTGAAATAACGTTGCTGAGCGGTTCATTTCCTTTTCCTGTGCCGTAAACAAGGCGACTAACACGCTCGTTTCTCACTCGGTGTTCCCACCAGATGTGAGCTAAATTACGAAGGCACCGGTGGTCGAACGTAACTAGCATCTTCAGGTCCGCTGCTCTAAGCGGCCAGGTTTCACAACCGTACAATAGGGTCCAACGTACTGCTGCATTGTACACTCTACCCTTCAGAGCAAGAGTGATGTCGCGCCGGCGCCATAAGTGGCGTAGGTTAGCAAAAGCGCCCCGAGCTTTTGCTATACGACTCGTGATTTCATCTTCAATCCCACGGGCGCTGATACAACTTTCCAGGTAGTTGAATTTTTGAACGACTTCTAGCTGATCCCCACCTAGGGTCAGCGCAGGAGGTGGTGCATACCAATCTTGGAGGAACGCTTTGCACCTCGAGGGTGCAAAGCAAAGTCCGAACTGAAGGACAGTTAGTGCTAATCTGTCCAGTGCCGCTGGGCACGTGTGTTAGCTGGCACAGATCAGGGCAATATCATCAGCATACTCTAAACCAAGAAGTCGTTCTCCTGGGAGTAGCACCACACCTTCTAAGTCGTGTCCTGTAAACGCGATTTCCCTGACTTCGTCAACAGCGAAGTTGAATAGGAAAGGTGACAGCGGGCATCCTTGTCTCACGCCGCTGGAGATATTAAAGGGCGACGATAACTTGCCGTAAGCCCACATTCTGCCCGAGCTACGCGCATATAATGCTCGGATAATATTCACATATTTCTCAAGCACACGGTTCCTGAGTAGACAGTCCCAAAGTGCATGTCTATCCACCGAATCGAATGCACCTTTGATATCGAGGAACACGACAACGGTGGGCCGCCAATATGTGTGACGGGGCTCCAACCTCTGGCGCAAGGTGTAGATGTGGTCAATGCAGCCGCGACCCCGACGAAATCCAGCTTGCTCTTCACGAATCTGGCTTTCACGAGTGCCAGTCAGTCTGTGAAGGATGACAGAGGCAAGCAATTTGGAGGCGATGGAGAGCAGACTGATTCCTCTATGGCTGCCGCATTCCGATCGTGAGCCTCCTTTGAAAATTGGGACTATGATGGATCGGCTCCAATCGGTTGGAACAGTTGCCTGCTCCCACAGTTTCACTAGTAACTCGTGTAAATCATCCACAAGAGCAGGTCCCCCGAATTGGAGGAGGGCTGGAGGAAGGTCATCACGTCCCGCGGATTTACTTAACTTTAACAGTTTGATCTTTTGTTCGACTTCTGAGCGAGAGGGTGGATCCAAAGGAACAGCCCAGGGAGTGGGGCGATCACTGGTCGGCGAGAAATATAACAACTCCGACCAATTAAATTGCCTTTCAAAGTGCTCAGCCCAACGTTCCAGGCGTTTTGATAAGTTGTGGATAGGCTGTCCACTCTCGTCACGTATAGTTTCACTTTAAGTTTCGGAAATGGTATGTCACATCGTTTCATTGTTGACACCGGTAGCGTAGAGTCTCTTATTTCTAAAAAGAGTCTCGATTATCTGTACCCTGACGCTCAGCTTGGTTCTACACTCATCACTATTAAAGGTATTACTGGTCACACCATTCCGGTGATGGGATGTTGTACCTTACCAGTGCTGGATAAGCATTTGAAACCTGTCGAGTGGAAATTTGTTGTCATTCGTCAAGGCCCGTCCATACTCGGTCTTAAAGTTATGCAGTCACTTAAAATAAGTGTCAATTTTTTGTCACATACTGATACTGACACCCAAATTTGTGATTTATTACACGATTGTTCGGTTACCTCTGGTGGAATGAGAATTCCGCCTGTTAAGTTGAAAGTGGCCGGTGATCCAGTTTTCTGTAAACGACGTGTACTTCCATTTGGACTTAGAGAACCTCTTCGAAAGATACTTATGTCTCTTTGTGAATCAGGAATTCTCGTCCCAGTACAAAGTTCACGATGGGCCATACCTATTGCCACACCGTTAAAGCCGGATGGACAGACACCGAGAGTTTGTGGTGATTACCGTGTCACTCTTAATACGAAGCTGCTGCAGCGTAGTTGTGTCACGGAAGAACCTGATGCTATTCTCTCGCGTCTACACGGATCCAAGATTTTCTCGAGGCTAGACTTAAAAGATGCATATCTGCAGATACCACTGACTGATGAGTCTAGTGAACTGACCACAATCAATACACCTTTTGGGTTGTATCGCTATAGATTTCTTCCCTTTGGTCTTAATGTGTCGCCAGCCATATTCCAAGATGTGATGAACTCCATTGTGAAAGATCTGAAGGGTGTTGAGGTCTATCAAGACGATGTTTTTGTACATGCTATTAACAAACCGACACATGACTACCGATTACTGGCACTTTTGACTCGCTTCAAGGAGGCTAATGTGAAAATCAATCCTAAGAAGTGCTTAATTGGTGTCCATGAAATCAGCTGTCTTGGTTATCAGGTTACATCTGAAGGATTCAAACCAGATCCTGATCGGATAAAACCATTGGTTGATGTGAAGTCCCCCACCAATGTTCATGAGCTTCGATCACTGACGGGCGCTTTACAGTACTATTCCAAATTCATTCCTGGTTTTGCATCCATTGCTGATCCTTTATTCACCTTGTTGAATGACAAGAGTTTTGTTTGGTTGGACAGACATGAACATGTTCTTCGGAAGCTTTTAAAAATTCTTGCACCTGGTTGTGTTCTTCACACCTTTTCTACTAAATTACCTACTGTGCTTTTCACAGACGCTTCACCCACTGGTATTGGGGCTGTGTTAGAGCAGAATGGACACCCCGTTCTGTGTATTTCCCGTCGACTAAGCAATGCTGAAAAAGGATATGCTCAGACTCATCGAGAAGCTTTGGCTGTATACTGGGCCGTCACTAGACTTCACAAATACTTGTTTGGCCTCAGATTTACCATTGTGACAGATCATGAAGCTCTGAAGTTCATTTACAATCCTTCCAGTTCTTTAGCTAAGTCTTCAGCAGCCATGGTCCAAAGGTGGAGTGTTGCCCTTAGTGCGTATAACTATGTGGTCGAGCACAGAAGTGCGAAGCTCATTCCTCACGTCGACTACTTATCACGTACTGCAACGATATTTGAAACCGATTCTGAAATGAGTTGTTTACTCACCCAGCCGCTTCCAATCTCTCGTTCTGCCCTTATCAATGATACTAGAAGGTATTATGGGTCATTGATTTCTGCTGTCAAACGTGGTTGGTCGGTTTCTCTCAAACGGAAGTTCCCACAATTTCATGTGCGTCGTGATGAATTGTGTGTTACACCTGATGGATTATTATGTGTAAATGACCGCATTGTTATCCCGCCGACTTTGAGATCAGCTATCCTAACGAATTTACATTCCGGTCCTCTTGGTGTTGAGAAGATGAAGTCTTTAGCTCGATGCTTGTGCTGGTGGCCTGAATTAAATGCAGATATTCGACGAACTGCTTCTGATTGCCCGAACTGTAAACACAAAATTTTACGGCAACCGTCAAAGTGGACACCATGGCCGATGACATGCGAGCCCTGGCATAGGGTACATATGGATTATTGTGGACCATTTCTGCAGAAGTACCATGCTCTTGTGGTGGTGGATTCTTATTCAAAGTGGCCGGAGGTATTCCTGACTGATAAACCAAGTTCTGCTTTTACTGTCCGTGCCTTGAGAAAAGTGTTTAGTAGAGAAGGAGTCCCATTAGCTGTGGTAAGTGACAATGGTTCGCACTTTTCGGCTTCAGAGGTTACTAATTGGCTACAGAGCCTTGGGTGTCGCCACCTTTTTACCGCTCCACGACATCCATGTTCTAATGGCCTAGCGGAAAATTTGTTGCAACCTTAAAACGTTCTATTACCTCCTGTGCTCCTACTTCTTTTGATGAACTTGATCGTTGTGTTGATAACTTCCTTCTTCAATACCGTAATTGCGTGCATTCCTCTACTGGAGATACACCTGCCAAACTTTGTAAATCCAGACCATTGAGGTCAAACATGATTGGCTTGGGGACTACTGGAGTATCTTATTTCAGAGGCAATGATTTACGTCCCTCATCTGGGATCATTGTTAACAACATTGGAAACCGCATGGTTAGAATTTTGGATCTCGATGATTGTTCTGTACACAGACGGCATGTTGACCAGATACGATACAAGGATTCCGGTCAGTTGTCCTTCGATTCAGTGTGCATTGAAAATACTAATGTCGATTCAGTTTCAGATCCTCATGAGTATTCTGAGCAAAAGCAGCCTCCAAGAAGATCTGCAAGATTGCAACAGAAACCACAGCTGAATTACAGAAACCTGGATTTGCATTCAAGCTGCCGAGGATGTGATAATTGTACAAGCAATACTCAGTGATTGTTTATTGTTATTCTTTTCACCTGTTTTGATGTAGAATACACGCCCGCGAAATTCGAATTCCAATTCTGGTGTTCTTATTCCGAGTCGTGACTAGTTTGGGTGGAGTTCAATTATTTTCCGATTCAGAACATCAAAAGCTCGTCCTCCTGACCGCTATAATTCTCGCAAGAATGCGGTAATAAATTGTGTTACTCCCTCAGAGAAGTCCCGCCTGCAAACACTTCTTACTGGTCTACAGATAGGTTCTAGTAAGCCATCCCAGCTATTGCTAGAGATGCGTGGTCTTCTTCAAGCATTGCATATTGACGAGTCGCTGCTTCGAGAGTTATGGCTTCAGCGGTTGCCTGAAAACGTACAAGCTATGCTATTGCTTGCGCAATCGCAGCCTTTGTCAGAAGTTGCAGATTTTGCTGATGACATGATGGATCGTTTCACCAGACCACCGTGTCCGTCGTCCAGTTCTCTTCGTTCACCTGACGTAGGTTTTACTGCTGACCCTTCGGTCCAAACCATTGACACCGCTACTCCACCTTCGACTGGCGAGCTCTTAGCAGAGATAGCCGCACTACGGCAAGAAGTTCAAAGCTTAAAGTTACATCGGCACCAACGGGATTCTCCATCCCGTTCCCCTAGCCCATCTCGAAGACGAACACGACGACCAATTTGCCGTTATCACGCACGTTTTGGAAGGTCCGCTAGAAATTGTATAAAACCATGCTCATTTCCCTTAACGAGAAAAAGGACAGGCCGACACGTATTGGCGACGAACACTGTCGGCCGAAGTCGTCCAAAGTGCCTCTTTAATATCGTTGACAGGAACACCGGGAACATGTTCCTGGTTGGTACCGGGGCGGAAGTTAGCGTGATCCCACCGGTTCCAGGCGACGCGACTAAGCCACCGACAACAGACTTGCGTGCCGCTAACGGCACTGCTATCCGAGTTTTCGGTCCTCGCTCCCTTACCATTGACCTCGGACTACGACGCCCCTTTCGATGAATTTTCACCTTCGCTGATGTTCCGTTTGCTATATTGGGTATCGACCTCCTCCAACACTTATATCATCTCGTCGATGCGCGTCATCACAAACTCGTAGACCAAAAGACCCAGCTTTTCACATGTGGAGTTCGCACATCTTGTGTTTCTGTCATTCCCATTTACATTCAGCATGAAGCTGATAAGGAATTTTTAGATCTGTTCAGACAGTTTCCGCAGCTGGTCCACTCAGCTGACGCTACGCTTCCGGTCGCATCTAGCGTTATGCACCAGACACGAACCCGTGGCTTACCGGTTTCTACACGGCCACGACGTCTCGCCCCTGATAATCTAAAAGCCGCTAAGGCGAAATTCGAGCACATGCTCTAACTTGGTATCATCTGTCCTTCCGAAAGTCAGTGGGCCTCACCTCTCCACATGGTGCCCAAGAAAGGCGGCGACTGGCCGCCCTGCGGAGACTACCACGCGCTGAACAAGTGCACAGTTGCAGACAAGTATCCTATACCGCACATCCAGGACCTTACAAGTAGTCTCGGTGGTAAGTCAGTGTTTAGTAAAATAGACCTGACGCGAGCATATCACCAGCTTCCTGTAGAGGACTGCGATATCCCCAAAACTGCAGGTATAACACCCTTTGGTTTATTCGAGTTCCTTCGAATGCCTTTTGGGTTAAGGAACGCTGCTCAAGCATTCCAGCGGTTCATCCATGACGTTACTCGTGGTCTGGACTTTGCATATCCTTACGTGGATGACATCCTAGTAGCTAGCGCCTCTAAGTCGCAACACTTAGAGCATCTGCGTATTCTATTCCAACGCCTATCTGATCGATGCGTTACCTTGAACTGTAGCAAGTGCGCACTAAGAAAATCGTCGATCGAGTTCCTAGGTCACCGCATCTCAGCTACAGGTATTGAACCACTGTCCCAAAAGGTAACCGCCATCAAAAATTTCCCTGAACCTACGTCGTTTAAGCAGCTTAAACCTTTCCTTGGGACAGTCAACTACTATCGACGCTTTATCCCGTGTTGTGCTAGGATAATGCAGCCCTTGACTGACTTGCTTCGGGGCAATCAACGTTCGTTTGTTTTTACCAAGTCCGCGCGATTAGCCTTCTCAAACCTTAAGGACGCAATCGCTAATGCTGCTCTCTTAGCACACCCAGTACCATTTGCTGCAATTTCTCTCGTCACTGATGCCTCAGACGAGGCCGTAGGTGCTGTTCTTCAGCAGGCTGTCGACAATACTTGGCAACCTTTGGGTTTCTTTTCCAAACGGTTGCAGCCAGCGGAGACACCTTACAGCACCTTCGGGAAAGAACTTCTGGCAGTTTACCTCGCCATCCGTCTTTTTCGTCCTTTTCTAGAGGGCAGAAGATTTACCGTCTTTACTGAACACAACCCTTTAGTTTACGCCCTCGACTCGTCATCCGACCGATACTCCGAGAGAGATACGCCACATGGACTATGTCTCACAGTTTACGTCAGACATACGGCACTTCTCAGGTGTGCAGAACTCCGTCGCTGATGCTCTTTCTCGCGTCAGCTCCATCAAGTCCACTGAAGGTATCGATCTAGCGGCAATGGCTGCTGCTCAACAGACCGACCCTGAGCTGGATCAGCTTCGTTACTATAGCTCCCTACACATACGACAAGTTCCATTGCCTACTTCGGATGGAACCATACTTTGCGACGTTTTGTAAATTTCACCAATACCAGTGGTTCCTCAAGCTTTCGGACGCACTGTGTTTGACATTCTTCACAGTTTATCGCATCCAGACATTCGTGCCACAGTTAAGCTTGTCACACAACACCGCGTGTGGCGCAACGTCAACCGGGTCGTTAGACAGTGGGCTCGTACGTGCCTTAGTTGCCAACCGTCTAAGGTTCATCGACACACGAAAAGCCCGTGTAAGCGACAATTCGCTTTGAAGGGCCTTAAGCCAACGCGTATCCAGCCAGTCAAAGAACAAGAACACTGGAAAAGATGACGGTAGTATTAACGAACAATTAGAGAGCAATAATAATATAAACCTCAATAGTGGCGCTTCCACTCAACGCAGTTTCAAAGGAATTACAATTCGGTCCGAGACCAACCAGAAAGGATTTCAAATCGTCAATGCGATACGGAATACAGTGTACTGGTTATATGGGACAAGTGAAGTTCACGCGATTGGTCAAATACAGACCGGATGAAGGCCGGATACGTGAAATGAAAGTGTGCATGACGACAATTACCCTGTACGTACGTAGTGCGGGCAAGCATGTAAACGCCTGTAGCGATAATAATTGAGGTGCTAGTTGCGGTGGTAATGACAAAGATAATTGGGGTAATAGTTGCGGTGGTAGTGGCGAAGATAGTTGGGGGTGGTAGTTGCGGTGGCAGTGGCGAAGATAATTGGGGAGGGGGCGATAGTTGCGCTCGGATTAGTCCACACTCGATGGTTGGCGGATGGCGGAGTTGAACACAGGGCATGGAAAATCCTACAGTCCGCTTGGTCCATTTCCACTTCCTGATGCCCGTTTCCACCATATTTATGTTGACATTGTTGGGCCACTGTCCTCATCTAAAGGATGCGTTTACTTGCTGACTTGTATAGACCGCTTTACAAGGTGGCCTGATTCCATCTCAATGCCAGATTGCTCATCAGACACTGTCGCTTGCGCTTTCCTAGAGCGATGGGTTTCATACTTTGGTTGTCCTGCCGCTGTGACAACTGATCGAGGTTCGCACTTCGCAGGCACCTTTGCTCACCTTCTTCAGACTCTCGGCTGCCGTTACGTCCAAACGACTGCATTCCACCCTGCAGCCCACGGCATGGTTGAGCGTTTTCACCGCCAGCTGAAAGCTGCACTAGGTGCACATGATAACGCAGACTAGTACGAAGCGCATCCCACCGTTTTACTTGGCTTACGAAATACTGTCAAAACCGACATTAACGCTGCTCCGGCCGAACTCGTTTACGGCTGCACATTGCGTCTCCCTGGACCATTAGTCGCCCCAACCCCGGAGAGGCATGGAACTACAAGAGCCACATAGCTCGTCTGACGCACCACATGCGTCAGCTGCGCCCCGCGAGACCCAGGGAACAACGCACTCCAGTGCACGTTCCGAAAGACCTTTCTAAATGCTCTCACGTGTTCTTACGTGTCGATCAATTGAGACAGACTCTCTCCGCACCTTACACTGGTCCACACCGTGTTATTAAACGGTCTTCAAAAACTTTGGTGATTGACCGTGGGGGTAAAAGGGATACCGTCTCCATAGATCGCGTGAAGCCTGCGTTCATCACTGAACAACAGTTTATTCCATCATTGACTTTAACGCAATCTACAGAGCCACCTGTATCGATGCCCACCTTTTCAGCTTCACCACAAACCCAGTCATTAGATTCGCCGCAAACTAATACAAGTCACGGTAGAAAAGTTCGTAAACCTGTTCCTTTCTCCACTTTTGTCGAACTCATCCACACCTCATGAATGTTTTTCATTTTCTCTCGTCGTTTGTATTATACTTTTCGGTTAGCAGCGTAAATATCTGAATCTGTCTCCCTGAGTTTTCCCCATGAGGCTGGCACGTTTGGGTCCGTCCGTTCAACGGTTGGCTGTTTCTCAATTGTTTTGGTCGTTTGGATGCTTCGGTCTACCCTAACGCTTGGTCGTCTCGCCCGCCCACGTTGGCCTTTGGATCGTGGTCTGTTTGGCTCATTTTGGTTCGCTCAGGTCGTTTGTCTGGCCCACGTTCTTGGCTTCGGCTGCTCGTTGTTTTGTTCCCCCACGGCTCGACGGTACGAACAGGATTACCGCTTCGTTGTAGCAGTGAATTGGAATGCAGTGGGGGAAGTGACCTCTCCCAAGCGCACCGTCCTACAGCAGCGGTGAAAGGTCCTACCGGCCCTTTTTCTGGATTAGGCAGTTTTTTGTCGTCCAGTGTGCCCGCTGGGACGGCCTACCAATGATGCATCTTAATCCACAAGCAGAATAAATAATCTAAATACTAACGAACTCCTATGATTGCCATTTTATATCTGCAAGCCAACATCGATCGAAGTCCTCGTCCCTTGGCCTTATAGAGGAGGCCTGTGTAGTGACAATGACATTTTACTTCGTCAAGCATCGCCATCAGACTTGTACACATTTTGTTTTACTTTGCACTCCCCCAAAGCTTATATATACCGAACTGCATTTTGAACTAGGTCCGCCCTCTTGCCCGCGCGTTCCCGGATTTTGCGCTCCGACGTGGTTTAACTCTTTGCTTCACCACTTGCTCCCACTCTTTTCAGGCTATATTTACATAGCCATTGTACAGTGCTATTTTCTCAAGACATCCTTTATATCCTGCCGTCTTCTGTCTTATTGGGCTACGGTTTCCTTGTGTAGCATTCGTCAAGGGGCTACATGGCAAGGAAGCTAACCAACGACAGAAAGGCCCCTCTCACACTGGCTGGCTGGAGCACCAGAAACTTTCCATCACCACTTTTCTTATGTTGGCCGCCCGTGTGTCCTTTATCTTTTAGCTGGCTGCAAAACCTACCATGCATTATGCGTAATGGCGGGTGAACGACCAGCTCCCACTGGTTTTTGTTACTGTTGTACTCCTGATTTACCTTATGGCTCTTTTCTTACGGTGCTAGAACAGCACTTGCCAGGAAAATCACAAAAGAAATAGTCGGATTGACATTAGAGTACCAGGTTACTTTGCCATCTGGATGAACACCGCCGGCACTATCTTCGGAACTTAAAAATGGAGAGAAATAAATCAAAATTCATCAAAGAGCTGCACAGTAGTGTGCACCTACACAACAGGCATAACAATACCTCAAGTATAATCAAGCTCAACCACCAGAAGTAGGGTTGTTAAAGCCCAATCAATGTTAACCAAAACGGATTTCACGCCCAAATGCAATTAGCTAAATTTTTCTAAATTTTCCCTTGCTTATTTCTTTATTAGTGGTGACAGGCTCCTATAGCTCACTGACGTTAGAGACAGAGCCTCTTGAATATAGAAAATCGGCTCTAAGGGATAAATCTTGCGATGTTTAGCTAAGTAATCTGTGTATATTGCAGGCCGAAATCTGTCAACGGATCTGAAAGATCCCCTGGGTTACTCAGATAGACCATTCTCATGCGGCCTTGTTGTAAGCTTTAGGAAAGCTTAGAGGCTTAAAAAAATGTTAAACTCTATTTTATTGGTTGTTTATGTGGCACAGTGTCCCCTGAAAATTGTATGCTGTGGCCTTCTTACCATGAGTTAATTACAAGCTCCCCTGAATTCCCACGTAGATATAATATTCCTTGCTGGATTTCTAGCGTTTTCGCGCAAGAACATCCCTTATTTGCATATATTTGTCATGTATGCCTGCAAACTTTACTTTTCGGCCACCTGCGCAGTCCGTAGTTGTCGAAGGGTATTACGGGCTAATTAGAGCATTTCTGGATAGCTATGACTATCTAGAACACACGCCGCTTCTTTACTTTTTGTATTTTGTTTTCTTTTTTCTGCTATCTGCTTGCAAAGCAGAAAGCCATTTTTAGCGAAAAATAAAAATGGCCTTATTCGTAGACCATCATTTAATTGCGAATAACTCGCAAACTACTGCACGTATTGTGTTGCTTTTACGTTCAACGTATTCAGGCGCTAAAGATGGTCCAGATTTGTGTAATATTGTGCTACTTTAAGCGGTATTCTAACTGTAGAAAGGCTTTCTCTTTTATCTGAGAATAGCAGGTTAAAATTTTGTGCCAGAGAGCAATATCAGCGTAAGAAAAGTAGGGCTATATTTTTGTTAATTGGTATATTCTACTGAAGCACGCAGCTTTATTTTTTCTCATAACAAATTGTTTCTATTTTTGTCTGCATTTATCGGAATTGTTTTTAACTTATCGTAGGCCTTATAATCCCTTCACTCATTTCTTCCATGTGCGCAACAACAAATGGGGCAACTGATTGGCTGATAATGTGCGAGCAATTTAAAGTGAACTTGTGGCGAATTGGATTCTGTTCCAAGGAGAAAAGGCACAACTACACCTCCGCGAATTTTTCACAATAAAAGTACAAGGAGCTCAATATTGCCCGAAGGAACCAGAAAACGTCAAGGTGGGCGCCTAAGACCCAGTAGCTGTATACAAACAGTGCCAATGCATTTGTAATTGCTAACGATGAACATATACTTATATTCTGCCTACATCCATGCAAGAGCATCGGATAAATGTAAGCACTGATCCGAACCCTTTAGGGTGCAGCCTCTAGCAGGTCTAGATATATACCTATTTATTTATTTATTTAATTTGTAGGAGGGTAACTCCAATTCGAAGAACGGAGCACTTTGCTTGATTTACAGGCAGTAACAATAAAGTAGACCAGTCCTAAAGCTTATCCAAGGCTCGCTGAATAGCTTCGGAACCCCCAGGAACATCGACAATGTCCCACAGCTTCAGGTCATCAGCAAATAGCAGTGATGGTACCTCAAGCTCCGCGGGTAGGTCGTTCACATAGATAGAGAACAGCCGCGGTCCAAGGACCGAGCCCTGCGGCAGGCCACTGAGGACAGACTGCCTAAACGATAGGCCCCGGCCTACCCGTACACACTCTTCTCTACCCTCCAAGAAGGCAGTCACCCAATGAAGGGCGCGGCCAGATACCCCGCAGGAGGTCAGCTTTTGCGCTAGCCTCAAATGGGGTACCTTGTCAAATGCCTTCGAAAAGTCGACGACAGTGCTTCCAGTGCACGGCCGTTATCCACTGCATCCGCCCAACTTGCGCGAGCCACCAGTAGATTCGTCAGATGCGAAAATCCCTTCCGGAATCCGTGTTGCACGTTGCTAAGTACATTAAATCTACTCAGCTGACTCTCCGATGAACCACTCACCAGTTTCTCGAGGAGTTTGAATACTACACTGGTGAGGCTAACTGGCCTGTAATTTGCAGGCAGACTCCTGTCCCCATTTTTGAAGATGGGACAGATGACAGCTTCCTTCCATTCGGAAGGAAATGCACAGCTGTCAAGCGATTTCTGAAACACCATAGCGGGCGGTCCACTTAGTTCCGCAGCCAACTCATGCAATAGTTTATGGTGAATTGAATCAGGCCCAGTGGCCTTAGAAGGTTCAGCCCTTGTAACAGCCTAAGAACTTCCGTCTCCGCTACAATAAATTCAGATAGTTCTGTACCCTCTGGGATTCTGCAAACCAGCTCAACGCCTGTCAAAGAGGTTTCCCTTTCAAAAGCTGGCGCATATTGCGCACTAAGTAGGCAGGCCTTGTCATGGTTCGTATGCGCATGAGTACCGTCATCCCGCATCAATACTAGAATTGACATGTTCGAATCGCAGCGCCTTTTGACATAAGCGAAGAATCATTTCGAATTCTCTGAAGCTTCGTCCGCTGCTCTTTTCTCGAAAGTGAACCGAGCATCCCTTAGGTGTTGCTTACACCTATTTCTAGCCTAAAGATACCCGTCCTAAATATAGGTGGACGGAGCATCTCGGTAAGTCCGCGAACATCTAGACCTCCGTGAGCAAATGCCTGCCAGTGGGATCTATCCAGGGCGGCTGTGCTCGTGCCTCCTTTCTCCTTGTTACTGGGATGAAGGGAGCAGAAACCTCTGTAAGGTAGGACTTAAATTTATCCCAGGCAACCTGGACAGTACCGTCGTCTGAGATCTCACAATGGAAACACGAATCCCTTGCTGTCATTGCTTGTTAGTCTGCGTGCCATATATTTGGGCGAGACACAACAGTACCCTAGTAGCGGCTAGACAGCGTAAAACTGAATAGCCGATAAACATGATCACTGGAACCTAGTGGAGGTCCGTAAGTAATGTCACCAACAAAATCGTGTGACTTAGCAAATACAAGGTCTAATGTAGACGGTACCTGGGCGTCCATGTACCTAGTGGGGTGGTCAATGAACTGCTGCAAAGATACTTGGAGTGTAAGCTCAGGCAACTCAGCACCGAATGTGCCTGATGCTGAGTCGCAAGAGTGGTCTGCCCAGTAAACCTCTGGGAGGTTGAAGTCGACCATCGTCAAATACTTGTTTGCGGACTGGGAGCGAATGAACTCAAGCACCTCTTTGGAGACGCTCCCAGGGCTTTCATGCACAACTACAACTGTAAAATGAGCCGTGGTTGTGCTAATAGCAGCCGATAGAGCTTCAGCAGTTGTGTCCGCTGACTGAACTAAGCAAGTCTTCAAAACGTCAAGTTTACAGCTCACATAAACAGCAACGCCCCCTCCCTGCCGGCCAACGGAGCGATCGCGTTTAAATAGTGCGTAGCCAGATAGATGTTCTGCACCATCCGTGATGTTCTGAGATAGCCACGTTTCAGTGAATGCGAGTATATCGGGATGAGACCCATCTATAAGCAGGCCTAACTCATACAGCCTATTCCTTAGGCTGCGCACATTACTTAGCACTATCTGAAGGTATTCGTTAGATCCAGACCTGCATCGTGAGCTGCCAGACTGGGCAGCGGTAGGGCGGAAAATGACCGCTGGCTAACCACCCGAAAACCCACTAACCCGAGACCTTGTTCACCGGCCGCTCGCCTGCTTTTGAGGTCCTTGCTGGCGTCCCTTAGCTTCAGCCTATCGGCCAGCGGAAGGTCCGGCTGAACGCTAATAGTTGTACTTTTAGGCTTAAATGCGAACTGCATGAGAGCGCTGCGTTCTTCCGGGGTAGAGAGAACCACACGAAGTAGCCGCGGTCGAGGGTTTGGTACATTAACTGGGACGTTCCCGTTTAATCGGCTTCCTGACAGTAACGTCTGGAAAACCAGGCGGAAGAAGCTTTGTTACGCACATTTTAAACCTTTGAAGGTCGTCCAACATGCAATCAGCAGGAAGCACAGCAGTAGATTTCCATTCATTTTTGTTGTTGTTTATCTATGTGGCCGGCACAACGGGGACTGCTAGTGCAGGGCACGTGGGCCTTGTTTAGTTGACAGTGTGAATCGTGTGTGTTGATCTAACTCTCCTTTGGAAGCTGAACCCACCGCGTTCCCTGTTAACTCAACGACGATTCCGAAGATGGAGCACTTACGGGACCTTCCTACTGTTCCGTTCCCAATTGAACTTGAACTTGGCATCTTCAACTCCGTGAATACAGGGGGTAATAGGTCTTCAATAAAGTCCACAACCGCCACCGCCAACCTTTTACGATCTGATGATTTCATTTTCATACTACTCTAAGGAATTGCAATTTGTCCTCTTCCGTCTGAATACCATAGGCTCCTTCAAGCGTCAAACCCCTCGAGGATAAACCCATTTATGTTCTTCTCCGTCTGTTGATCATAGCCTTGTCGGATGGCACCAAAGTTGGCTTGGGCATGTACTACGTATGACCGCTCACCGCTTAGCGAGTTGGGCCCTGTTCTGTCTGCCAGCCGTGCGGCAACACAAGGCTAGAGGTGGGAAATGGCTAATTTGGCAGCGGCAGACGAAGTCACTTGTCTCCATACCACTCCTTCTCCCACCTTCTACCGCCACTACATTCCACCCTCTATTCCTCTGAGTACGATGTGCCACAGATCAAGTCGTCCGTTTCCATTGGCGTAAATGCATTGCCTCCAATAATGTAACTTTAAGTCACTCAGTATGCGAAAACCGCTGTGCTCCGTCATTTTTCATTGCCAACCAGCATACACCTACTATGATCCATCGCGTGTCGGCTGTATGCCGGTATCCAGTCTTAAATTAGCAAAGTTGCCTTATAATCTGACTGTGCGATTTCCAACCTGCCTGGGGAAAGGGCGTGCCTTGCATTATCCCTCGTCCACGTGCAACTGCTTATGTTTACGCGGCAGGGAAGCGTCGTTATTTCGTACGGGGGCGCCGCTGATGCCACTTGCCTTTCGGATCAACTCCGGTAATTGAACAACATACATGCAACTAGCTTTAAGACAGCGGTTACACATGTGCCGCCCTGATACATTCTTTCCTAGCGCCACACGGCGTCCACCAATTATTGGTCATTGTTTATCTCGTCAGGTTAACCGCATGTTGGTGTACGTAGTGGTATTTAAGCCGACACTACACAGTCCACCCCGGTTTATAATTTCTCTGTGTCTTGCCGCTTCAAGCTACCATAAGACAATGCTTATTTCGTACAGTTCACCTCGGTACTAGCACACCCTTAATTACGGTGGCTTTGGCCACACAGGTGACATGCAAAGCTTTGATTAACGGTTTTATGGTGACACCTTCCATCCAGTTATCCATTGCTAAAGTCGTCTCCTGCACAGTCCATTAGTGATTAGCCTGCAGTGAGGTATCTTTCAGTCAGGCAAAGTAGATGGTTTGCCTGGCCCATGTTTTTCCAGTGAAACGCGGCATACACTAACAAAGCTATGCATTTTGTTGTCTTGTTCACTTCTAGTAAGTGTTTAGCATCACATTAAGCGCCGTTTACACCGATTGCAGTCATGCGTCCAGCATGTTCCATGGCATCCTCGTATTATGTTCACTCAGCTTAAAGCGCATCCATTACACACAAAGCAGCGTGTGCAACGATTAAACGTTTCCACATGGGATTTCCTTACATGCTTCTTGGGGCATACTTCAGCCGCCTTTCACCATACGTTACCTCAATTTCCGTAGCGGATACCGTCAATATATTGAGTGCAGTAAAATTATAGAAGGTAACGTGTGTACAACTTTGCTTGTACCCATGTTAACTTCTCAGGCACGCAATCTTTTCTCGGCATGTGCATTGCTACCCTGTCTCGGAGAATGTGAGGCCGCTGCTGCTTTCGGCCCACAAACTACTTCCCAGTGCTTATGCTTTCTGGGTTATGAGCTATTTGCACGCTCAACCGCGAGGTCGCGAATAGATGCGCATGGTTTAACCGTCCTGATCCATCACTGCATCATGCTCCTATGCTGTGTTTGCTCGAGCCCGTCAGCCGCTGCTATTTAAGTAACTCTTTACCATGTCTTTTTGCTACCTTTGTACACACCTTATATGGATGAGCAATATCATTTTGCATACACCATCACAATAGTCCTGCACGACCTCAGGCAAGAACATGGAGAGCAGCAATCCAGGTGTGGTATACAAAGAATCAACAGATTTCCAAATATTACTATGGTATGTTAAGTGAGTTCAGCTAGACTCAATGTAGGTGTACGTGCACTTGGTCTATTCTAGGGTGCACTTGTTCGTGTGCACCCTCGTCTCAGTTTCCAATATAGCACGACAAGCAAGTGAGCATGCGTTCCTTACCAACCGACCGGCATTTTCATTCATGGATAAGCTTTACTTGCAGATTAAGGTAGCCAACAACCCACCAGACTATCTGAATGTGCAAAACTTTGTCATCTCCTGAATCGGTAAGTTAACTGGGGGTTAAATCTATGCATATAATTTTCATATGTCTGCGGCACACATTTCCATAAACCATTCCTCTGTGCTTGCGCGTTGTGTCTAGAGCGCTTCACAAGCTCCCTATGCTGATGTGAATATTCAGCAATGGTACAGCAGTGCGCGTTACATTTGTTTCTATTTTTTCTGCAGCATTAAAATAGTACCATAATTATGTAGCGAAACGTAGTTAAGGCAGATGCATGTCATGGTGGAAACAAATGAAGTGTCATGTGACGTTCGTTTAACTTGCAGCATTGGGATTAATAGAACCTATTCCATGCGTGCTTGTTGAGGCACCGCGTAAGGCTACGTCCGTGGCTTCACTCCTAGCGATAATGATGCATGCTGTGTAATTTATATAGACTTAGGAATTATTAGTTAGGGTGCCTATGGTGGAGCACTTGTCAGTGGCGATATGATGTAACTGCTGTGGGACCTACATAACCGTACTAAGCGTCCGTCATGGAGGCGTGTAAGGCCGAAAGTTGCCACTTCCATAGTGGCAATATTTAGGCAGCTGCCAAGGGAAGAGTACGCACCGTTCCTAGAGGCGTGTGGAGCCAATCGTGATGGATTCGTTAGTGGTGATAACGATGCCACTACATTGGTGCCATTAAGGGCTTAGTAAAGGACGGCATTAAAGGCCAATTGTGCCAACGATTTTGGATATGCTAGTGGCGGGCATGACACTAATGTTACGGGACCAAAATGGAAAAAGTAATAACAAGGCGTGTGAATGCAATAGGTTAGGATTTGCTAACAGTGCTATGATGCAAATATCATGAGACGTACTTGGCCTAGGCATCCACCGTTCATGGAGGCTCGTGGAGCCAATAACAGAGGTGTTGCTACAGGTAATAATATGGTTGTGCTGTGGGTCATGTATGGGCTTGCAAGCACTAGTAGTTTACAGTATTGAAGCAAGTAATAGATACGTGTATTGTTGCGATTAAGACACCACTGTTACATGATCTTTGAAACTCCTCTGTGCACCACCCCTGTAGGCACGTGCCGCTAACACTGGTGCCTGGTTTGATGCAGAAGAATGCTACATCTATGGCAGTTATATGGGCCTACTACGCACCTGTCAGGTTCGCAGGGTCATAAAGCTACACATAGTCCTGCCTATATTTGTGGTATACATGGCTAACATCATGTTGGTCCCTATAAATTGTTTTTGTTCAATATTCGTTTTTCATCCGATAATTGCTTATGCCTTATATAATTTCTTTTTATACTGCATTACAAATGTTACTATTTTTATAATACTCGCAATGACCTATTAATAAACTCTTAATCCAGCTATTCTATTCATTATACTTTGAGATGAACAATTACCGATACTGGTTATACTCCCCGAAAACTAGCAGGTATGTAGTAGGTTAGTTATAAAGTGCATATGGCAAGGGTCAAATGAAATGCAATAAATGAAGTAAAATGTAGCTTGGTCCATTAACATAGGCTTACGGGAAACTGCATTTGCCAAGGTTGCGTAGGCACAACGACGTGTCGGTTTGTTACCCTGCATAATGCTGATTACCGTTGCTAACATATAAAGAGTACGGGTGTCTTGCTACATATGGGTATAAGCAGGAATAAATAAATAAACTTATATTCTCGACCATGCGAGACACACCTTTACAGGCATGATCATGTTTAGCTAACCGTGTGATCAAAAATGTAACAAAATACATGTTTGGCATAACAGTGTATGTAAGTGTATGGGTGTATATACGTATGTAATTGTGTATGAATGTAGCTTGTGTCTTTCAATGTGCCGCCGCCTTTTTGACTGTTATCATCAGGAATGTGAGCATAAGCGCATGATGTCCTTAGGTTGGATAGCACTTTCCGGATATCCACGGGCCAGTGACTTTATTTTGTGGCGAGTCACATCCGCCACGTCGCAGTGTTGTTAAGCAGATATTTGTGGCTTTTTATAGGGAGAACGCTTGCCAGGCGAAAACCCATCACGTCCTGGAACACTGCCGCCGAACTATTTGCTGGAACGGGTTAAACCCGAATTACCCAGCTGGCACCACGAGGAGGTTGTTCGGCTAGCCAGGTTGAAGAATGTGCAAATCCATTAATCAGCAAAGTTAACTGCAATGAGCGATATACACATAATTATATAACGAAATGGATTAATAAATGCACCTATAGTTGAGAAGTTTTCGTATATATAAACCTATATATATGTACAAAAATAGTCCTTAAACCGATAAATAAATAAATATGTGTATGAAAGCCGTCGTTCGTATTGTACCGAAAACATGCTGTTTCCATATTTTACAACATTGGATTTCACCGTTGTTTTAGCCATCAACCCTTCCACTTGTTTTACTGACGACACACCAGCTGACATACAACGCTTTTTTCTGAGTACCTTGCTTCACCGTTACTCACTCTGTTTGATTCGCTGCCTATTTTTGTAGCCGGCACAATATACGTTGGGTTCTGTCACCTCCAACTTCTATACTGTCCCGTATTTGGCACGGCTCCTACGTGTCATTGGTTACCGACTTGCATCCAAGACTTCACTCAACGATTGGTGACCCCGCTCCAGAACACGCCGTCCGCCATTTTGAACTTTCATTCTTTTGAGTTCCTTCCAGTGCGTTTGTGATTTAGTACTTGCGCTCATATTGTTTTCTCACCTACCACCTTTTTATTCGCCTTTTGAAATGGATTATGTAGAAACTGAGCAATCTCCATACGCGTTTAACGCCCTTGTGCCAGTCCTGGTCAATTCTGTTGCGTTAGCCCCTCCACCTTTTTAAGAGGATGATCCTTCTTTATGGCTTTTGCATCCAGAATCTGTCTTTTAATTTAGTAGGATTTCTTCTGCTTTCGCTATGTATAATCAGCTAATTTCTCACCTTCCTCAGAGTATATCCTCGCAGGTGAAAGACAGCATATTTTGACCCCTCTAGTAATGAAATACGAGACTTAAACTGACTATTATTCAGCGTATCACGCCTTCTGGCATGGTCCGTCTACAGCAACTATTTAGTGATCTGCAACTAGGAGATGGGATGCCCCAGCCTTGTTGCGCGCAATGCAACGACTCATAGGCACGTCCAACCTGGACTTAGGGATTCTCCGCGAGCTGTGTATGCAATGCCTTGCTGAAAGCACTCAGCCCATCTTTGCAGTAGCAGGTGACCTGCCACTCACAACAATTGCAGATCTAGCAGACGGCCTCAGCGAACGGCACCGGCCGGCGACTAAACCCAAGGCACTTAAGCAGCTTTGCGTTGGCGTAACCACACCGACAAGCGCGACAAGCCAGCCGCCGGAAATAGACGTATTTTCAATGCAGGTAGCGTCGCTTCAGCGCCAGGTCGAGGAACTCACTTTAAACCGTAAGCACCGCAGCTTCTCTGGATAATCGCCCCGTCGCACAAAACCCGATGACACAGGTTACTGCTTTTACCACTCGTGTTTCGATAACAAAGCTCGTAATTGCTTACAGCCTTGTAACTGCTCCGCTACAGATGGTCTGCCAGACGGGCTTGTAATGGCGACTAAGGCGTCGGCAAAGGCAAAAGTCTTCTCATCTACATTAGGGAGTATGATTCCGAGACCCGGTTCTGAGTTGATACCGGGGCGGAAGTCAGCGTCATGCCCCCTATGCCAGGTTAGACTATTGCTTCTTTGTCGACAAGCCTAAATGCCGCCAATGACACGCCAATAGCCACCTACGGTCCTCGGTCACTTACCCTGGACCTAGGTCTTCGACGCAACTTACGCTGGGTATTCGCCGTCGCTGCAGTCCCCTTTGCCATCATCGGCATTGACTAGCGCAGGCCTTTCGACATCTTGGACCATGCGAAACGCCAGATAATAGGAGACCCTGCAATAAATCAGAGTGTACGTCGCATCACCGCGGATAGCGCATCTATAACACCCGGCTATGCATTTCTTCAGCCCTCGCCAGACTACGCCAACCTCTTTTCTCAATATTCAAAGCTCGTTCAACCAATGAACGCAGCTTTGCCCGTTGCAGCCCAAGTCACGCACCACGTACGGACGACTAGCCCACCTGTGTCATGCCGTCCACACCGACTGTCGCCTGAGAAATTACTGGTAGCTAGGCGGAGATTGAACCCATGATTGAATTTGGAATAATCCGCCCTTCCGACAGCCCTTGTTCCTCGCCCCTGCAGATGGCCCCCAAGGACTCTGGCTACTGGCGCGCTTGCGATGATTACCACGCACGCAAGCGGCTGACCGTCCCAGGTAGGTATCCCATCCCACACATACAGGACCTAACCGCAGGCATCACAGGTAAGACGATCTTCAGCAAGATCGATCTGGCTGGCGACTATCACCTGATACCTGTAGAAGAAAATGACATTCCTGAAGCAACCGTTCTCACTTCTTTCGGCTTATTTGAAGTTTTAAGTATGCCTTTTGGACTGTGCAACGCAACGCAAACCTTCCAACGCTTCATCCACGATGTCACACGTGGCCTAGACTTCGCTTATTCCTACCTCGATGGTATATTTGTAGCTAGCTCATCAGAACAAGAACACCACGAGCATCTTCAACTCGCTTCCAGCGCTTGACTCAGCACCGTATCACACTCAACCCGAATAAGTGCGAACTCGGCAAATCAGTGATAGAATTCCCAGGCCACCTCGTTTCATTGTCTGGTATCGAAGCCCTTCCTGATAAGGTCCAGGCAATCAATGGCTTCCCAGCTCCGACTTCATTCAAGCCCCACCGTCGCATTTGTAGTTTGGGCAAGTTCTATCGACTCTTCATTCCGCGCTGTGCTCAACTCATGCAGCCTGTGACCGACCTACTCAGATGGATTGAACGTAAGTTCGCTTACCCTGACACAGCACAGTCAGCCTTCGTCGAGCTCAAGGATGCTATCTCCAACATAGCCCCCGTCGCTCATTCCGAATTGACTGCGCCCCTTTCTATTACAACTGACGCCTCAGACGTCGCGGTAGGAACCGTGCTCCAATATGTTGGGAGCAAGGGCAACCCCTTGGGTTCATTTTCAAGCGTCTGCAGCCAGCGAACTCCCGCTACACACGTTTGGCAGAGAACTGCTCGCCATTTAACTAGCCATTCCTCACTTCCGGCGCACACTCGAACGCCACGCTTCTCGGTCTACACTGACCACAAGCCTTCAACTCGTCTTTGACCAATACTCACTACGGGAAACAGGACAACTAGACTTTGTCACGCAGTTCACTGCTGACATACGTCATGTCTCAGTTGTCGACAATCCCGTTGCCGACGATCTATCACGCGTCAACCTCACACTCCAGTCTTTGTCTACCGTCGACCTTACCGCCATGGCATGGGCTCAGGCCCAAGATGAAGACATACAACTCACTCTGTAGTCCACTTCGCTGCATGTGCAACCAGTTCCTCTCCAAACCACGGGAGGCACTATTCTGCGTGACACTTCCACAGGTTATCTTAAACCCATCGTGCCCGGCTCCTTCTGACGCACAATCTTTGACGCAGCGCACTCGCTATCACAACCAGTTACCCTTGCATCTTTGAAACTGGTCACCGAACGGTTCGTTTGGCCACGCGTAACCATAGCTGTGCGTACCTAGGCTCGCGCCTGCCTTCACTGCCAGCGCGCCAAAATACATCGTCACACTCGCATTCCTCTAGGATCATTTCCTGCCCCTAACTCGGTTCTCGCATTTACACGTAGAACTGGTAGGTCACTTGCCTCCATCAGGCGGATTCGCATACATTCTTACATGTGTCGACCGCTTCACCAGATGGCCAGAAGCCATTCGCGTAACTGACTGCACAGCTGAGACAGCTATCCGGGCCTTTTTAGATCGGTGGGTCTCGCACTACGGATGCCCATCCACCATTACAACTGACCGAAGAACGCCTTTCGAACCTTCACAATTCGATACGTTCTGCAACTTTTTAGGCTATCGCCGCATTCATACCCCAGCGTATCACCCAGCAGCCGACGGGTTAGTTGCAGGCTTCCATAGACAGCTTAAAGCCTCATTCTGCGCCTCCGCCAACCATAGTTGGTAGGAAAACATTTCGCTCGTACGCTTAGGCATTCGCGGCAGCAGCAACGCTGAATTGCAACCTGCACCAGCAGAGTTAGTCTACGGCATAACGCTAAAGTTGTCTGGAGCGTTTGTTCTACCTCCCGCATCGTCTGGTATGCCTCCGTCTAACGTTGCGACCTCCCTAGCTCAAAGCATGCGTCCAGTACGCCCGACTCAGCCCCGTGCGCAGACTAGTGATATACAAATGCGTAGCGGAATCTGTACCTGCACTCACGTCTTCCTCCGCACCGATGGTGTGCGGCGCCCTCTCCAGCCATCTTACATTGGTCCTTTCAGAATCCTGCACCGGACTCCAAAACCCTTTACTTTAGACCAGAAAGGTCAGAGAACAACAGTGTCCATCGCATGCATCAAAGTGACTTTCTTTGCCGAACCACTTGCAACCGATCCTGATGCTATCACACAAGCACCCGCACCTGCGGTGACTTCTCGAGCACTGGATAACCCGAAGCGCTCCGTTCTTCTTGACCCTCAACTTACCCCGCCTCAACCGCAAGCAACGGACCGACGCAGTAGACAGGGCGAACCTCCGGTCCATGTTTCAGTGTCTGTAAAGGTTTGCTATTTCCATCAACACGATTTTTCGTCTTTAGAGGTAATCGTGCGTCACATCCACAAACGTTTTGCAAAATCGACAAAACCCAATACCTTTTAAAAACTTAAAATGCGTATTTGATTTTATCATGCATGCCATGTACCCACTCGGACGTTATGCCACTTCCTCGACGCTTACCCACGCCCTCTATTTTCTACATTCCAGAAAAACCGCAGAACTGTCAAGGCAACCCTCGAGTGACTCGCCAACAGGCTCAACGCATCCACCGACTGACTCGCCAGCCGAACCAAGCCGTCTTCCTGACCCAAGGAACAGGCAGTCGCCCTCGGCCGCAGACAACCAGGAACGAATTTGTCCCCAAACGCCTGGCTAGGTGTTGCTGACAACTACACCCGGATTTCTTCGTGGGATGAGGACCGTGGACTGAATTGCGGTGGGGGGACTGATAACTCCCAAGCACGCCGTCGGTTCTGCAGCAAAGGGATGGTCCTGTCGGTCTTCTTTCTGGACCAGCCAGTTTTTGCAGTCCGAACAGCCCGCCCTGACGGCCCACCGAGGATGCGCTCTGGTCCACACGAGCATTATAAATAATAAATAATAAAAGCCTGGACCCAGCAAACTCTGCTACACACCCCACCTTGGAAGCCCTTGCTCAAGCTCATGCAACAATTCGCATCCATCCGCCCCTCCGTTATCCCCCACTAACAACTCGATCCATGGCTTCCATTATTCAGCCTTCTAGGGAGAGTCCCATGTAGTGTACCGAAAACACGCTGTTTCCGTATTTTGAGACATAGAATTTTACCGTTGTTTTAACCTTCAAAACGTCCACTTGTTTTACTGACGTCACATCCGATGACATACAACGCGTTTTGCTGAGTACCTTGCTTTACCGTTTCTCACTCTGTTTGATCCGCTGCCTATTTTTGTAGCCGGCACAACATACGTTGGGCTCTGTCACCTCAAACTTATATACTGTCCCGTATTTGGCACGGCTCTAACGTGTCATCTATTACCGGCTAGTATCCCAGGCTCTACCGAACACGTTACCTATATATATCTCAGTAAATAAATGTCGTTATATATATATAGGGTTGACGGCATCCTGTTTCGGATTTGCCGGTCACTGTGGCAAGCCACAGGACGCCTGCGCCTACAGAGGGACCTTGGATGGCTTGCGCTGCACCACCCACAGCTCCATCCACACACCCCATATCCAGTGTAAACCCGAAAGAATAAGATATGGCGGCATGCGGATGGAAGCCACGTTTCATCAATGGAGCCGACTCACCCCCTTCACAGACAAACACCGGCAACCTGTATTTATAAATAAATAAATAAACTTATATTCTCGACCATGCGAGACACACCTTTACAGGCATGATCATGTTTAGCTAACAGTGTGATCAAAAATGTACAAAAATACATGTTTGGCATAACAGTGTATGTAAGTGTATGGGTGTATATACGCATGTAATTGTGTATGAATGTAGCTTGTGTCTTTGAATGTGCCGCCGCATTTTTGACTGTTTGTTATCGTCAGGAATGTGAGCATAAGCGCTTGATGTCCTTGGGTTGGATAGCACTTTCCGGATATCCACGGGCCAGTGACTTTATTTTGTGGCGAGTCACATCCGCCACGTCGCAGTGTTGATAAGCAGACATTTGTGGCTTTTTATAGGGAGAACGCTTGCCAGCCGGAAACCCATCACGTCCTGGAACACTGCCGCCGAACTATTTGCTGGAACGGGTTAAACCCGAACCACCCAGCTGGCACCACGAGGAGGTTGTTCGGCCAGCCAGCCAGTGATGGTTGGACCGTAGTCCGCTCCACACTGAGTGCATGAAACCACTCTTCGAGCGTAACGCGACCACATAGACCGTGCATCTCGTCCCCCCACAGCAACGACCAACTGTCTCCTGGAGCCAGATGGACGAGGTAGTGGGCAATAGAGAGGTAGACACCTTGTCAACATGCACATCAAGCGCAGCCACCCCTGGAATGTCAAACAACAGCCAATCATTCAAACTACCGATATCGAATAAAGTAAACGCATATGATGAAATACATGCTCACTAAATGAGCATATGGAAGAAAGTGGTTAAATGTGAATACGCGATAAGTACAATACGTCCGAAAGTTAGTTAAAAAAGTGCCACGCGATAAAATTACGCAAGTTTACCACAATTTGCATGAACGACGTTTGTAACTTGGGAGAATATTATCAAGTACGCAAGCCAAACCAAATAATATATATATATATATATATATATATATATGTTAGCCCATGCTAAGGCTGATGTATCTTTTATGATGCTTCTGCACCGAAGTTGGGCTAAACCAACTTACACTTAAGCTTTGTCTTTTTAATGCGCATAAACTCCGTTACGTTTTAGTTGGTTTGTTCTACGTACTTGATAGTCTTCTCCCAACGTGCACACGTCGCTCATGCAAATTGTGGTTAACTTGCGTTATTGTATCGCGTTGTATTATTTAAATAACTCGTTTTTTGTACTTATCACGGATTCACTTGTAACCAATTTCTTCTATATACTCATTTAGCGAGTATTTTTGTCGTCATATGCTTTTGCTTTATTCGATATCGGCATTTTGAGTGATTGGCTGTTGTTTGGCATCCCAGGTGTGGCTGCGCTTGATGTGCATATTGACGAGGTGCCTACCTGTCTATTACCCACTACCTCGTCCAACCGGCTCCAGGAGACAGTGGGTCGTTGCTGGAGGGGACGGAGCGAACGGTCTTTGTGGTCGTGCTAGGCTCGAAGAGTGGTTCCATGCAGTCAATGTGGAGCTGCCTACGATCCAGTCACCGTCTTGTGTGCACTTGATTCCCCAAATAAAGCGTGCTGGTGTTTGCCGGTGAAAGATTGTGGACCGGCTCCGTTGATGAAACGTAGCTCCCATCCGCATGCCTCCCAGTCTTATTCCTTCGGGTTTACACTGGATATGGGCTGTGTGGATGGAGCTGTGGGCGGTGCAGCGCAAGCCATCCATGGTCCCTCTGTAGGCGCAGGCGTCCTGTGGCTGGCTACAGCGACTGTCAAATCCGAAACCGGATGCCGCCAACCGTATATATATATATATATATATATATATATATATATATATATATATATATATATATATATATATATATATATATATATATATATATATATATATATATATATATATATATATATATATATGCTATCACGTTTCATCAAGTACTTAGGCAAGCTGTGAAAACTTATTTCTTTTCTGATGGTATGAAGACACCATACATTGCGGAACCACCATCATCATTTTTGTCTTCCATTAACATTGTACCCCATAACTTAGAGTGTCCTGGCATCCTTGCATGCAGATAATGCTGCAGTGTTACTTTTCCGCCAATAATCCGTTACTTATCTATGTATGCTTAGATTTCATTTTAACGCATATATGTGCAACTTCCGTTTAGCTAATCAGTAGCCTATATATTCAGATCCATTTCCCTACTCTTCCACAGCTATCCCGGTCCACCATAATGGTTCTGCATAACAAGTACTCAAAAACCAAATCATAAGGAACACCCTGTGAATTAAGCGCAACACCCTTTTCCCATTAAAATGCCGTATATTACTATCCATAGTTTACTTTAACTACGCACCCTTTTGGTTATCGATTAAAGAACTATTTACTTATCCATTAGCATACGTCCAGTTTTCACCAGTTATGCCGTTGGAACTTCCGCGTACCTATTATCATGGATACAGCAAACCATACCAATAAAAAAGCTGCAGGACACCGCCTCCTTGCAGCATCCACTACAGGGTTATTGCTATTATTTGCAAACGTGATAACCATAATAATAACCCACGTTGCTATAATACTCCCGGCTGTGCCGGGTCACCTTGGCCCGCAAACCCATTTCGGACAGAAGTGCTAGCCATGGCCCCACACACCATGAGAGTGGCTAATTTTTGACATGAAAATTGACCTGGACAGACTTTGTGTTCCAGTACACCAGGCTAAATGGTGATGCTTTCATAACTGGATTTGAAAGAGATGAGTATAGGTCGCTTGGCGCTGAAGTATGTACAAGAAATGGTAGTTGGTAAGATTTATTAGTCGTAAATTCCGCTTTCCATATCGCGATTTCAAAAAATACAATAATCAAACGAGAAATATGTTTACCCTTATCCAAGCAAGTAAGTTACTGCGAGCATAACCTTTACATACACGAAACAATTGCATTAACACATATTTGCTCCATAAAACAGCCGTTCACACCTCACCTGTATTTGCCATTTGTCTGCTTTCGACTATGCGGTGAACTTCAACTACACATGTAGTCATGGTTTTAATTTACTATAAGCGTTTTCACGATGCAAATCCATATAGCATTATCTTCTAGTTCCCAAGCCTTAATACCCCCAAAGATAAGAATATAATCTGCAGGCACTTCAACTATCTTGGATGTTACCGAGGACAATAGAAGCGAAACACTTTCCCGCCAATACAGAACTTAGTCCTTCCCACACCATGACCACCAACTTCAAAATATTTCAAGGCTGAAACACATAACCATATGGGAAGGAGTAAACTTGTACCAGGTTTGATAATGATTCTGTGTGTATTTTTATCTTTAAAACACATTCTAACAATTTTATTTTGTAAATATGCACATGATTGGTGCAACCAACACATTTGGCGGAAAACGAAAAGATAGGAGCGCTCGTCTTTGATTTTTATTTGAAAGGATAGTATAAAGAGAGTTTGCATGTGTCGTTAAAAAGTTTGGATTTTCTTGAACAAAACTTGATCCAACTAAATTTGGATCACCGTTTCAACGGATTAAATAACTAAAAAAGTCCATTTCCAAATTTATTCTCAAAGTTATAGACACAACAAAGCAGGCATTATCAAGGTTTACAGGCAGCTGTGTATCAAAATGGTACTTTGAATTCAATCGTGCGTAGTGTAAGTAGTCAAGGCACTAAAACTGCAGCGAAACGGTACATGTAGTCGGAGAGTATCCTATCCTTGCATGCGTCGGGAAAAAGTTGAAATATGAGTCTAGTCGACTTGCCAGTATGTAGTTGTGGGCAGTGACTATTCAGCGGAGAGTCAAATCCGCCAAGTCGCAGAGCTGTTTTACAGACATTTGTGGCTTTTTATAGGGAGAGCGCCTGCCAGGCGGAAACGCACCACGTCCTGCAACACTGCCGTAAAATATTTTGAACACTGATGTATAACTGACAATGCAGCTTGATGACTGCTTTCATATTCGGTTATTCGTAGTCAAATGGCCTCCAATTTCCTCTGTTAGCTGGACAGATACTTTGATCAGGTCCGCAATGATGCCTGAGGCCGGTAGAGGAGGGAACAACACGAATAGTCGTCTTGTTGTGTGTCCAGGTGGGCCAAAACTTCAAATTTTCTGCTGTCTAGATTTTTCAGATGTATAATTTTCGGGAGGGTGAAGATGTGTCCAGCTCTCCATAATGGACAACGGTTGTGGTGGTGGTTGCAGTGGAGTCGTTTGGTATACAGCCATGCTCCATGTAAGTCCTTGTCGGCTGTTACGTCCGTCTTGGGCGAAAACTGTTCCTCAGTCCGATCCCAGATCTCCAAGAAATTCCGGACCTCGGAGAAAATGGAAAGTGAGGGACAACCGAAAGAAGACCGCAAGAACAGGTGTATAGTTAAACGTTGTTAAAGTCTTATGTTACAACCTTTTGAGTATAGACAAAACCGTGTACACTGTGCAACAATGGTTATGCTGCAAGTGTCTTTTGAATGTCCTATAGAATCAATAGCCGTGTGGGTAACGCCTCTGTAGGGACAAGAGCGTTGTACCAGTAAGTAATCCACGAAGTACCGCTTTAGCATAAGCCGAAAATTGCGTATTAAGCTGGATACTTGCTGTTCATCCACACATGCGCATATCTATAGAGGAAGAGGTTAAACCGGATGGAGCAGCGGGATTTGGGTAGTGAGAATGAATGTGGCTTTTTGCGTAGAGGATAACGTGTGTCGTCCAGCGGTTGAAAATATCTTTCAATACTTGAGTCCGATGTTTTGATTAGCTTATATAGAAAAATTAGGTTGGTTTTAGGTCTCCGCAGCCAACGTGGTTCCAGACCAAGCTGCTTGCAGCGACTTTGATAACTGAGCTTGGCTGATCCTAGAAGCGGCTTAGTGAACGAACGCTGGACTTTCTCAATGATCATCCTATCATGTTTGCATGAATTGGTAGCCACTATCGAGCAGTACTCTACTATAGGTCGGGCACACAATTTGTAGGGCATGAGTCGCGACTCTAACTGGCTCATTGACTTTAATATATAGCCAACGACAGACCTGGCTTTTGCAGAGCTATAGCTCGCTTGTTCCCCAAAATTCAGCTTGAGTTTTGCACACCGAACTCGCGCATGGTAATGCTGTTATCTGGTGGTATTCCGTCAAGGGTTAATACGTTGGGCAGTATAGAGCAACGGTAGGGAAGGACGTTACATTTCGTTGGTAAGAACTCTAGTTTCCACAGGTCACACCAAGTTCCAGGAGCGCCGAAATCTCTTTGAATGCTGGAGAGGCCATTGCGTAAGCAGCTGGGATCAAGTGAGTATACTACTTTTATATCATCAGTAAAGAGGTAGGGGTGCCTTGTTGGAAGACTTGGAATACATCATTGATATACGGTAAAAAAGCAAAGGACCTAGGACGCTGCCTTGGAACACTCCGCTGGTTACAGATGCCTTTTTGACGAGACATCGTCCAGTAGCACTGACTACGTTCGGTTAGAGAGGTAAGAAGAAAACAAGAAAGGAGGCGGACAGAAACACCAAATGCATCTAATTTTGTCAACAAAGCATTGTGTGGAACCCGGTCGAATGATTTTTCATATCCAGGAAGATGATGACCAGTGCTTGACTCAGGTATATGGACTGTGTAACGTTGTATAAGAAGTAAAACTGGCAAGTTTGCCAAGCTTAAATAGGCAGAAACCCGTGTTTAAACCTATTAATTAGGTTGCGTTGCAACACGCTGCAACACCAAAAGAGAGAGAGTATCAGCGGCAATATAAAGAACAGTTACCTAATGCGTTCGAGTGCGGGGGCAAAAAGCAATCTTAGGCAAAAACAGAAAATAGAGAAAAAATCAATGTACTTGCGTTATAGTTCCTTCTTCAATCGATGTTATTCCGATGCCGAATAGAGATTCGAAGTTATAATCCGAGTAATGGATAGACGTGGCAGCAGCACAATCACCAGCAGCAGCAAAACCAAAGGCAGCGTGACGCGAGCGCGTAGAAATTGTTGTATTTTAAATTGGTGAATTAAAACAAATGGTACAAAATGATCGGTAACGGAAATGATAAAAACAAAGATAAAATACCGTGTAACCACAGCCACTACGAACTCCACCGTAGAGATGGCGCTGGTAGGTAAAACTCGATATGTTGTTCATGGAACGTATTGTGCTAGTTTAGAGAGGAATGAAACAACACGACCTGAAGGTGTGTGGATAACATCGCTTGTTGGGGGCACAGGGATTCCGGGGTTTAGGAGTCGGTTACGTGTTTTCATTGAGCAACGGCCTAGGTACAAGAGGATTGTTAGTAGTAGTGGTTGGTTCCGTACCATCTGACGTTGGCTCGACGTATGCGGGTTTAAGACGATCAACAATCACAGCGTAGTAGTCTGGAGATTCCCCGGTTTGCCTGTGTAAAATTCTAATCAAAATTCTTTAATTGTACACCTAGGCAACCGGTGTGGTTTGTTGAACTGATTGCTGAGTTCGAATGCTTGCCTTGCTCATCGCCACTTTTGCTTGGCGCTCGTCTCGGCTGCAACTCGCAACTGCCTTGTTTGCTGTGATTGCTCCGTTCCCCTAGCTAGAGCGTCCACGGTGTCGTTCTTTTATAGCTAGGTATCAGGGAATCTTTTAATGTACCAATAAAAGTTTCCCTGCAACTCGAGCCGTCTTCTCTAAATCGCTCTCTGGGCTCACGGTACAGGCGACCCTCTAAAACAGACTCCTTGGATCCATTCTTATACAGAACGAAGTATTTCGGTTTCCGCGATAAGACCTTGAATGGGTCTTTATAAGGCGGTGTCAAATGTCTTCGAACCGCATCGGTTTGGGTATAGACGAACGGACAAGTGTGTATGTCAGCATGTATACGCTGCTCGCGCGTGCTTAGTCGAGGTGGAGTCGGTTTAATGGATCAAAAATGGTGCTTAATGCGTCCAGCGTAGGACGTAGGATTCAGTTCACCGGTAATTCGGGAGTCTAGTATCATCTCGTCTGGGAGGCTGAGCTTTGTGCCAAAGACAAGTTCGGCTGGACAGCATCCGATAACTTCTTTGACTATATTGCGAATACCAAGAGGAATAGCTGTAAGGCGTTCAGACCAACGGGCATCAGGCAAACTAGCTGTAATGGCAGCTTTCAATTGTCGATAAGATCGTTCGACAAGGCCATTGGCAGCAGGATGATATGCAGTCGTCTGAAAATGAGTACAACCGAGCAGTCGACTCAAGTCACGGTAAAGCGTGGAACTGAATTGAGATCCTCTGTCAGTAGTGACAGTGGCTGGCACACCAAAGAATGAAACCAAGATTCAACGAAAGCACGTGCAACAGTTTTAGAGGACATATCACGCAGGGGTATTGCGTGGGGAAAACGAGTAAACCTATCAACACAATTCAACAAATAAGTAAAGCCGTTAGAAACTGATAACAGTCCTACTACATCCAAGTTAATGTCTTTGAAACGGACTTCGGGGAGTGAAAAAGTACCAGAAGTTGTAACAGTGTGTTGCTAGTTTGACAAGACAGATTTTGGCCCATTATCGGATGTCTATGCGCATATTTCGCCAGACGTAACGGTCGGTACTTAGCTTCACAGTAGATCGCATACTGGGGTGCGATAATCCATGAAGATTGTCAAAGACCACTCGCCAGTAGGACTGTGGTACAACCGGTCTAGATTTACCGGTGGCAATATCACAGTAGATTCTAGCGTCAGAATTGAGCACAGACAATTGCAAGTTTTAACGAAGTGTTCGATCGAAGCTGTGTTAATTCTGGGTCACTGGTTTGGGCAACAGACATTTGCTCTAGATCATTGGGTGAGCGTGAAAACTGATGGATGTGAGCACGGGATAATGCGTCGGCGACAAGATTGTTAGGACCGTCAATATGGCGAATATCAACACAAAATGGGAAACATAACCAAGATGTCGAGTCTCTCTAGGGGAGTAACGGTCAGAAGTTGCACGAACAGCATACACAAGGGGCTTATGATCTGTCAAGATAACAAAACGTCGACCCTCAAGAATGTGACGAAAATGTTTTACAGCCAGGTACATGGCGAGGAGCTCTCGACTGAACGTACTGTACGTGGTCTGGGCAGGTTGAAACTTCCGTGAGAAGAAAGACAAGGGTTGAATTTCGTTACCCACGAGCTGCTGCAATCCGGCACCAACGGCGGATTGTGCAGCGTCCGTCTTGAGAATGAGAGTGGTGCTGTCGTCCGTTCTCAAGTAAGCGAGTGAAGTAACTTGGCTCAGCTTTTGCTTGACGGTGTTAAACGCCGCTTCGGCAGCTGGAGTGAAGGTGAACCTTTTGGGATTACCTTTGAGCAAATCTGTTAAAGATTGAAGAATTGCAGCACAGCCATGTATAAACCGTCCGTAGTAGTTAATCATGCCTAGAAAATGGCGCAGGTTTTTAACAGATTGTGGCAATGGATAATCCAGTACGGCTTGCGTTTTATCAGTCAAGGGGCTAAGCCCGTTGGCGTCAATTATGTGACCTAGGAAGTCGATGGAAGTTTGGCCAAATACGCAGTTGTCAGGGATAATGGTGGCACCATGATGTGCGAAACGTGTGAAAAGTTTTCGTAGATGAGTTAGGTGTTCGTCGGCAGTATCGCTTGCAACCAAAACATCATCAATGTAAACAAAGACAAAGTCAAGCCCACGGAGAACTTGGTCCATGAAGCGTTGGAATGATTGCGCGGCATTTCGGAGACCGAATGGCATACGGAGAAACTCATACAAGCCAAAAGGTATGATCACTGCCGTTTTTGAAATATTTTCCGGGCCATGGGAATTTGGTGCTACGCCCTGACAAGTTCAACCTTAGGAAAGATGGATTTCCCGAACAATCCCAATGAAGAATCATGAATATGAGAGGTAGGGTACCTTTCAGGAATGGAAACGGCGTTAAGTGCCCGGTAATCACCGCATGGACGCCAATCACCATCCTTTATGTCTACCAGATGAAGCGGGGAGGCCCAGCAACTATTGGATGGGCGAATGATTCCGAGGTTGAGCATGTGCTCGAATTCGCGTTTAGCCGCTTGGAGCTTGTCAAATGGAAGACGTCTCAGTTTGGCTGACACGGGTGGACCTGTGGTGACGATATGGTGACGAACCTCGTGTTTGGGCTCATAGAATCGGTATTAGAATGGACCAAAGCCGGGAATTGCTGAAGCAATGATGAATACGGCGTAGTGTCTGGCATGAGTACGCGAAGTCCGACGGAAGTGACTGGGGCGAGGTGGCATGGGACAGTGAGCGAAGTGCTGTCATCCCGTAACTTCCTGCGACGTAGGTCGACGACGGGGCAGGATTTGCTAAGGAGGTCGATGCCAATTATGGGTTTCTGGACGTCTGCAAGGGTAAAGATAAAATGGAAATACGTGTCATAAACCAAGGTTTAGGTGCAACAGCTTCTGGCCCTATGTCGCGATCTTAGTCTGGTTAGCCGCCTGTAACGTAAATTCGGCTTGTTGCAGAGGGCGTTTTTCCAAAGATCGTGGTATAACGCTGATTTCTGCTCCCGTATCGACCAAAAAGTGAAGTTTAGTCGTGGAATCAAATACGTACAGGAGGCGACTGATAAGTTGGCCAGCGGCAGCTGTCGCCACTACTCGCTGGCTTCGACGTTTCCCTATTTGGAAGTAGCGAAAGCCTTTGGGTGAGTGCACCCTGGGCGGCAGTTTCGTGCAGCAGTACCAAACCGGTTATGGAAGTAGCAATAGGAGCGCTATGATCGTCTGCGAGAGTTGCTGCGGGGCCTGCTGGTGGAAGAGGATCTTTGGTACGGTGTTCGAGCGCGGCTAAGGTGAGAAATGCTGAGTTCTAACTTTGAGAGCCTCTCGCTGATGGAGTCCAGTGTGGCAGTCCCTGAAGTGCTTGTCGTGGACGCCTCAATCACATGATTCACAGCGTTTTTAAAGAAATTTTCGTGTACCTTGTCGGCCGCTTCCGCCAGCTTAGTCAGTGGAATGTCCTCAGCCAATACAGTTAGTATCGCCGTCGTGTTTGCTGGAAGACACTTAAGCCAGAGTTGGCGAAGAATGGAATCATCCAAGGTCGCTGAACCGACAAGGGAACGCATATGCCGCAGGAGCTGAGACGGTGTACGATCACCAAGCTCGACGCCGGAGAGTAGCTGTTGGAGGCGTGACTCGTCGGATGAGGTAGTGCGTTTTAAGATGGCTGCCTTAAGCTTGTCGTAAGGTGAGTCAGTCGGCATAGGGTCGAGGATATCAATGACTTCTGAAGCCACGTGTGTGGGTAAATGGGCAGTAACATATGAAAACGTTGTAGACTGCGAGGTAACCTTACGGGAACGAAAGACAGATTCCACTTGAATAAAACAAACACGTGGGTTCGACACATCGAAGGATGGCAAAGAAAATGTAACGGAATTTTCAGATAACCGTTCACAAGAAGGTTGAGCATATATAATGAAGAGAAAAGACAAGATATTCAAAAAATACGGGGTCACCAGTTATGTAGAGGACCGTTAGCTAATGAGTTCGAGTGCGGGGGCAAAGTGCAATCTTAGGCAAAAACATAAAATAGAGAAAAATCAATGTACTTGCGTTATAGTTCCTTCTTCAATCGATGTTATTCCGATGCCGACTAGAGATTCGAAGATTTAATCCGAGTAATGGATAGACGTGGCAGCAGCACAATCACAAGCAGCAGCACAACCGAAGGCAGCATGACGCGAGCGCGTAGAAATTGTTGTATTGTAAATTTGTGAATTTAAACAAATGGTACAAAATGATCGGTAACGGAAATGATAAAGCAAAACAGAATACATCAGCAGGGCAATGAAGGTGTGATGCAGACCTTCTAAAAATACGTGATGGAGAAGCAAGGATTATTTCCTAGTAGCTCCGGCTATGCTTAAAGATGTATGGAGCGTACAGGGAATCGCTGCGAAAAACGTGATGAAGATAATAGGAAGATAAGGTGATGGCGCTAAGAGAGAGAACCAGTGGACAGCCACTGAATTCGCGTTAGGTCTTCTAGTTATCAGTGGGTACTTTCAGTGACCGAACAAGTCAACAAACCAGCGGAGGTATGTGATGAAAAAACCCAAGAGAATAAAAGTTGTAGAGATAAGGTGTGGCTCATAGCGCAGATGTACGGTACCTACAAGGACTTGCTGCCTCGGAAAAGTGGTAACATAGGTAATACGCAGAACTGATAGTGGTACTAGGGGAGACAGTATCGATGGTTAGCAATGGCATTTAGGTGAAGTCTTCTAGTTGCTACTGGATTCCCACAATGTCCCAGAATGCGTCAACAAGCAGCAAATGTATTTGCTGCAGACAGTCTCAGAGAGTAAAGGTTGGAGGAATAAAAGTGTGGCTCTTAGCAAGCTCCGGCCATGCTCAGAGATGCATGGAGCCTATGAAGAATAGCTGTTGCTAAACATAGGTGCTAAGCGTAAGACGAAGAACTGATAATGACACTGGGGGAGTGGGGGTATCGGTGGCTATCAATGTCGTTTGGATGAAGCCTTTTAGTTGCTAGTATACCTACAGTGTCCCAGAATAAGTCAACAAACAGCAAATGCGCAATAGACAGACTCTCAATAGCATAAAAGTTGGAGGGAGAAAAGGGTGGCTCCAGTCAAGCTCTGAATATGCGCAGATATGTTTGGAGTCTACGAAGAATAGCTGCTGCTAAACAGAAGTAAGATGAAGAACAGATAATGGCGCTAAGAGCGAGAGTATCAGTGATCAGTAATTGCATTTGGATGAAGCCTTCTAAGTGCTACTGGATACCTACAGCGACAGAATACCTCAACTAACGGGCGAAGGTATAAGATGCAAACAATCCGGGAATAAACGTTTGAGAGATAAGGAGTGGCTCCTAACGCAAAGATGCGTTCCACCTACATTGACTCGCTGCAGTTGAAGAGATGTGCCAAAGGTAAGACCAGGAACAAATAATTTTGCTAGAGGAGAGAGTATCGATGGCTAGCAATGGCATTCGGATTAAGCCTTCTAATTACCAGTGGAAACCTAAAGTGACAGAATAAGTCAACAAACCATTGGAAGTATGTGATGCAAACAATCCAAGAGAGTAAGAAGCGCAGTTACTCCAGGTAACACTTCAGTAAGGTACTAAAGCAGAGGCAGTTGCCTTGTCAACCACTCGCCTCCGTATCTACACATGCACTGTACGAATTCTTGTAGAAATGCTTTTAGGGCAAACGCCAGCAACGCAAACAAAATCCTGAGGAAGACCGTAAACAACAGGGTGCAAAATCAATCATTCACGGTGTCCACCGAGCTCTAGACAGTAAGTGAGCTAGAGGCCAAAGCGCCTGACTTGGATGAATGGCGTGTTATTCGTAAGTGATCTTACTCGAAAACGTTGGCTACTTCGACATCAATTTTGCTAATAGCACTTAACTACAAAGGGTGTGGACCCCTGGGCGAGGAAAGTATTAGTGCCCGACGAACAGCTGCCAGGATATGCGGTATAAATATGGCTGAAAAAACGTAAAATGCGGCCATCCGAAATAGATAAATAAATAAACTTTTTATGCTAGTGTAATGCCAGACAAGCCCATGTACGCATGATCATGTTAAATGTACAGCTAAATATCAGAGAAGGTATAAAAGATGGCGAAACTTAGCCATGAACTTTGGAGCTGTGAGTTCATACATGTATGTGGGAGTGCATGTGTCTATCTGTTATACGAGTTTGAATATGTGCCACTGCAATTGCGATTGTTCACGTGGATAAGGTGAGAAGGGTTGGGCGACGTCCATGGTGGGAATGTGGTTGGTTGGGTAATCATCTAAAGGCAATAGGCACTGGGCCACCGATAGACAAAGCAACAATGAGCAAGCAACTTAGTAATACAAGTTTGCCACGGTGTAGCGCAGAACCGAGACAATATAGAAACATGCCGTCAGCTGAAGGGATACAGGATGGGCACGCTCTTTTAAGCGCTGTGTGCTCTATAAAACAACCTTAACTGTCCATAAGACATGCGTCATCGTTCTTCCAAAAGTGCTACGGGCAACCAAATTTGCATGGGTCTGCATAAGCTTTCGCTGGAAAGCAACATAAAAACAGGATTCTAACCACTGGTGCATTTACCTGCTTGTATACCAATGCACAAAGCACGCTCAATAAACTAACAGAAGTTCGTATTTCGTCAAGTCTGCACGCTTTGGGATATAGCTATGGTCACCGAAACATGTCTGAACAAGGAAAGCACGAATGATGAGATGGTTCCACCCGGCATGACTTCCATACGTAACAATCGACCTAACATAGGTGGGGTGTGCTGCTGTATTATTGACCCGACCTGCATGTTGATGTCATTGAGGACCCAGAAACGCAAGCCGTCGATTCTCTTTGGTGTTGTATCCACCTAAGGCCTAGTGATGAGGGTATACTAGCAATAATTTACCGCCCTCCATTGTCCACCTTGAAAATATTTCAGTGCCTACTTTTGCGATTAAACGAGTCATGGCACGACCACACAGCCACGTCCTTCAAGTGGGGGTTTTCAACCTGGAAGCAAGCAACGTTCCAGCATCACACAGCGAAAAATTTAAGGCTGGTTGGCAGGAGGTGGTTGCCGATGTACCTCTGTGCACCCATGTCACGTTACCCAAGCGCTTCCCAAAGGGGTGGCACACCCTCTGTTGTTGACCTTGTGCTGACCAACGAGGAACTAATAATCGACACTGTGGCCATAGGTCACTGTTTGGCCGTAGCGATCACGCGATGTTGCTCTTTCGTTACATCTGTTACTCGAAATACATCAGTGAGAACAGCGAGAAAACCAGTCGTTAGACTTGCTCATATCCTGTCCCATCTCGTTCAAGAAACTGATCCCACCTGGCTGGGCAGTGGCCCATTTTTGTCTGGATGGTGTTTGTCACACAATTCACTGCGCTCGTGACACATGCTTCAAATATCAAGGTCTTTCGCTCGAAGCAAGTGAATTCGTTGATCCACGAAGCTAAACTTCAACAACAACAGAACGTAGCGGCGAAAGTTGGTACACATCCTAAGTTGCCGGATACACACGTCAACAAGCTAGCCAGAGTTAAGGATGGACTCCCAGTTTTGCGTACAACAGATGGGCTGGAGCACATTACACAAACTGCAGCCAACGTGACTCGCCAACACTTCATCCACACTTTCCAGTGTGAATCACCCTTTTACCTGCTTTTGCTACCTGTCCCACCACCAGGATTAAACCACACATAGTTTACAGTAGCCAATGTGATGAGAACGTTAATGGCATTGCTCGTGCACAGCTCACCTGGCGTGGACGACATCAACCCAAACGCAATAAGGACAACAACCATGAAACTTTCCGGACCATTAGCTCGTTGCTTTCAGGGTTGTCTCGACGAAATGCTGATTTCCACGAGGTGGAAACCTGGAAAAATTAACACCTACTTACGAAAGTCGCAACCGTGCAGAACCCAAGACCTACCATCCAATTACTCTCCTCCCAATTTTATCCAAAATAACATAAGGTATAATCGCAACGCCACACATGGCATACCTTGAGAGCAACAACATCCTGGAGTCACAACAACATGGGTTCCGGCGAAATCGATCCCGCAATACAAAAGCTTCTAGCTCGAGAAAGCTGTAAGGCGTCAGCCGATGCCAGTGCGTCGTGGTTGTTTACCTGGACTTCTCGAAAGCTTTTGACCGTTCTGACCATCGCTTTCTCCTGCTCAATGTTCGAAGCTAGAGAAAGGGTAACCCTGTGCTCGGTTGGATCGGAAACTTCCTCACTCAACTTCAGCTGAATCTGACAGTCCGCAGCTCTATTTCCGACCCACATGACTTCCATTGTGGCGTGTCCCAAATATTGGTACCAGGGCCACACTTATTCCTAACATTCATTAAGGATCCAGCCAGCGTACCGCAGTCGCATTTCTTACTAGTTGCAGGTGATGTCAAAATTTGGCATGACATCAGACCAACGAAAGCTCACATTGCATTACAAAGCGAACTTAACGGTTTATACGTGGTTATCCGAAAACCTGCTTCAGTTCAACTTGGTGAAGTACAAGGTCGTGAGCACGCGCCATCAATTTACCCATTAATATAGACCTGAGGGCCAGAAGTTGCAACATGCTCCTCAAGAAGGCGACCTTAGGATGATAAAATAGGACGACTTTGGCTGGTTGAGGCAGGTTAAAAAGGCATCTAAAAGAGCCATACAACCAGTAAGACTTCTACGGACAGCTTTCGGAAAGTTAGAGCCATCAGTCATTTCGAAAACGCTAGAGGCCTACGTGTGACCCCAAGTGGAATATGACCTCCAGGCCTAACGTCCCTGGCGCAAGCGCGACTTCGCTGCAGTTGAAGCTCCAAAACCTAGAGCAACCCCAATCGTAAGAGGTTTGTTTCATCCACCCAACCAACGCTGACTGCCATCCTTGGGATAGTACCGTAATGAATATCGAGAAGGCCACATCCTGGGTCACGTAATAACTGAATAAGTAAATCATTTAATTTCGAAAACGTGAGGCACGCCTTAACTGGCAAGATTTTCTGATTTGCAATGCTTGATCACGAAGGTGCAAAAATCCGGGATGTTTGCCATCACAATGTATGTTTGTATTGCGCGGTATGTAAGCATGTACTTGCGTGTGTGTACGTAGCTGTGTTATTTGTGCTTGTGGCGGGAGAACCTATGGTGCGCTGTGGCTGTTGGTGTCTAGATCCTGACAGATGGTCTACCCACCGCTGCTACTGTCGTGCCATTGGCTCATGTCCTGGGCGCCTCCTCGTGGCGACCGCTGGGTGGGAGTTGGGTTTCGCCCTTCTCCCTGCTAAGATCCAGGACACCAATCCGCAAGAGTCAGTAAACTGACCATGTGCTATACCCGCCGACTTTCGGGTGTTCATTTAATCGAAGGCTTTGGCTGAGGACCCGAGTCGTTCTTCTTTCAGGAGTGGGCGTCCCGGCAGTATCCTAGTCCATCCTCTTCGGAGGTTAGGAAGTGGTCGATGGCCCTCTTCCCGTAAAACCTAGCCATAAGAGACAACAGGTCTACGAGTTATAAGCTCACAACTCGATTGGCGTAGAGCACGAGCGCCACGCATTGTCTCTGACGGTGGGAGGGCACCTCCGGGTATTCAGTGGTTTGCTACTGCCCACCTCAAGCCAGGTAGCCCCTGGTCAAACTGGTGCTAACCCACCAACACCCACCTGGAGGTGTATCCTACTTCTGTCGCAAAATATATATAAATCGTTCCGGTACCTCCAAAGCTGCGCGTGACGGCCGTCAAGCCGATCCCAATCTGTCTCTGCAATCACATTTCCGAGCTGGATCTGCTCCCCACTGCGTTTAGGGTCAGGCTATTCAGCCAAATGCTCCTGGTGGAAGCCCTCAAACAAACCTCTGATGCACAACGACCGCTTCGCGTGCGGTTGCCAACCAATGCAATCGTAGGCCTGCGCCCAAAGCACTCAGCATCGGGTGCTGGAACGTGCGCACACTACTTGACCGGAACTCCAGTGAGCGCCCGGAGCGACGCACTGCACTGGTCGCGATGGAGCTGGCGCGCTACCACATCGATATTGCGGCGCTCAGTGAAACCCGGCTCGCTGAGCAAGGTAAGTTTCAGGAAGCAGGTGCTGGCTACACATTCTACTGGGTGGGCAACGCTGTCTCAGCACCACGTGATCCTGGGGTCGGATTTGCAATATCCGATGGCCACCATGGCCAGCTTTTAGGTGAAAAACAGACACCAGCCCGCGACTGATAACTGCTCGCCTACGACTCGGAAGAGGTAAGTTTGCCACATTTATAAGCACATATGGTCGGACCATGTGTTATCCTGATGACAAGCGTGATCAATTCTACACTGAGCTATCCTCCGTGATACGGTCTGTGCCGAGGAGCGACCGACTATTTCTGCCGAGTGATTTCAACGCGCGCGTTAGGCGTGATGCATGGGTGTGGACAGATGTTATCGGTTCGCATGGCATTGGTTCAGGAATGCGAACGGTGACGGGCTGCTCTCACTGTGTTCCACTCACAGCCTGACGATCACGAACACTCGGTTTGCACTGAGTGCGAGTGATATAGCAACTTGGACGCACCTACGGAGTGGTCACGCTCACCTGCTCGACTATGTCATCATACGTCAGCGTGATATGCGTGAAGTGCGCATGACACGTGCAGTGCGTGGAGCTGAGTGTGGCACCTATGCCAAGTTGGTGCGGACCAAACTGTACATATATTTTCGTAAATCTATGTATTGCACTCCCGCCGTGAATCGGCGTAAATTTAACATTCTCTCCCTCGGTACTGTGGCGAAACGTACTGAGCTGGAGAAGGCGATGGCTGCACGCCTGTGTGATGTGGACTGCATAGTCACAGTGGGCGACCTGTGGCACCACATTCGCGACCAGGTGACAGCTGCTGCCGAGGAGACCATCGGGCGCGCAAACTGTAAGCGGCCTAATTAGTTTGATGAGAACAATGCGACGATTGCCGCATTGGTGTTGGAGAAGAATGCAGCATTTGCTGCACATGTTGCAGACCCCAGTGACTTCGGAAAGAGTAGTCAGTTTCGCAAACTTCGACGGCGACTGACCCGAGAGTTCCGGCGCATTAGAAATGCATGGTGGACGGAGAAGGCGAAGCAGATGGAATGTTACACCGAACGCCGCCAACACAAGGAATTTTTGACTCCTTGAAGCTGCGTATGGACCGAGATTGGAGCTGCTGAGGACACTGATCGATGGTAGTTCAGGCGCTACCTGCACCCAGACTGCGGACATAATGCAGGTCTGTCGAAATCATTTTAGCTGTCTCTTGAACAACCGTTCGGAGATCGACTGGCCTACATTGAACGGCCTCAAGCAGCACTATGTGAAGGCGAATCTGGCGGACACGCCGACACTGATGAGACGCAGAGGGCACATGCTCAGCTGCGAAACGGCAAGTGTGCCGGAGCCGACGGGATCCCGCCTGAAGTATTGAAACACGGCCGACCGCGTTTTTGACTGCGCTGCACCACTTGCTGCAACTCGTATGGATTGAGGAGGAGGTGCCTCCTAAGCTGAAGGATGCCCTTGTGCTACCACTGTACAAGGGCAAAGGAAGCAAGCAATGTTGCACGAATTATCGTGGCATCAACTTGCTGAGTTGTGTGTGCAAGGTCGTTGCCCGAATCCTGCTCAACCGCCTCGTCATTCAGGTTGTGGAACTTAACGTGGCGGAAGAGCAGTGTGGATTCCGTTCGGGTCGCAGCACTATAGATATGGTGTTTGTGGCTCGTCAGCTGCAGGAGAAGTGCAGAGAACGACACCAACCATTGTACTCGCTTTTTGTTTATTTCACCGTGGCATTTGATACGGTGAATCGCGATGCATTGTGGCTGGTATTGGGTAAGTTTGGTTGCCCGCGTAAGTTTGTAAGTTTAATTGAATGTCTGCACAGTGGGATGCGAGTGAGGGTGCAGCTGAGTGGACAGACCTCGCATGACTTTGCAGTTGTCCCTGGTGTGAAGCAAGGCTGTGTCTTAGCTCCTGCCCTGTTTAATATATATCTTCATGCAATGATGTCTTGTGCTTTTGATGTCACTTGTGTTTACGTTGTTCGTGTGGAGGACCGTATTGATGGTGGGTTGCTGAACATCCGTCGTTTCAGTGTGAGAACTCTAGTCTGCGAGACAACACTCCGTATGTTGCCGTTTGCTGACGGCTGTGCGTTGTTTGCACACAGCGCGGATGAGTTGCAGCACATGACTAGTGCTCTGGCTTCGACAGCGGCAAAATTCGGGCTCACCATCAACACAAGCAAAGCTGTCTGTCTCTCTCAGCCTTCACCAGAGATGCAACCTTCCATATTGCCGTAAATCAGCATTGGTGCTGAGGTATTGGAAACCACCTCCCGCTTCTGCTACCTTGGGGTTGGGATGTCGACTGATCAGCAGCTACACGGTGAGCTTCGTATCCGCGTGTCGAAGGTAGCGGCGGCATTCGGGAAGCTAGAGTACCGAGTGTGGAACAACCAGCAGCTTACCATTTGCACGAAGCTGATGGCGTATAAAGCCATGGTGCTGTCCGTTCTATACGGCGGTGAAACGTAGACGATGTACCGGCGGTATGTGCGATATCTCGAGCGGTTCCATCAGCAGTGTCTGTGACGAATTTTGCGCATCAGTTGGGTCGACAGGGTTGCTGACACGGAAGTGTTGCGACAAAGTGGGATGTATGCAGTGAACTGCATACTTTTACTGAGACACCTTAGGTGGCTCGGTCATGTGAGCCGTATGGATTCGACGCGGATACCGAAACAATTCTTATACGGTCAGCTGAGTATTGGGAAGCGGCATGCGGGGAAACCAAAGTTATGTTTCCGGGACATGATCAAAATGAGCCCCTCACGTTCGAATCTTGATTGCAGGTCGTAGGAATCAAAGGCGGTTGATCGGCGTGCATGGCGCGATCTAATCATGAATGCATTTGCTGAAGTGCGGAAAAAGGACCTGACATATGCAGAGAAGCGGCAATCGCGGAAGCGGCAAGCACCGATGGGTTGTACTCCATCGACATCGAGCGCATGGTGCTGTAGCACATACGGTCGCGAGTGCCTGAGTCAGGCAGACCTAGTGAGCCATGAGCGGGACACTCGGGATCACTACCGAAGCAACGACAGGTCCTGCAGAGAATGTAGACAGAACCGGCGCAGCGTTTGTAGGTACGTTGCATTCGATTTACTAACAGCGTGCATGCATGCTGCGTCTCTATTTTTCAGTTGGTGGGTTTTCAATTTTGTCCTAATGCTTTCCTTTCCCATATAAATGCCTAGTTATACTCTCTTCTGGACACTTACACACGTCGCTTAAGCCACTTGTAGTTATTTCAATAACATTTTCGTGTTTGTAGAATTTCCGTAAAATAAACTTCCTGACCTTGTGAACTTACCTCGTGTTCGTTGGTAAACGACTTATTTCATATGCTCACTAATTTAAGAGTTATGTCACCGTTTCTTTATGCGTTACTCGATCTATTTTCTTGGCTATCTTGCTTTGCTGTTGCTTGATATCCACGGTGTGGCTGCGCTTGATGTGCATGTTGCCAAGGTACACACCTGCCTATTACCCACTACCCCGTCCATATTGGCTCCAGGAGACAGTTGCTCGTTGCTGAAGGAGACGGGGTGCACGGTTCTTGTGGCCGTGTTAGGCACAAAGGGTGGTTCCGTGCACTCAGTGTGGAGTGGACTACGGTCCAGCCACCGCCTTGTGTGCGCTTGATTCCCCAAATAGAGCGTGCTTGTGTTTGCCTGTGAAGGAGTGTGGGCCGGCTCCGTTGATGAAACGTGGCTCCCTTCCACATGCCTCCCGGTCCTATTCCGTCGAGTTTACACTGGATATGGGGTGTGTGGTTGGAGCTGTGGGTGGCGCAGCGCAAGCCACCCATTGTCCCACTGTAGGCGCAGGCGTCCTGTGGCTGGCCACAGTGACAGGCAAATCCGAAACCGGATGCCGCCAACCATATTTGTGCTTGTAATTGTGCTGCACCATTCTTGAATGTTTGCTATCGTCAGCAATGTGCGAGTAGAATATTGCTGTCCATGGGCTGGAAAGGGTTATCCTGATTTCCACAAGGCAGTGACGTTTCTGTGGCGAGGCACAATGGCCACGTCACAGTGTTGTTAAGCAGCCATTTGTGGCTCTTCCAAGGGTGAACGCTTGCCAGGCAAATACCCACCACTTCCTGGAACACTGCCGCCGAACTAGTTGCTGGAACGGTTTAAACCCGAAGCACCAAGCTGGCACCACGTGGTTATCGGCTAGCCAATCGGGCCAAAATACCAACCTGAGAGTCCGTCAGCACAAACGGCCTATGCACTACATTCTACGTGATTCTCGACGCAATGCTTCCTCCCTCCGAGGGTTCCGTGCCTGGAATGCATTTCCGATTTACGTTATCCTTGCCCCTACATGAACGCAATTCAACAATCCTTTTGTTGACGTGCTTTCCAACTTGCATTATTTCATATATTCCGAAGCCCACGGAGGACGAGCTAACACAACTCAAACCATGTGCTTAACGTCCTTCTCCACAACGTGGAGGTGGGGACACAAGCCGAAGTGCCCATGTGAGTTAGGTGGATGTATTTAAATGGGATTAACATACCACACCTGTCAAATGAAGCGACACACGAGTACGCGATGTCGTTTCCTTTTTTCCTTCTTATGCCCTCAACGAAATCGACAGCTCACTAAACTAATTTGTGTGCACACACCCCACCCAACTTCAACCTATCGTTATGCAGTAGTGCATTTTAATCGGTAGACGCTTAAAACAACGAGTTACTTATTGGATAAGCCTTTTTATGCCCATTGTTGCTCCCACCAACCTATGAGGCTTGCCAAGTAGATGAGTTTACGCTTGAGAAATCAATGTTCCTTGTTCAGTGTTCAATGTTTTGTAGTGGTCATGTTGGGTGCAATGAACACTGGCGCTACTGTGACCTTGGCTGCACTGATCAGCGAATCTAATGTTGTAGGCAGCCGTATGTGCTGCTCTAATTCCCTGACAGATGTGTTGTGGCATGCAGTGTTATGCATGCAGCCGCTGGTACTATTCGACCCGTACCAGTTTGAGGTCTAAAGAGTACACAACGCTCTCGACTAGTGAATGCATGTTGTTCAAATATTTTCTGTGCCGTGGCCGTCGGTCTGCGCGTCTTGATGTCATGGTGGAGGAATCGAGCCATGTCGTGCCGTGCAACCAGCACTCGTGGTCTGCCCTAGCTTCCCTTGCTCGCAAAATGTAGTCGTTTATGAAGCAGCTGGGAGTCTTTATTAAGGTCGGCTCATGGAAGGAATCCACAAAGCTAACCGCAACTGCTGCCTATAAGAATCCAACTGCGGTGACGGTCACCAGGTCGTGTAGGGCAGCTACCCAGAATGTCCCTAAGGATGTCTTTGATATCGTACTAGACGTCATCCTAAGCGAGAGCGATTTTACAAGCCCTATGCCTAATAAAAGCACGAGGAAGATAGGTAAGAACGTCAGTAAGTCACCCCAAAAGCCGGAACCGACTAAACCCATGAAGCCGATAGTGGTGGAGCACAACGCTCCGACCCAAAATACCACCGATACTTTGGCGAAAAAACGCGCCGTGTCACCTGCTGCCAAGCCGATCGAATCTGTGTTCGTGTCGAAGACGCTTTGAATGAATACACATCGTCGAGCTGAATCCGTTACGGGTAGCAGCGTTATCTTCCGTAACGTTGCTGAATCCGCAGGAGCTAGTTCTAGCCAACGCATACTGGATAACCAATAGTGGTCCAAACTCAGCGTCAGTGAGTTGCAACTAAGTGTCTTCACTGGTCAACATCAGGTAGCTAACCTGACTGGGTAACCTCTTTGTCTATACACCCTAACCGCGACCCCGGCTATTTCCTCGTTTCCGCTGAACCCTGTAGGTAGTCATAGAGTTATTGCGCATTGAACTCCAACCTAAGTGTTGCGATGTCAACGTTCAGCCGGACCTCCATTGGCAGATCCACTGAGGTTAAAGGAAGCCGTCAAGGGCCTTAAGTGCATGCGGGCCGCTGCTGAGTAAGGCCTTCGTCTTGTATGTCTTCAGGTGGTCAGACGGTGATCAATTGCTTCCATACCAGAACTGTTACTTTTAGCGTACGAGTCAGGGCTGGTAGCGGCGAGTTCCTTCGGGTAATGCTTAAAAATGGACGTAGCCTAAGGAAGAAGGTGGGTGTACTTGTATACAGATCCCGTCCCGTCATACACGAGTTTAATAAAACATGGTTTTCATTAGAGTTTGAGGACGGTGAAGTATGTTTAACTGGCTACCAGCTTCTTGGGTGTAATCGCTCCGTTGGATGACATGTTGGAAGCGCCGCTCTGTATGCGAGCTGTAAACTAGTTGTGTTGGTGACCCGGGTATACCAGCCGCCGGACAGACTGTTAAAACCCTGGAAACCGCTGTGTTTACTTCCTCTATGCAGTTCATATTTGTGGTACATCAAAGTCCTCTAAATATCAAGGTTACTAAGGTTATTCTTACTCAGACTGCAAATTGTGTTCAGTACCGATGAATTTCAACCTCCCTGAGGTTGTTTGGGCTGCTCGAGCTTGCAGTTTGGCCGTGAGCACCTTCGGTTCGGATTTTCTCCAGCTAGCATTGCAAGCGCCTTTGCATCATGTCGTGGACCTCCAGAATAACCACGTGTGCGACCAACTTCGGTCTTCTCTGGACCCCATTTGTTTTTGTAGGAGTTGCAAGCTCTATATCGCATGTGTCTGAGCTGGATCTATTGACGACTACGATGGTGGTAATTTGGTCTATGAGGTAGACACTGCGCAGGGCAACTAAAGCCGAGTGAAGGTTGACAGTTGAGAGTGTCGTCCATTTCACCCTGTGATTATTAGGCATCGTAGCTGCAAAGGGTTCAGCCACCATAAACCCAAGTACGCTTGTAAGGTTGAAAACCATCTCCCGAAAACCACCTTACAAGAGCGCGACCATGAAGTGCTGCTGCAAGCCGAGCTTGGCCGATGGCGTAATCAGCGTATGCGTAGAACACCGCGAATCAACATGTGGTCTCGTTCGGAGGGCTTCCAGGCGATTCGACTTGTACTGCTTTCCATAAAACCTAAATGCATATGTGAGGTTCCATGTAGAGAACATACTTCAGACCTGCTAACGTTAGGGAAGACATGCTCTGGTTACACCGGAGATCCCAAACCGAGGGGCAGCTAAAAGTTTGAGGGAATGGTCCTACCTGCCATAATGTTTACGACTGAAATTCCTAGAAGTGTATAGCCTAATTTATCGCCGCCTACGTTGTGACGTTAAGTTGACGTAACATAACTTGGAAATCGCCGGTCACGCTTGTCGCTACTTGCAACTTAACTGCAATGCCCAATTTAGGTGCCTGCAGCTGAAGCTAGCCATCAAATGCAGTCAGCTAGAGTTTTGCCCACATTTCTTTACGCTACGAATTTGTCAACCGTGATGCGCACCTACGGCTTATATACTTTATGCGCTCACGCTACCGCGTAAAATACCTATGACCATGCCTCACACCTTCCGCATTACTTAAGCTGATGTGTGTTCATAGAGCGACGACAAGAAGCAGACACACTGTGCAAAAGTATATACATTTACATTGCTGTAGGCTGGCACAAAGCGGCGCGCTGCACCTTAGAGTAAATTCTATGATTATACCTACTTCACGCAGACCATCCCACTAGCCTTGTCAATCACTGACATTTTGATCCTAATTTTGCCATTGTTCCATTGTTTCACCGTCTCCGGATACCATCGATACGTTCCCTTAACGCGTTTGTGTTTAACGCTAATAGGTAGAAAAATCAAATATAAGCAATACAACAGGTTTAACATCACAGCTGGATACCCTTTAAGAGAAAGTGGAAAACAGTGGCGATGTACACAACTATTTCGCGCGCCACAACAGCTAGTCCGTCTCGTAGACAAATAAGGTTGTCAGGCGTTTACAGGGATGCGAATACTAAAAATGCTTTTTATGAGGTGGCAAATTAAATTTTCGTAAGCAACTTGGTACAGTTACATATTCTGCATTCCTTGGAACTACGTGAGACTTTCAACTATGTCGTAATCTCCTTGTGCAAAGAACGTACAGGAACGTTATTAAACTGGTATAAAGTTCAATACGTATCTTTATTTATATTCAAGTAAAGTCGTGATTGCGCTCTTATGTACCGATGGCGGGAAAATATTACGCCGTGACACCTACGTTGTTGATATGATACTAGCAAATCAAAGGCGGTAGAACAACAGCAACAGATAAGCCGAGTTGAAACTCCGCCTCCGATGACTGCGCCGATCGACCAAGCTCGACTTGCATCAACAACCCTAAGGTCAAGCGCCTGTGATGTGGTCTTCGGGATGTGGTCTCCAACCTTACATATGTACCTGGGGTTGGGGAATACATGTACGTTGCTGCACTTGTATGCGTTCAGTGGAAATAGACTTGCCTTCTCCTGTTTCAAGGCATCGTTGAAGAGCATTTTCAGTAGATCGCGTTCTTCCTGCCTACCCGTCGCCCGCGATAGATTGATGTCGTTGGTAGAAAAGCTGTCTCGATGACACGCGCGAGGCCCTTGACACGATGGAGAATAAGCAGAGCCCCAACTTTAACCTTTGTTGGGTTCTACAGTGCGCATGAATAGGATAAGAATATGAGCCCCGAACCCGATCGTGAAGCCGCAGCCGAACGAGACGTGTCCAGATCCACCAAAGGACGAGGTTCCTAATTCCGTCGGTTTGCAGCTTTTGGGAAGAATACGGTAGACTGATCAGCGGAAGACTATAGAAAAGTCAAGGTATGGTACAGCAGTACCGGTCCGGGTACCAATTTTGGTTCAACGGGCACGTGCAAACAGTGGCTGGGTGGTCAATGACCGGCGCTGACAGAAGCTATGTTGCCGCTGTGCTATGCGGTTAGACTTTCGAGTTAGCCTGTGAGTGCGTACTCTATACACGACATCACCCCTTTCGAGAACACAGGAAGGAGCATCACTGGGAAATAGATCGCGGGTTCTAAACGGCTAGTAACACTGAAACTCCGGACAACGATACACTATTTCCACATGCGGGGTACTTGTTATCGTCCAGGCGGCTTTGGAAAAATAGGTATTGTGCAGCTATTTATCCTATCAAGTTGGGCCCGGGTATCAGCTATAAGATCAGCATTAGAAGTTACATGGAATGCACGCTTTGCATTTCAGCTCCGCCCACTATTAAGACCTACTGTACGGATGTTATGTCAAACTCCATAACAAGTAGCCAGTCTTAATCAACAACAACCACAGCCACCCCGGTCTTATACTGGCGTACGAATTCAACGGTAATGTCTAGAGAATTTATCTCAAGGTGAGGCCAACCACTGTCTAGTGCAGGGGCAGGTGGCTGCATGGCAGTAGAGAACGGTCAGGCTACGTCGCGGTTTGGTTTTAATCCTTGATGGCCTGTTTTCGTCCACCATGGCTCAGCAAGCAACGCTGCCGGCTACTGCTGCATGCCACTAGCCGTCATGGTTTACATCACCTGCGGGGACCAATGAAATGTCCCCAAATGCCGAGCCAACGTAATACTAAACGAATGTTTGGTGCTTACGTAATGGGTAGTGGAAATTTTGGGCTTGAACTTAGTTGTTATTAACAACCAAAACAAAAATGGCAACAGCGTGACACTGTCGCGTTGGGCTGAACCAATAAGTAAATATCAACGACTAATGTACAAAGAAGAAATACACAAAGATATAAATTAGCTTTATTCTTGGCGGTGAGGATGCACGCCTGCCAAGGCATGAGCAAGAGTATACCAACTGGTATAGTCACTTATTGTATAGAAATAAAGCACGTTGACTAGTAACATACTGGAATGGTGTGTTGGTATGTATGTAAGTGCATGTGTTAGTGGGTAAGTGAAGTTGTGAAGTATGATTGGATTCGCGTGCTTATTTGCTGCGATTGCCATCGTATGAAGGGATCAATAAAATATTTGATTTGGATAACGTTTGTGAAGTGGACATCCTTCGGAAGGGTAAGAGGTAGCACCTTTATTTACTGACGAGTAACATCCCTCACGTGGCAATATTGTTAAGCGGACATTTTTGACACTTTATAGGGAGAACGCTCGGTGGACGAAAAGCAACCACGTCCTGAAAAGACGTCGCCGAACCATTCGCTGAAACGGGATTAACCCAAACGACCCCGTTGGCCAAACCTAGAAGGTTCTCGGCTACCCAGTTTGTGAACGAGCACATCGTTACAGCAATATTGATTCCGCTCGCGATTCCATTAAGCTAGCGTAGTCGCAACTTGACTCCGCCGTTTCCACGCGGTAAATTCGAATAAGTCGAAAAGTTTTGGTTGGCTATTCAGTTGTTGCTATATCGCTTCCATTAACCCTATCATACCGTTTGTGATATTTAATTATATCACACCGTCATCTTATAACCGTACATCGGGTTTTCTTTTGGACCTTTTGTCCAAGTCATCACTTGTAGCGTTGTGGTATAGTGCTCCATTTTTCTGTATCATGGTACCTAAACGTCTCGCAGCTATGAGGCGTAACAGACAAAGAGTGAAACCGGCTACAGTCCACACTGTTAAAGACAACTCGGCTTTAGCGGATGTGGGCGATGTCCAACCCATGGACCAAATTGACACCATCGTGGTGGCCAGTAGTTCCAGCAAAAGGATTGGTGATATGGAGCTTGTAAATCAGGCATCAATTCCTGACATAGCCGCTAGCATTCCTTCCCAGGAATGAAAGGTCATGCTTAATGACCCCCCTTAATGGAGCGATGCTAAAAATACACGCACTTTAAAATCAAGTGCATTCGCTGAAAAGTGACATACTGAACATCAATAAGACCTTGATAAAGGTGATGCCCCTAGTTCACTTATCGGGCATACTAAAGCCGCAAAACTCATAAGATCTAAACCAAGCTGGTATGCTTCTGAACGTGATTGTCCAAGAGGCAAAAGAGCGTTTGCGCCGCGCCAGTAGTGCCATACTATTTAATGTCCCTGACCGGTTTCCACTTGGAAATTTGCTACGTAAGCTTTTAAACGTCTGCAAATTGCCGTTAGATTGCTGCAATGCTAAACGATTAAGAAAGATTCCCGGACGTACTTGTCCTGTCATGCTTAGTTTTATAGGTCCTGCGCTTGTAACACGCTTCATGGCCTCCAGCTTTCTCATCAACCAACAGGTTAATTTCGGGGCTCTACAGATCAGCGAAGATATGACCCCCTGCAAAGATCGATGGCACGTACCTCTACATCAACATCCAACATAAAAGCCCGTCCCGAAACTAAAGATGCATCGCTTGTCACATGCTTTACACCACTGCGTACTGTTGATTTAGATGCATCACAACAACGACAGGATGTCTCCCCTAAAGTGACTACACTCAAATCGGGCTCAGAACAAGATACTGCAACATTTGCAGAAAGCGAAACATTCAGAGCGTTATCGAACAGTGACTCTGATATGTGCGATACTGATACGGAACCAGCAACTCTGTCTATCGCTTCGCCCATTACTCCCATCATCAGGAGTGAACGCAATAATGCAGAAGAATCTTGCGGAATTCCGCCTATACCCTGGAAAGCACGCCAAAGGTGTCTGCTGCCCACACCTACAACGAACCGAGCAAAGATCCGCAGGATCTACGTAACCCAGTTTCACTAAAACGTTAACAAGAATGAACCTGAGCACCGGATGGTACACGCCAACGCTTGGACTCATGCGAGGCAGCCAGTAACCGAAAAACCATCTTCCCCAGGGTATCAGACGTCGATGGGGTCTGCGAACATGGCTAGGCGACAACGGCCACGAGTAAACCGTTACCTACTTGAAGCTCCCAAGTTAGGAGCCCGCGCCCCGACTTACCAACAATCGCCCAACACACCTGGCGTGATACCATCTATTCCTGGCCATAGTTCTTACGGTACTCCCCATCGTACAAGAAGTACCAAAGCTGCAGGCGCCACTATAAACAACCACTTTCCAAAATCTGGGCAACCACAGTTTGTGAATCTACATGACATAACCGCACACAACACGGCCCCCTATACCACCGACCCTTTTTATGGGACACTATAGGGTATGGTCCACTGCACCCAACTCATCAAGAGCTAGCACCTGCCCTACTTTAAATTCGAAATCTTCTATGTTCATTACAGCCCCCTCCAAACCGCTGGTTTCAGCTTTTCGGGTAGATCAAGCAATCTCCAAGTTTCATCCTGGCGTTTCGATGGCAAATATTCGGCAGTATCAAACTTTGTCATCCCCTGGTCTCACATATGTGCAGCGTTCACCTAATATACGCAACTCTATCTTCCCCAACTCGCTGCCCCCTTCTCTCCCACGAAAATGGAAATTGCCCACGTTAGCCCGCAGTCAACGCTCTCACATAGCGATCCGCTTTCGCCCTCAAAGTACATTGTTGATCCGGTCTTTCCCCTATCGCGATGTTCCATCCATCCACTCTCGGTCTATCCTAGGGACCACATTAGCCCCCCATCTCCGTCTTATTGCCACCAACCCAACCATGCACAGGAACTGACAATAAACTACCGCATGACCTACATGCCGACGAAAATAGTAATGCTCCTACTACAACAACCTCATTACGTGGCAGTATAAAAGTTTCTGCGCAAAGGAACGAGCTGTTAGACCTATTACCTTACCGAAGCTTTATTTCGCAGTCGTCTAACAACTCCCTATCGGACAACCTGTGGGATCACAATAACCTATATGGCAAGACACCTCAGTGCACCTCCCCAGATCGCTGTGAGGTACTAACTGCAACAAGTGTATTGCCTGCACGTGAAACATCTGCTTCACCCAATACTGACTCCTCCGTTATGACACGCAGGGATACTACACTGAACCCCGACCTCACTCTCTCTAAGGACGTACGCAGTCGAACCTGCAATATGCTCCTTATCAATGCAAGATCCATGAACCACAAAATGCACTACATCGGTCCATTTGTTCTTCTCTCCTCGCGACAAATCGTTCTGATCACAGAAACATGGCAATCCTCAAGCACCCCTGACAACAACTTAAATATCCCCGGGTACACCATGTTCTGCAATAGGACGCAACAACCAACGCGGATGAGGATGCCTTATTTACTTAAGGGACGACTTTGGTGCCTCTGAATTTGAGTTGTTATTAATTGGAGACGCAGAGGATTCAATCTGGATCCAGACCAATGCGGGTACACTTGACCTCCTTATTGGTTGCGTATACAATCCCCCATATGCCTCTAATACCAAGAGTAATGAACTAGTAAACCTCTTCAATGACGTCTCCGCAATGTCCCCACGCTACAAGATAGTGGGTGGTGACTTTAATATGCCACATGTCTCTTGGAATGGCCAGAGTGCACCTCTCAAATACAGAGGCTTTGTTGACACAATCTATACGAACAATTGGATTCAACACGTCCATGTTCCGACGAGGCTGTGTAATACTCTTGACTTAATTTTTACGCTTGGCATCGTGGATGCTGTTACTAGCATTAAAGACAACATCCCAGGAAGCGACCATAAGGTAGTTCACCTATCATTTACGCTCTCTGTCTCATCCTATCGCTCAACTAGTCTAACTGGTGAATCGCGAATGTGTAAAAGCATTAACTGGGATAACTTTTCTCTGCTTGTCCGAGCAGCTAACTGGGATACCTTTCTCTTGTCCCCTGATGTGGACACAGCCACTCATGAACTCTACAAAAACATCACCAATTGTCTAGACGTGGTCGCTCCGCTAATGCACAGCCGCAGGTCAAAACCGATAAAGCGTTCATCCCATCTAAACAAGGTGCTGATGAAGCTCCGGAAAATGCATCACCAATACTCTAAGACGCATGATTTCCATATACTTGTTCGCATGAACAGAGTCATAGACAACTGGCAGCACTCTCAGATGATGGTTAAGCTAGCTGAAGAGCGCGCCGCCTATAACAGCAACAATAAAACCAAGTCCCTCGCTCAGCTATTGAAATATAGAAACAATCGCACAGCAGCATCCATCACCTCCCTAAGACTCTCTGATGAGTCCGTAATCAGCGATCCTATGGAACTAGCTGAGATTCTTAATCGCCACTTCTGTGATTGCTTCGCTGACATCAACCTGATGTTGCCAACTGCTGTGTCTAAACTTACCCACGACTCGCTAAACATTATTACCTTCGACCTACGTTCCATAACCCGAGTAATCAGATCACTTAAGCTGTCACTACACCCTGGCCCTGATGGTCTCCCACCTGCACTGCTGATACTCGGTGCTCAGGACCTTCCTGTTCTACTGCTTAACTTATTTACATTCTCACTGCAATAAGCCGTGTATCCAAACACGTGGAAGCATTCTATAGTCATCCCTAGACATAGTGCTTCTTGATTCATTGCTGTCTCTGTTTGGCCACCTCTTGTCCGTTGCCCGTTTTTCCCGAGATTCCCACGGGCACATCCACCAAAACAAGAAGGTTTTTTCCCCGGGACTGGCCGACCCATCCTCAAAACGCTTGGTCCTTTCTCCATCAAATGAAAAACCCACACACCGGTCCAAATGGAGCTCATTCCGCCATTCCGGAGGCGCTACCTTCATGGGGTCTAAACAAATGGGTTTTACTTGCCTAGTACTCAGAAAACAATTTACTCACCTGGAATAATATATGTACCTGGATCTTCCGTTCCACAACCGAAGACCAACAACTCTGGCGTGATTACCTTCACTGCCTCAAACATTCCTGTTCGCCAGTCACCTGAAGCTTTTCTGATGTCATTTCACGGAAAGCGTTGCGCACGTATACGTGGCTATTCCGATGGTCTTCCATGGAATTTTCACTTGGCTATGGAGACAGTTACACTTACATAAATTTGCAGGAATCCGAAATCCAATTTGCGGAGAATGGCGTTTTTACCTATTAAGGACATGTTCAGCCACAAGAAACAACTTCACTCACCGACCCCATGACAAGTCCAGCGTGGATAGCTGGACACGGTTTGCGAGCCGAGCAAGAATATAATAGAAGAGTCGGCCTCTATTAACAATATGTTTACTCTCCTGCATCATTAACATTCGACTCTCCGAATCTTGCATCATTGACCGGCCCCAACGACTGCGGCCGTATCAGTACTAAGCCATTCGACCAACCAACGAAAGAATTTTGGTTGTCAACCGACTGCGAATAATAGAATGCAAAATCGGTCTATACGATGCATAACCGACTTGCACTACTGTTCAACGAAAGCTACGGCAGTGTTCCAGGACGTGGTGGGTTTTCGCCTGGCAAGCGTTCTCCCTATAAAAAGCCACAAATGTCCGCTTAAGAACACTGCAACGTGGCGGATGTGACTCACCCCAAAATAAAGCCACAGCTAAGCATTTCACACTGACGTAGTCCTCAGCCTTCTACATCGAACCTGTGCAACTAATGCTGCTATGAAGAATGCTTTGTTGGAGCACAGATCATCCCTATCTCGTAATGGTTATTGGTTGCAACAAAATCTTGTTTATGCTCCTGTGCTCACGGATCACTACCTGGCGAAATTACCCCCAACTTGTGTTTTGACGGATTTTTGCGCGCCACAGCGCCATAATGTCCCTGGGTCTGACTATTACCTTACAGTATGTTCACTCATACGGACAACATCTTTTCCTTTATACCTCATTAAAACGAAATGTTTTAACATTCCACAGAAGCTATGCTTGTATGCACATTTGATCACGCCTTTACAGGTGGGTCTCGTTTTACCAAGAATGTACTATTTGTTTATTTATTTATAAACAAGGTAGCCGTCAAAACATAGAAAACTACTGCCCCATCAGCCATACGCCTATTTCCTCGAGAGTGATGGAAAGAATTGTTAAGGAGAACCTGCTGAACTTCCTGCTTAGTCGCAACCTTATCAATAGACAACAACACGGATTTTTACCGTCCAAATCTTGTCAGACTTGCCAATTTGAGTTTCTTAACAATGTGACTGCGCAGATTGATGCTAAACAAGCACTAGTCATTATCTTCCTTGATATGAAAAAAGCTTTTGACGGGGTGCCCCACGCGGAATTATTAGTAAAGCTAGAATCTTACGGAATCTCAGACCGCCTGCTCTCATGGTTTCAATCTTATCTCTCATCTCGCACGCAATCAGTAAAGGTGAACGAGTATATATCACTCCCCAAACCTGTCACAAGTGGCATCTTTCAGGGCAGCGTACTAGGCCCACTGTTATTCTTGCTATATATCAATGACGTATTCCAGGTAATACAATATGGCACGTCCTATCTGTTCGCTGATGACATCAAAATGGTGTTCTCCATTCACCCATCAACCAAGCAAGCCGGTCTTTCCCAGATTCAAAGCGACCTTAGAGCTCTGGATGTTTGGTGCAACAATTGGAATATGGCATTCTCACCGGAGAAATGCAACGTCCTCTCATACCGATGCATCCTCTCGCCCAAGGCGCTAGCGCTTCAAGGCACTCCGCTTGTTAATAGTCTAACAGTTCGTGACCTAGGTGTACACTACTCCAGTTCTCTGAACTTCGCAGAGCAAGTGAGCCATTGCTCAGCGAAAGCACGCTCCCACATAAGCTACCTATTTAAATCGATGACACTGCAAGAATCTAGGCTTGCTCTATACAAAACCTGCGCCCAACCTATGCTAGAATACTGCTCCATTGTGTTTACCAACTCCAGAAAATGCGATAGAGTAGCCACTGAAAAGGTTCAACGTTCGTTTACCAAACGTCTTCTGGGCAACTCTACTCTCAACTATCGTGGTCGGTGCATCAAACTCTTGCTGGGACTTTATGGTTGCGCAGGCTGAAAAATAACCTCATCTTCCTATATCAACTTATCAGTAATCCCCTTACGAACTCTCTAACTCCCTTCCTATCATCAGCCAACATTTCGTACCCTCTTCGTAATAGACCGCACTCCATTATCCTGCCGAAAGCCTACAGTAGTATCCGTGCAAACTTCTATCTTTACAGATATGCGTATGTGTGAAATAGGCTTCCACATAATGTGCGGGCATCTGATAATGTAATCCACTTCCGTACAGCACTTAATAGGTACCTCGTAGTCAGTCAGGTTTCTACTCTTTTAAGCATAACAGACTTGAAGAGGAACTGTGGGAAAATGGTCCAGACCACATATAAGCGTTTCTCCATCCTACCTCACTCAACTCCAATGTAGTCCACTTCTCTCATATGCTTTTTCCGGCTCAGTCTACCGTAGTATGCATTCTTTCCGTTTTATGTTCGTTCTTCATTCAATCTTTTTTAGCTCGCTTCAGGTGATGTGACTCACTCATACAACTTACTGTATGCTTGCATTCGTCAAGTCTGCTGTACTTTCTTCATTCAACTTTTTTAGCTCTCTTCTAGTGACCTTCCTCTCTTCTCTGGAGCAAACATAACTCATGTGGCCTGCGCACAGTTGCTGCATTGCCTCTCCCTTCTAAACGTCCATTTCTCCGTTGCTTGCTGCAACGTCTGTGAAGCCTGCTCATGTAGGATTCCAGATCTTTCACTGGCCTTTTCCAGCCCTGCCTACCTTAGTACTAAATCTTAGCACCATAACAGGACTCAGTACCTGCGCGCCTCTGACTCATGTGCTGCGATGTCCTCAGCAGACTTAATTTATGCATGCACTCCGACTGTTCGATTTCTTTCCATATAAACTTTTCAGCTTTCTCTAGTACTCCTGCCAACTCTTCAAGTCGGTGCTCAGCTGCTCCTTAGCCTCTCTATTCTAGACGTTCTCATATCTCTTAATTGTTTTAACGTCTTCGACTTTTTCACCTGTGAGCGACCAGCTATTGGACTAGATTTCCCAGGCTCTTTCCAAAGTAGCCGTATCCCAGCACGATAGCATGAATCGTGAACTTATACACCGCAGTGGTTCAGCATTATATGATATGACTCCCTTAATCAACTCGCTGTATGCTTGCATTCTTCTTGTCTGTTGTCCTTGCTTTATTCCACCTTATTAGCTCTTGTCTCGCGACCTACTTTACTTCATCCGGTCAGTGCACAGCTGCTCCTTGCTATCTGCGCAGCTGCCACTCGTCTGTGACAGCTAATTACTTACAGTTCAGCGCTCTCACCGGCTTCTCTCTGCTCAGGCTTCCCTAGTTCTATTCTTTTAGCATCACAGCATGATCTTACTATTTGCGCATCGCTGCGTCTTCGCCCATTTTTGCTATAAACTATTTACGAGCCTTAACGTATGCCTGAGATTCGTCCGTTCGTTGTGCTATCTTCATGAAGCCATTCTTTGCTCTCTTCTCTCTTGCATGCATATCCATATATTCAGCGCAAACCACCGTTCTGTCTCACCCTTCTTACTGTCCATTTATACCTTACTTGATACATTGTCTTAGACCTTGTTAGCTGCAATCATCCAACTCTCGGGCTAGCATTCTCTGGCACTATCAAGCTTGGTACTATTACCTTAGCACCTTAGCTGCTGCGGTTAGGCCTCACTGCTCTGATAATCTAAGCAACCTTACTCTACGCTTGCATTTCGGCCATTCCCTGCCCTACCGTCAATTAGTGTTTCTTAGCCTCTTAGTTCTTCCCTCCTCTCACTTCGTTAGCCCACAGACGCCCGTTAGCTGCACATTCCTAGGTGTTCATTTCTCATCATTTTCTTAGCACCATAGTATGACTTGTTTCTCTGCGCAACACTACATATACATTTGTTCTGCACGTTCACTGTCCTTTAACTGATCTATAAGGCTTCACTTCTATCAAACAATCCTTTTTTACCTAGTAATTGGGGTCCGTTCTTGCAGCAAAGGTTTCAACAATTACATTTGTAGGAGGTTAGCTCTCATAGGCTTTTTCTATTTCAATAGCCCATCGCACTATACTCCTAGTACCCTCGTTTCGTCTTTCTGTCTTGATCACCCGATCATTTTTACTCAGCGCTTGAGTCCTATCCATGCGCTGACTTACCACTAATTGACCTATGAATCTCTTTCGATGTAGGCTGGCCACCAGCCGTCTATCCACCATTCAAACGCCGCTGGTCCCAGAACTCTGCTTTCTGTCTTTCCACGCAATGGTTACATCATAGTAAGCTGATACAGCGTTTCTGCTTAATGGCGCAACACTCTGTATTCCATGTCGATAGTAGAAACCAACTCATAGGGCCACTGCCTTTGAAAAACATTCAAAAAACACCTTCAGCACAATCAGTGCTGCAAATTGTACATCATTTGTCTCTACTCTAAATGTTCTAACATAGGAGTTTAACAATGCTTGTTTCCACGCCTGTTCGTTGCGGTCTTGGTTGTCTCTCACTTTCCCTTTTCTCCGTGGTCCGGAACTTCTTGTGGATCTGGGATTGGACCGAGAAACCGCTTTTGTCCGGGACATGACAACCAATAAGGACCTATGAAGCACATGGCTGCACAACAAACGGATACAACAGCACTCAATGCCATGACCGTTGGCCAGTGATGATAGCCGGATTCGAGAAGTTCACACTCCTGAAAAGAATACATACTCCTGAAAAATCCAGACGCAAGAAACTGACGTGTCGCACACCTTAATACCCACAAAGACGATTCTCCGTGAAGCCCCTATCTTCGATTCGCCTCAGCCATTATGGCGGCCCAAGATACCTGATCAAATAACAGAGGAAATTGAAGGTTATTTGACTGTGGATATCTGAGTGTGAAATTAGTCGACAACCTGGTCTGCCAGTTGCATATTAGTGCACCGACAAATTTCTGACAGTGTTCCAGCACGTGGTGGGTTTTCGCCTGGCAAGCGTTCTCCCTATAAAAAGCCACAAATGTCCGTATAACAACACCGCGATGTGGCGGATGTGACCCGCCACTGAATAAAGTCACTGCCCAGAACAAGCTACTGGCAAGTCGACCAGAATCATTATTCAATATTGCCCTGGCACTTTCAATAATAAGTTACGCCATGCCTATGTTTATCGTCTTCATTACACATGTAGTGCCCTGACTGTACACTACGCACGCTAGAATTCAACGTTTCGTCATTCATTGAAGACTCTATCCCTCAGGACTACTCACACAATTTCCGCAGCCTGTACAATCTTCAGCTTACTGCCGACTACACTCATAGCAACGTGTTTGTTGCGAAGCAATATTACATGTAAATATTGATCATGCCTTGCTTGGTGTGCCTCGACAAATTCGAGAATAAACTATTTATTTATTTATTTACTATTATCGGTATGCATACCGCAATATACATATATATACCACTTTATCGATTTAGCGACCACTATAAAAGCCATAGACTCAAGCTTCAAGGCATTTCGCTCTCCACCTATCTTATTTTGACCCCAAATACTTAGTTATATCGGTGTATTTCATGTGCCGAGCACTATACGAAACACTATTAGACAGGAATCATGAAATCCAGATCCTCTTCTTCAACAACTTTTGCTAGCAAAACCTTTGCATTTCCATATTCAATTTCCTTGAAACGAAAGCTGACCAGCGGCAGGGAACCCATATCACACCGGCTGGCTGAACATTACAAACCTTTTGATCATCAGTTTGCCTTCTCTTGGCCGCCCGTGCGTAATTTTAGCTTTTAGCTGCCTACAAAAGCTACCACACGTTATGCGCTATTATGGGTTACCCACCAGCTCCCACATTTTTTACATACTTATTTACTCTTGGATTACCTTATCGCTCTTTGCGAAGGATGCTAGTGCCGCTCTCGTCAGAATAGACAGCAAGCTGTCAGCTGATGTGACATTAACTTACTAGTTAACCTTACCACATGGATGATCACTGCTGGCAAGCGCTTCAGAACTCTTAGCCTGAGAGAAAAAGCTTGAAATTAAAAAAAGGTTGCACAATGGTGTTCATAAAAACATGAGGCCCAATACTCCCTAATGTTCGAGCAACCTCAACCCCCAGGAGAAAATTTGTTAATGCACAACAAACGCAGACGAAAATGCATTTCACGCCTTGAAGCATTTTGTTAACGGTTCCGATACTCATTTCCTTTTTATTAACGACAAGCTCCTCTAGTTCTCTGGGGTTGGTGACCTAGCCTTCTAGATTTAGCAAAGAGGCACTTGGAAATAAAACTTGCTAGTTTTTGACAAATATGCGCGTTTTTCAGGCCAAACGTGTCAAATGATCTTAAAGAACTCTTGTGTTATCCAAGATGATCTGGCTTCTGCAGCCTTGTTGTAACCTGCGCAATCACTTAGAAGCATAAAATATACTAAACTCTACGTGCACAGTGCTTTATGCGGCTCGGTGTCCCCTGAAAATGTTACACTGTGGCCTTCTAACCATGGGCTAATAATATAGGTTGTGATGAAGTAGCTTGCATGGTTAACCTTCCTTAATAGATTCCTAGCGTTTTCGCGAAACGTTATCGCTTATTTACCAATATTTGCTATGTATGCTTGGAAAGTTTGCTATTCGGCCACTCACATCGTACCTAGTTACTGCGGGGAAGTTTAGGCAATATACAGCATTTCTAGATAGCTATGCCTATTTAGAATCTATACCGCTTTGCCACCTTTTAAACATTCTTTTCATGTTTCTGCTATCTGTTTATAAAGCAGAAGGCCACTTTTAGTGAAAAATAAGAGCGTCACCTGTAGACTGACATTGCATCGCGAATACCCAGTCAAGTCATATACATATAGTATTTCTTTTACTATTAACATAATCCGCGGTTTAAACTTGTTTTAGGTAGTTTATTATGGTATTACATTCTGCAATGTTCTAGCCTAAAAATCGTCTTTCTTTCGCACTGAGATTAACTCAGTTTTAATTTTGGCTTTAGAACAAGAAGTTAGTGCCAGACGTTTTGGTTGTATTTACGTAAATTTTTCTTTTTCTAGTTAAGTACGTCACCATAGTGTGTCTCATAAAAACGCACTTTATTTTTATTTGCATTTCTACAAGTTATGTTGTATCCTTTACTTGAACTTTTTAATTCTGTCGCTCTTATTTTTTCATGTGCGCATTAAGAAATAGGACGACTGCGCGTGCCGAAATAGACAAAAGTAATTATGGTGAAGTTCGTGGTGCATCGGATTTTGCATTCAAAGTAACCGTGTACAAATGTCGCCCTGCACGACTTTTGCTACTTTGAAATCAAGGAGCACAACATTGGCCGAAACGGCTAGATGAAATTCACCCCACCAGCTGTACACATAAAAAGACCTCCCGTTCCTAATTGCGAACAAGTAGTATATACTCTCACTGTTCTCAGTTCCATGCAGGTGCATGGGATGAAGGCAAATATGGTTCATATCTCTTGCGAGCACAGCATCTAGCAAGTTTAGTAATCTAAATTTATTTAGTTCTTTATTTATTTGACTGTGTGATCGCTAAATTTGCACACACAGTGCGGTAAAGTACGCAATTACAGATATTGCGCTACTATGGCTCCACTTCTTTTGGAGGCAAGGAAAAATACTAAAACGTTATAGTTACAGGGGCCTGGGTGGATTGGCGGTACAAGAAACAAAAGCTAGTTAGAGGAAAGCACCATCCATCCTGAAAACCACACGTGACCTGAACTTTACAAAACTTAAATTTCACTTGCGTCCAGTACGGTAGGATAATCTAGGGATGCTTTCTTCTTTTACATATCGTCAAACCTGAAAGAGCTGGGTCTGATTAAGATATTGAAACCTAAAGCAGGAATAAATAAATAAATAAATAACATTTTATTCCCCACAATGTGAGATACACCTTTACAGGCTTGCTCATCTTAGCTAACCTAGCGTGCTCAAAAATATACAAAAATGCACCTTTGGTAGGACCACGAATGTGTGTATGGGTGTATTTACGTATGCAGTTGTTTCCATGGTAGCACAAACGTAACACTAAACGTAGCAAACTGGACATAAACTGGACAGATGTCCACTTCAGGTATTAATGCATTACTTGCAGCTAAATGCATTTAGTTTGACATTTGTTAATAACTTAATAGTTGATATGCATTATATTTGCTATTATTTGACCATAACCCCAATGGTTTAAATGCATCTGCAGGTCTTTTTATTTGGCCAGTTTCGGTTTCGTAACCTTGATCGCTGATACTGCTTCCTTCTGCGCTATTGTCTAGCTTCCTTGAAACTGCGTTTCAGCAGATGTACCTATCAGGTTTTTCTGTTAACAGTTGTTTTATACGTAGGTGTTCCTTTTCAGCCTGTCACGTCGACGAAGTTTTCAATTAACTGCACAGTTTCCGTCTCGTAGCACCGTTTACCGTGCAGCGAAAAGAAGGACATCAGGATTCAGCTACGAAGAGGTGCTTCTGTTGTCAGAAGCTAAACGACAGAAGGGTAAGAGCATCTTTAACATATCTTAAATATGATTGCTTACACAGTTCAGCCACCTGCACACGTTATCAACCGCAGTGAAGATGACAGGGACCCCGATGAATTGGTACATAACTTGAGAAAATTGATCGCAAAATCTCAAGTACCAGCGTCTTTTGTTCGTCCACTGTTGTGCCTTGTGCAGCCGTGGATGCCATTTTTGCCAAAGGATTACCGGACGCTGATGCGCACCCCACGGACCTCCCGCATTCGCGTTGTTTCACCGGGAACTTACGGTCACGTAGGTCTGCTGAGAGGTTTACAGCGTGCATGCGGCGTACGTCGGAAGAGGAACAGCTTCCTCCTACTTCCAGCAACGCAAGCACGGTTGGGAATGTAGAGATGTGCACATATAAGGGTCAGAAGGCGTTTTGTTTGCACGGCATATTGTTTTCCACTGTGAAGCCGGATAACGTGGTCATCATCGATGCCAAACCCAGAGTACTGACAGATGTGTCTGTAAATGTGTCCGGGAACATTGTCGTGCAATGCCGGGAATTTATGAATCTCCGTAGTCTGTTCACGCATAGCATGGATTCCTCTACGGCGTACATCTTCCGTGCATCGCAGTTGTCAACTGAGGTATGTACCTTCTCTGTCTGTCATATTCTATTTAAGTGCATTGCTTTACCCTTGAACGATTTTCTTGTAATTTACCCTATGCCACACAGTTATACACTTTAACTACTAACGTCTTTCTTTTTCAGCAATGATGGCTTTTCAAGGGTACAGCGTTGTCAAACTCCTTGACTCCGAGGATTTAATAACTATTGTCAGTAACACTTGGCTTAGAGAAGAAGGTTCGTACGCTCAAATACCTTCAGTGCGGGGTACGCACTACTATGCAGCGGTGAAAAATCACACTGCGCCGGATGTCGATGTGGTCAGCACTGCCGTGTCCATAATCGTTAGCACGAGTAAGTATTTCTCTTATATTAACCCACCTCGTTAGTTAGCTTCCAGCATGCCCGAGAAATGGAACGGCAATCTGAGCGCGGGATGCTGCCATCGACAGACGATACAATTCCCATGGGCCTTCCAGCTAAGCGTGCAATGTGAGTATGGTGTTTTTATTTCCCCTTAGACGCCGGCCCGTCCGTTCTAGCTCCGATGACGAGGATGCCGCGCGTCCAAGCAAACCAAAAGGCCTTCTGCAGCAACATACGCACGTGCGCCCTCCTCTCTGTTCAGTGGCATTAGTCCATCACGTCCAGGGCCATCAACAAGCAACCGTAAGTATCGATTTCATACTGCCCTTATTAAACAGTAATCGCGCCACCGGTTATTGCTGACGTCCCACCAAGCAATCTGGATGTGCTGCAGGAACTGCAGGCCATAAAATGTAAGACGCCACAGATGTATTGCATTGCACTCAGCCTTATTTTTAGATGAGTTGTGTCTCATTCGATCAGAATTGGTCGGCCATCGCCGCATGTCCGAAGCGATGTTGCAAATGCTGCAACGACAATCCCAAAGTGTTGCGCCGGGACTATCTCTGCCATTCATCTCTCTCAGTGAGCTAAAGAGATATGATGAACGGCTGAAGGACCCCGATTTCAAAATCAGAGTCGTAAGTTCGTCTTATTATTCAGCTACTTTAGGTCAACCATTTATGTGCTGTGCACGGTGCTAACGTGCAACTCATCGTCCGGGGTACCATGGAGCGGCTAATGACAAGATCAGTTGCCGCGGAGATAAATTACTCCGGCGCTAGAGGTTCGTTTGCATTCAGGCGAACAAATATGAACGGCCTTGTACAAGGTAGGTTGGAATGCAGTAATCCATAAAAACTACCAATGCATCATTCGGCAACGCATGGGTGATGCAGCCTCGGATGCTGACATTACACGGCACATCAAAACGTGGTTGCATTCTGCACGGCACAAAAGACCGCCGGTTGAGCAAACTATAGTATGCAGTGCGAATGAGGTGACTCCCCTGCTTCCTTAGGCACATCTTTAGCCTCCTACGTTGACACTCGCGGAAGCGGATTAACAATATTGACTATGCCGCTTTCTGTTACTAACATTCTTTGTACTGCACCCCCTCATGTATATATAGCATTCCTATACCTCGGTTTTAATTTTCTTTCGCCTTGTGATGTCAGGTGCGCGGTAAGAGCGGTTTCCTTTTCTGACCAACAGCTTTGAGTCGCCGCCTAGGTGGGTTCCCAAGTCCAGAAACCACCGCAACAGGTACCTTGTGAACACTTGGTCCGAGCCGTCCATGTATTCGTTAGGCGCATAGTGCGTTCAAGTGTGGTGTCCGTATTCGGATACCCATGGGAGGCAATGACGGGATCTGGACCAACCGGATTGTCACGCATAGTGGTGAATTTCTATTGGTCAACGCTAGCATCATCTTCATTGGTCCAACGTAAACTGGACGGGAACCCTTTTTAGCCGTCTCACCGTAATACTTCCTGTCCAGTTTAGCCTAATGCTCTACTAGAAACGTTTAGCATGCTAAACTGGACAGGACCTGGACGTGTGCTACCAGGGTTATCACAGCTGTGTAGCTTGCGTTTGTGAATCCGCCGCAGCATTTTTGACTGCTTGTAATCGTCAGAAATGTGAGAATAAGCGGTTAATTTCCCTAGGCTAGATGGCAATTCCTGGATATCCACGTGCCAGTGACTTTAGTTTGTGCCTAGGCACATCAGACACGTCGCATTTAGGGAAGCAGATATTTGTTGCTTTTTATAGAGAACGCTTGCTAAGCAAAAACCCACCAAGTCTTGAAACCCTGCCGCGGAACTGTTTGTTGGAACGGCTTAAACTCGAACCACCCGGCTGGCACCCCGTGGCGGTTGTTCGGCGAGCCAGCACTACACTCTGTCCAACCATTTACTACCAACGTTTTCTAACCCGCATCCCCTGCCAGACCAATTTATGTGGAGTCGAAACTAGTTGTGTTTAAGCTAAGCAACTAAGAAGAGGAATGTCAGCTAGATAATGGTAAGACCAAGTTTAGAGAAGTACTAGAACTAAAAGAAAAGAAAACTGAAGATCCAAGCAGGTTAGGAGAATAAATAAATGAATAAATATTTTATTCTCGACTATGCGAGGCACCTTCATGGAGGCGTGATCAGATATATGAAAATTTGCAGACATTTTATGGCAGTTGCAACAGCGACAGTAGAAAATTTTCACACCTACATGATTGGAACTGTAGAATGGTGGAAATGTGTGTCGTGAGATCGGGATCCACTTGTTAGGGCATAAGCTGTCTGCCATATATTGCTGTCATACCTCAACTAACATTAAATTAAAAATACCCAAAATCTATTGCAAGTTAATGGAAGAGCGCGGTCGATAGAGGTATGACAGTATACTAAATTCGTGCGTACGTACCGTAAAAATCAACGTGATATCGTAGAAAGCAACAAGACCATAGCATTTGAGTAAATCGTGGAAATAAGAGACGACATTATATACAGAGTCAACGTTCCAGTGAAGCAAACATATCTAAAATGTTGAAGCCAGTAGTCTTGCCTGTGTAAACGTAGGTGTCGTGACTTTAATCGGTGGCGAGTCACATTCGACAAGTTGAGGTGCCATTGAAGGGACCCCTGTGGTTTTTATAGGGAGTACGCTTGCCAGGCGAAAACCCACCACGTCCTGAAACACTGCCGCCGATTCATCGAATTGAAAGTTGTAATTTGCTATGCTTCTTGTTGAACGTTTATTCGCTCGGTTATTCGCAGTAGAGTTGAGGTCCCTTTTTCCTTTGGCTGAGGCTTTAGCCGATTGCCTATTGCGTTCCTGGGTCCTGTCCTGTTTTGAACGAAGGTTTGTGCCCGATTGGTAGGTCACGAATTAAACATTTTTGAATTTGGTGTGTTGCTGATCTGCAGAACCACGGGAAGTCTACGAGGGATATGCGTTGAAATACGTTGAAGTCCTGAAGGATAAGAGTTGGTTTCGTAAACGGCTTAGTGATGCTCCCGGTGTAACTTGTAATACTAATTGGGAATCTAGGCAACCACGGCTAAATGAACGGGCAAAACGGAGTAGAGATCAGGATTGTCAATTGTTCTGACAATTCTGGTCAGTTATATCTTCCGTATATGACCCTGGGGTTGATAAGCACATCGTTATGCCGGCGAAGCTAATACAGCAAGCTTTATGTCGGACCAAAGTCCGCTTGGATAATCCGAGCACAAACAAGACGAAGAAGCGATGGACACCTGCTTAAGGAGGCGGAAAGCTATTGGTAGGTTGGAACTTCGTAGTGACATTCGCAGTTACGACGAGACGGTAGGTGCGCCACAGCTGCAACTTTTTCGTGTGGCTTTCGAGAACGGATACGGGGCTTTCGCTTATTCCAAGCTTCGCGGTAGGGTTGTCACACATTGCAACTTAAAGTATCCCAAATCCAGAATGGTTCCTTTAATGAGTGTGTCTAGCCGTCGGTTGGAGTTAACGGCGGCCGCGCTTGCTGACAGATTGCTTATGGATATAACTTAAAAGGCGCAGCCATGCTTCGAGGAAACGGTATTGGACAGACATCACAACATTGCTCCACTACATCAATGCCACATCTCCCAGCTTCAGCACGTTGTTTTGCTATCAATTTTCTGCTATACCTGAGCTGTCCATCTCTAGCAAATGGAAGCACGTTAATTCGGGTGCAAATCCAGCAGATCCGTCGGCAAGTTGTCTCTTCACTGATGTGTCTGGAGAGTTGGCTACGTGGACCAGACTTCCTGTTGAACGACCAGGACGAATGGGCAGGTTCTTGCGTGACTATTGAGTCGGAAGATATGGAATTCAGGCGGTCAGCAGCTCAAGTAAACGCGTTGTCGCACAACACACATCGGGATACGCTAATTCGAGGGAATTCAAGTTAGATCAAGTTTTTTAATTTGGTTGTCTGCCATACTCGCCTGAAGGCGTACGGAAAAATTCTTAAACGCTCAACTGAGCATGTCTCACAACCTACTTGGGCTATTACGTTGCCTGAGCTTAAAAGGGCCGAAGTTGACATTATTCGAATTGTTCAGAGGGTAGTTTATGGAGCCGAGTTGAGACGTTTGAGAAATAAAAAGTATAGCATCTTCTGAATATAGAATAAGGAAAGGGCCGCTTGTAAGGCTATGCCTCACCTTGCTTAATGAGTTAATTTGTCATAAAGGTCGATGAGCTTACTCAACCTATGCAACGTAATTAAAATTCCTAATAATATTGCCCCTAAGCATACGGTAAGGGTGGTTGGCTAGCTTGTAGTATCCACTGGCACGGCATGCCATTCTTTCTCCTGTAATTGCGGGCATGCGTCGTAAGTATTCGGTCAATCACAGGCTTTCCGCTGTAAGGCGAGGGATTGGGAACGGTTAGACTTTCAAAAGACAGCTAGCCCCTAATGGTCAACAGCTGATAGCACCATTACCACCAACTAGAGGGGAAAAAGAGTGCCAGTCCTTCCAGTTAGTCGGGCTGGACTATTTCGGGCTTTTCGTTGTCAAACACAAAATATGCCTGGAACTATCCCAAAGCTAGAGCACCGATACTTTCGTCGCGGCTTTGTTGCGAGTTGTATCACACTGGAAGGCGCCGGCCAAAGTGTTCCGTGACAGTAGAAGCAAGGTTGTCAGTGCAGCTATTGCGACAGGTACCATTATAGAGGGTTGGTCGTAGGGAATGATCTGGGATAAGCTTCTGAGTCTGGAGGTACAGTAGCGATACAAATCTCCATTATCCAGTCACGGAAGCTGGGTTTGGGAGCGCTTCCTAGGTCGGTTAGACGCGTTCTGCTATCGGCAGCCACGCACCAGACTCTCATTCATGTGGCATTGTATACCCTATTGGCCATAGCTGAATTCATTGGCAACAGTAGACGGTGGGTTCGACTGAATATGGATTTGAACGACTGACTAGACCTTACGTTTAATACTTTGCTAATCCTACTGTCCAGTAATACTATGTAGTACCAGCCTCGTTAACGGATGGATACAACCGAGGTTGGCGACGGATCTGTTTTAGAAACGGTGGTTTGGGAACTATTTATCACTACTGCATTTCAGACACAGGTCGCCAAACTAAACCAGAAAGTTTGCGCGTGGGAACGTGACTTTTGTCGTCTCTAATACGTTAGCTAGTGGTAAGTAGATGTTAGGAGTAATAGAAAGCTGTCTAAATTAGAAAGGTGGACCCGTCAAAACGGCAGTCGTGCAACCAGCTAAGGGCTGAATAAAAGCGACGTACCGATAGTGTGGTTAATAGAAGGAGGTAGCTTCAAGGGGAGAATACTCCCGGCCGTTGGCTCTCCGCAGGCGGCAGACGGATTTTCTGCTCTGCTGCTCCTACGAGGACCACTGTGAGCTAAGCAAGCGGAAGTGGGTGGGGTGCTGGCCTACCGCTGTACGTCTTGTGTCCGCTTATCTCGGGTGGAGTGGGTTAGAGTGAAAATAACAGCACTGCTCTGTAGTCAAGCAATGAAAATTCCAGAAAGTGAGTTTGAGGGAAGTGTAGAGCAATCCGTACGTCGCTACCACAAGTCTTATCCCCCAAGCTAATGTGATGGATTCGTGACAGAGCGTTCGCGACGAACTTGACTACACCTGAGACAAGTCTTGCGTCTATCATAAAATAGGGGACGTAGTCTAGGTGTCTAGTGTATCGCGGAGAGTACATATCTGCTGCGCCATGACTTGCGTAGATCAACGGCCCGTAACCAGTGAAGACGTTAACCAGTTGACGTTTATGATACTAACGTTGCTAGTACACTCGTGGTACTGTAACCTACTTACGTAAAGGCTACGTACCAGTTGCTTAAAAATGCAATTGAAGATCTTCATTTTAAGATAGTATCGGAGATAGAAGGTCAGCTTCCATGCTTGGATGCCATAGTCACCAGTGGATTGACCGAGAGTTGCAAGCAACGGTTATCAGGAAAAGAACACACAACAACATGGACTAATACAGCGCTCATTCAAAATGTCACAAAATAAGCTGCGTGTGACCTCACTTTCGCAGAATTGTACAAAAACGTAGCATACCTAGACACAGCGGAAATAAGTAATGGATCTGTTTAAATCACTTCACATGTGGCCCCCTACATAGCTTCTTCGGGCGACGTCTAAACAACAAAGCTACGACCTAAGCATGATCATACGACAGAAAATAGCATTTTCCTGTAATAGGTAAATGACATCTCCGAAATGACAGCAAAGATATTCAAACAGCGCGGTCTTACGTTGGCTCACAAACCAACCGCCATATTTATGAGGATCCTGCCGAAACCCAAGGCCTGACCTGGAGCTTACGAAAGACGCAGTATTGTCTACAAGGAACGGCGTCAACCTTGCGATAAGAACTATGTGCGTCAGACAGAAAATCTGCTGCCAACATGCTCATAAGAGCATTATAGAGCTTGTGAGAATCACTACTCTCTCACTGGTTTCATTATATACGGATGAAGTTCAGTGCTTTGCTTAGAACAACGCAGCGGTCCGATCAAAGAGTAAGATACGAAAGCGAAGAGAGTTACTCGAAGCATGGTACTTGACGATGCCTTTGATAAACATGCACCTAGTGATTGACGAAGTGTACCAACGGTTAAGATGGAGATAAGTACAACAGCTTACAATCCGCATGGGCAGCTAAACGAGCCATCAACAGCACAACCAGAATGGCCAGGACAAATACTTCAAGGATTACCCGCACCTGTCAGCGAAGTTGAACAGCCAGATGTAGGTCACGCCGCACAGGTCGTGGTTATTCCATGGTTCCTTGCGGATCAATCACAAATCAATGAACAAGTCAGCGGATTACTTTTGTCCCGGCAGCATAATAAAGCAGCCACCTTGGTTGGTGGTGAAAGGTTTGCATACTAGTTACGAAGTTCGGCTAACGGGTTAACCCAGGAGGAAATAACCCACTCTACTAGTATATGAAGTCAGTTCAAACATTTATGAGAGCATAACGCGCAGATCTGCTCACCGTTGGGATGATTTTGTCTGCAGACCTACCCCCACACGGCAACAACTGACGTTTCTTTATATTGGCTTATGCAGTGATGCTCGCGCTTGCACTGTCAGCTACAGACTTGCGATTAAGCATTCGCATTCCTGGAAATTTGCACTATAATTACAAAAATCTGCTGCGGATCGTGATTACGAATGCTTGCCACCAAATCAGGAAATATGGGGCATGCTGCGATGAGAATCGAACTGGGGGTCTGGTAGTCATGGGACAACAGTTGAAAGTTCATCTCAACAACTATTCTCCTCAAGAATGCAGTAGCTGCACCTCTGAAGACCCGTTCAGCTGGTTTACCTTTGTGCAGGAACGTATGCGTTCATTAGATTTGTTTGTTTTCCAAAGCTGTTAAAATGAAACCTTCTGTTACCTATAAGGTTCGTTGGCAGGAAAGCAACAGTATACTACGCTGGCTCATTAACTGTCCCTTCACATTAAGGTTCCACGACTGAATGGCTAACTTGCAAAATTAAGGCAGCTACTGTCGTCCAACTGTTGTTCAATAGACCAACTAAAGCCCCCATAGGTAACTACCCGGGCCAACATGCTACATAATATCCTCAGGTTCACACCAAAAACTTACTGCATAGCAGCCCGTTATGACCCGCAATTGATTATGTGATATCTGCTCCTTATGTTTGCAGCCTCTAGGATTTTTTCTGTTTTTCTTCACTCTCACTTCTAACAATGGGTACGAGTATCTCCCCACCATGACTCAAAGCATGCTTCCCACATCGCTATCTTCCAAACGTGTTTATTACCTTCATCTCTTCTAGCACTTTTTACCTGCATAGTTGTCAAAGTGTCAACACTGCCTGCTGCTACCCCCGCTCAGCCCCTCCAGAAGTTGCGTAAAAGCCACCTTCCATTTTCTGTACAAGTAGCTTGTCCTCCAATTCTAAATACTTGTACAGCTGGCAAACCTATAAATACACAACTAAGTAAGTGGTATATTCTCGGTAAAACGAGGCTCACTTATGTAGGCGCGATCAAGGATGCATACAAGCATAGCTGTTTTGGGATAATAAAACAGTTCGTTTTAATGAAACGTATAACCGAAATGTTGTAGTTCATACGAGTGAGCATTTTGTCAGGTGATAGTCCGACCTAGGAAAATGATGGCGCTGGGGTGTGTAAAATTTAGTTATACGACAAGCCGTACGCACTTCGTCCGTCCGCAATCCTGTTTGACTGAACTTCTCACGTAACCGTTGACTCTGCCGGCCCATTGACTATCCTTCCACAGTATTGCCCCTACGTCCGACGGGATTACTAAACTGAACATACCGCTGCTGCTCAAGTACATCTCACATGGGAGAAAAGTATTTTATCCAATTGTATCCTCCCCACCGCTAACACTACATGCTGTCCCTTAACTTTAGCATTTGAGCAGAAGTGCTGTTGCGTCGCAACCCGTTACAGCCTTCCCTAACTCATCTTTTGTCAATGCTTTTCGCGTCTTCAAATCTCTAGCTATGCTTGGCCCAACAGTTCATTCCCACTTCCGACTATTGGTACGACTGACTCCCCACCATAACTCTAGGCATTCGCTGCATTTTGCTTCATTCCCAATTCCGAGTACAAGCGCAACTGGCCCCGCACTAGGACCTTAATTAGACTTCTCGCATCCCTGGCTATCTTCCAAACTTGTTTATTACCAACATCACCACTAGCACCCTTCACCTACTTTGCCACTAAAGCCTCAACATTGTCTGCTACCACCACGGATGGGCTGCTCCAACCCTTGCTTTAAAGCCACCTTCCATTAACCCAACGCCTACGTTGTCTTTACTTATGCTTCATCACCGATTCCGACTATAGGCCAACTGGCCTACCCTTATAACTGGACGTATGCGTCCATTAGGTTTGTCTGTTTTCCAGTGCTGTCCGTATGAAGTCTTCTGTGACAGAAATTATGTTGGCATGAAAGCAACGGTATACTGCGCCGGCATATTGACCATCTTTTAACAGCACGTTCCCCAAGTCCGATTTGAGTACTCACCAAATTAAGCCTGCTGCTGCAAACGAAGTCTTCCTCAATAAAATAGTTAATGGTTTTTACCCTTGTTCTCTTACCTTTATCCATCGGTCATCATTCTGTCCGCCAAAACGACACTGATCACCACTTCAACGTTTAGGTTCTTAGCCTCAGGCACCGGTGTTGACTACGACTTCCCTCCTCAGTAACTTAACATTATAAAGTAAGACATGTTGCCGCACCCTTATATCTCCTTGAACCTTGTCAGTCTTATTTGACATCATTCTGAAATGGCGGTATGAGTTAGTTCCCACTAATTTAATCACACTACATTAAGCATGTTGTCTTCTAATGATTGGCACTGTTCCAGTTTACTTCGGATAGTCCTTCTCGCAATCGAATGGCCCCGGACGATTGTGGTTTAAGTATCTCATGACTCTAACTTCCCTACTATACTCAACATAGCTCTCCTCTCCTCCTTCTGCTAATCACTTCGTGTTGCACTTGCATAACATTATGGACGTCACTGCGTGGGCCCGCTTCTTCCCTTGTCAATCTGAACGCGGGATAACGACACATAAGCATTTGAAAGCTTTGGTCCCTGTAGTTGTCTCTCTTGCTGTTTACGGATTACAAATTACGGAAGTATGTGCGCTTCAGCGCTATTAGTCCCATTACCTACTTACCATACCGCTGTTTGCATACATCCGCCTTTCACCGTTTCTTTGCATTTGCCTCTCTTCTTTGAACGGTGGTGCACGAACTAACAGCTCCCTGCAAGGCATCTCAATCCACCTAGGATTGGCTTAACTTAAGCTGCTACTAACTTTGTTCAATGGTTCAATGGTTTAATGGTGTATGATGGGATAAAAAGCATAACTTTACAAGACCCACAGGATGGATATGCAAAAGAAACGTAAAACCAAAATGTTCCAACGTGGAACGTAAAGTATCAGTGGTTAAATCATTGCACTTTAACAAAGTGTTGTGTATCGTTTATTACTAAGATGAAAATCTAAGAGTCTTTCGAATGTCGTCACGTCTGGTGCGTTCACTACATAGTATGGTAATGCATTCCAGTGAGAACAGATTCTAAGTGAGAAAAGATACTTTCTACAATTCAACCGTGAGCGTTGCGTCATTAGTTTTTGGTGGTTGCCTCAGTTTTGTTTGTATGGGGCTAGAGTCAACAGTGATCTACATGGATGCTCGCTTTCGGTTAATTCCCGGTATTTGAGAGTAAGATCTCCGCGAAGCCGTCGGTATCCTAATGAGAACACACCGAGTACACGAAGAGGCATTTCGTACCTTATACCGGCTAGTCAACGCGTCGCTTCTGTGGCTCTTCTTTGGGGCTGTTCCAAGAGGCGGATTTCTCGTTTTATTCATGGACACCAGGCCTGAATTGCATATTCAGCATGAAGACGAATGTAGGAGTTAATCAACAATGGTACTAGCTGTCGCTCATAAGTGCCGAGAGCTCGCCTCAAAAGTCTCAATTTCAAGTTCGCTACACTTGCTGCTTTCGAACATTGGAGCGAATTTCCAAGCCTCTCTTGCACGCTTATACCTAGGTCGCATTCGCTAGTCACTTGTTGCATAAAATGTTGCCCCAAAAGTTATGTGTTAACGAAGCTGTTGTGCACCGTCGGCAAGTGGCCCTTGCAGCGTTCAGTGGGAACTGGTTCTTCTCTGCCCATTCGTTAATCCGGTGCAGATCCTCCTGGAGGTAGACACGGTCGGATGCTGAGCGAATTGCTCACCATATTTTAGCATCGTCTGCAAATATTTGCACTAGAGATAGAATTCTGCTGGAAGGTCATTAACGTAGACTAAAAATAGTAGCGGACCGAGGACGGATCCTTGTGAAACACCACTGGAGACGAAAAGACGTTCAGAATAGGTGTCGGCTACTCTTACCTTTATTGCTCTGTCGTGTAAGTAGTCTTCCAACCAGGTGAGCAGGCAACCGTTGATACCGTAGGCAGCAAGTTTTTGGAGGAGAAAGAAGTGATTGACCCTGTCAAATGCGTTAGAAAAATCCAGGTATTTCACATCTATGGGCACTCCTTCATCAGCCGCCCTGGTCCATAAGTCCCGAGTAATCAGCAAATTGGTGAGACCAGATCGTCTGCGTTGGAACCCCTGTTGGGCATTAGAAATTATCCGTTGACTTTCAAAGTATCTCGTCAGTTCATCTGCGGTTACCGATTCCATAACTTTTGACAAAACAGGAAGGAGAGTAATAGGTCGGTAGTTAGCAGGATCCAAGCGCTTACCTCCTTTATATATTGGAGTGATAATTCCATTTTTTCACTCAGATGGGAGTGTGTGGGAGTTAAGCAGACACTGGAAAAAGGCTGCAAGTGGTGTTGCTATGGAGGGAGCAAGGGATTTTAGTACTTTTGGGCAGATCATGTCGGTTCCAGGGGCACTGTACTCCCGGAGAGACTGTAGTTTGCTTGCAACAGCTGCTGGAGTAAAGGTGACTCTGGATAAGCAAACGACATTTGTTGGGAGTTGATAGGGCAAAGGATCCATGACATTTGTAGCTACCAAGCTAAACTGCAAGAGTGGAGCATTCGCGGCATCAACAGCAGTAGTTGTTATTCCACTGGCCGTCCTGAGTGGTGGTATTCCGTGCTTAACCTTTCTTTTGCCATTCACAAATCTGTATGGCAGTTTGGTGTTACTCGTAAATTTCAGCACCATTTTCTCCTGCCATTCGTACTTATCGACTCTAATGAGTGACGTGCAGTAGTTTCTGATGGCTTTGTAATCCTGCCATGTGATATCACATGGGCTTAGCAAATTTTGCCTCCAGATTGCATCTCTTCTGTTGATCCGTTTATGTGTTCTGCGCTGGGTCCACGTATTGGTTCGGCGCGATGCTCGTAATGGTACAACCTTCGATGCTGATTGTATGACCCAGTTAATTTGCTTTCAATTCATTCCACGCGTCATTCGCTGAGCTGTGCGTCTGTACCTCCCAGTCAACGGTTACTGCTAAGCTGCGCAGCTTATAATAGTCCGTAATATTGCGTTGAGTCTCTCTTTCTTTAGCAACAATACTGGCATAACATACATAAGCGAATGTTAGGACTGGATGGTCGCTACGGTCCAGTGGATGATCGTATGCTAATGACTAAACCACCAACTCTTCATTGGTTGTGATTAAGTCCAGGAATGATGGCTTGTTTGAACCGCGATGTCTGGTTGGTCGATGCACATGGTTATACATACTGCCATATCCATGGATTCGAGGAGTTTTGATTTAAATGGTGGCCCATTAGGGGACACTGATGCTATTGAATGAACATTAAAGTCGCCCATTATAAGATAGTGAGAGTACTTTTGTGAAACAGCATAGCGGAGGGCGTTTAACAGAATGTTATCGCTGGCTGCTGATAAGTTCGGAGGTCTATAAATAACTGCTAAGAGGCAAACATCACTCTTCTTCTGTGAACCAACATCTCGACCTGCTAGGTGCAGTCGGCAAAATAATGCGTCGGGAATAACAAGGGAATTTTCGGTAAGTGCCTCACATTTCAGATAATCTCGATAGTAGAGAGCAACACCGCCCCCGCGAGATGGACGATCATTTCTAAAGACTGACATCTTACTTAGTTCATTCTCCGGATCAAGTATGTTGTTTGAGAGCCAAGTTTCAGTGACTGCTATGAGGTCCCAAGTTGTCGTTTCATGTCAATGGCGCAGCTACGAGAGCTTAGAATACAACCCCTGAGTGTTGGTGTAGCAACATTGTATTTGCTGTCGCATCAGGATCTCGGTTCGCTGTGAGTGACCGGCAAAAATAGTGCCGGTCACTATCCTGGTTAAAGAGCCCATAGATTGCCTTTTTATTTATACATGCTTTCTAATACCAGTACTTTTCGTTGAACAGTTTAAACACGCCTTCGCTGTTCAAACCATACCCCTACAGAAACTTTTCCGTAGACTGAAGTTGTTGTGTCAGTAACGCCTGAGCCTTGAGGTAAGAAGGCACCTGTGCATCATCTATATTAAACAAAATTACATAATACCACTTAACTGAGTAAGGCTGCATGCCGTCAATCCTTTTAAAGTGTTTATTGCTGCAATCCTGTTTGTAAGTTTGCTTGGTTGTTTCTGGTTTGTGGCCCGTTTTCCTGAGGTATCCACAACTACCCTGGTATACGCGTGACAGTTCAGCACCTGTCACCGGCTCCTCTGTCCTCAACAGCCAGTTGCTTTGGAACAATTGGACTTGGACTTCACGAGCAAATCATGTTTATACCGATTCCACGTACGTTCTAAGTATATCATTCTCTTGCCAGTTTAAAGAGATGCCAGTTTTGTGGGGTCTAAACAATTGGGTTTAGCTCGGATCGCAATCAAATTACTACAACTTACCTACCTAGAGTTATGTCTCTATAGATCCCTTGTTCCTCTATGGATGACAGAGGTTCCTACCACCATCATTTTAGGTCGTCACGGAAAGGTTTAATGAATCTACCTTGTGTTCGAACACTTGATTCGGCGGTTTTTATTGCTACAATAACAGGGTTACATTTCCCTTATCCAAAACCTTTCTGATGACGCAGCTAGAAGCCGTTACTTAGACATGTAATTAAGTAACTGACAGTAACTTAAATATTGAAGAACGCTGATGCCCTTCTGTGGACACTATTTTTCTTCTTGGCTAGAACAACGAAGTTCTGCCCTATGACTAATAATTCTACTCAAGGCTTAAATAAGAGTCAATAGAAACATTCTGTGGGATTATAATTTCGTCTGGGCTGGGACAAATTTTTCATAAAGCGCAAATTGACTCACCGCCTGACATGTACAGTGTAATGAACTGGACAGAGACTTTACACCAATAGGAGTAAACCGCAACAGAAAAACCCAACACTGTTACCCCGAAATCCTCATCAAAAGCACTACTTTTCACCCGGCGCCCCTGGACAATTCGTTGTTCGAGGGGACACAACGAAGAATGGCAAACCTTGGCTAAGCATTTCGGCTATCCAAGACAGCAATTCGGACGTCATTTGACAGCGAATAGCCTAGTGAACAAGCAATTTGTAGTATACCATTCCAGTTATAAAGTACCACACAAACGAGTCGATGGCAGCTTTCCAGGACGTGGTGCATCGTTGCCTGATACTTCGTACTTTACTTACTTGTACAACGATCTTGTCTCTAGGCAGGCGTTAGCAATCCACCTATACGGCTAATGATTCCGGAGGATATTTAAAAGACATTTTCAGCATAATTATTGTTGCACAGTGTACATGCTTTTGTCTCAAGCACAAGTGTTGTAACTTAAGATATTAATAATGTTCAACTCCATGCCTGTTCTTGCGGTCTTCTCTCGGCTGTCCCTCACTTTCCCTTTTCTCTGAGGTCCGGGAATTCTTGGAGATCTGGGATTGGACTGAGGAACAGTTTTGGCCCAAGACGGACGCAACAACCCACAAGGACTTACCTGGAGCATGGTAGAACTCCGAAAGGACCGAACTGCAATCACCATAACCCTTGTCCAGTATGGAGAAATGGACATATCCTCATACTCCCCAAAATTATACATCTGTAAAACCTGGACAGCGGAGAAGTTGAACTTTCGCTCACCTGGACATACCATAAGATGAATTATCACGAGGTCCCTCTCCTCCACCGATCTCAAAAATAATGGCGACCCCGATCAAGTTCAAGTTCAAGTTCAGTTGGGACCGGAACGATAGGATAATCCCATGAATGTTCCCTCTTTTGCGTATCGTCGGATCGGGAATTGACAGGTCTGCTTGAGATGTTGAAAATTCTAAAACAAAGACCGCATCACACCCTGTCCAACCAATTACTGCCCACCTTTTCCTGCCCAGCAGTCCCTGCCGGGCCGGTTTATGTGAAGTAAAAGAGTGAAGGGTAAGTTAAGAAAAGAAAAGGAGGAATGTCAGCTAAATAATGATACTACCAAGGTGAGAAGAAGATTAAAAAAGAACGATCAAATTACCTGTCCAACTAGCAGAGGAAATTGGAAGCCATTACTCTGCGAAAATCCGAAGGTAAAACCAGTCGTCAAGCGGCTTTGCCAGTTCAACATTAATGTTCAAAATACTTTACGGCAGTGTTGCAGGACGTGGTGGGTTTTCGCCTGGCAAGCGTTCTCCCTATAAAAAGCCACAAATGTCTGTTTAACAACACTGCGACGTGGCGGATGTGACTCGCCACCGAATAAAGTCACAGCCCACAACTACAAACTGGCAAGTCGACTAGACTAACATATCAAATCTTCCCGACTCTGTTTTAACTACACACGCTTGAACCCAATGTATCGTCGTGATACACGTCGGTTTTTAAACCTTGATCATGCCTGCGTTGGTGTGTCTCTATGAAACTGAGAATAAATTATTTATTTATTTATTTATTTATGAGTGCCATAGTTGCAAAAAGAATTACACGGGAGCAAGTAAGTTGCGTTGACGTTAGAGGCACCTATACCGCCATTGAACCGATGCGATAAAACGATTATCGCTATGTGCCGATTCCTTTCCGATGTACTATACTATACAATGACGTACTGTTCCCGTTGGGTTTGACATTTTACTTCGTCTATACAACAGATTGGCCATGTGCAATGAAACTGCTGATAGGCGTCTCTGCGCTTCCGCATTCCATCCGCTTAATACGTGCGTTTTCATAAGCCCCGGTAAACTCAGTATGGCTGAGGAACAACTGGAACTATAACTATGCTCCCTCTCATTACTAATCTGCGGAGACGAACATGAATTGTCGACATCTTGATAAGCGCTAGTCGGTTAATTGTGTGGATTGTTCACTTGCCGCAGAATTTCCAGGGAAATTTCTCTTCGAATGCATAGTCCAATGTGGTCACACGAGGGACAACCATTGAGCATTGTATTCCGATTTTCAAGGTTTACACTTTATGCGTACTGTAAGCGGGCAATCGATGATAGCCTTTGGATACAAAGGTATTCGTCGAACTAGAGACATACACAATAATTTGCCTCCGTAACATTGATCCATAGCAAGCCCACAATTCGCTCAATGGCACCGCACACACGTCAATTACGAATGAGCTAATGGATAGACTGAAGCATTAATCTGCGATGCACCGGCACTCTAAACGTCGTGATACTTTGCATTGAGCAGCTGGTCAAGCTGGGTTTATGTAATCTACAAATCGATTGCTAGTAGCAGGACATACGTAGGATAGTCTGGTGAGTAATACCATGAAGTTTACATAGTAATGTGAATCGCGGCCGAATGATAATAATAATAATAACACGAAGAGAAAGATGTCGTGGCTCAACGTCTCGGTATGTCACCGCACTAGGCCCCACTAAAGAAGGTAGCAAGAATAGCATAGCATAGGTCATGATGAGTACAACATTTTAGTGGGCAACAGGTGAACTCATTGCGAAATACAACCGAGTTAAGTGAGCTCAAGAAAGGTAGGTTATGTGTGGCTGCTCCGTTCTAGGCAGGTGCAATAAAGATACCACATCGCACCAAGAGAGTAGTTAATCATTCTAGAATGAAACTGTACCCAAGCGCAACTTACATGCGGGATATAGAATAAGGCTGACACAAAAAATATAACGGCGATGGCGTAAGCAACTTTCCAAGTTAGCAGGGAGATGGTTCGATTAGATCCACTGCATGCTATCCGTGTCGTATGGTAAAACCAGAGCCGGTTCGGATCGGTTCTTGTCCGAGGTGAGCGTGAAGGAACAGGGAGCTAGAACCACCAGGCAGCCCGTCATGTGTTACTATTTAGTGCATCCTGGTCATTCGTTCTGACCGCCAGCATATCTCGACCAATTCATCAGTGTGTGGAATACTGCCTATGCCCAAGCATTTCGATTTGGATATCACAACGTATTGCCGTTGTTCCGAAATCAATCTTGATGATTGGTCTGAATCTCAGTGCGTTTACCTGAAGGCAGTAGCAGTACAAGGGGGCGTATAGAGACACTTGAGATGGGATACATTGACCTCCTATTGCCGCCCGCAATAAGTCACGGTGTCACACAAGAAGAAATGTAATAAGATCCATCTGTCAAGTGGGAATGTATTGAGGCACGAACAGGTTAGCGGGATTTGTGCTTTAGATGCGTCCCATTTAGACATCGAGCCAGCAGATAATGGTGTTACGTGAGTGAAAATGTCATCAGTCTGTCAGGCTGAAGTGTGAGACTTATAAGTGTTTCTAATTCGCTTCCACTTAGTCATTCAACGTGAGAGGTCCGTTGACATACCAAATGTTCCTGGTGCGAATTACAGTACTGCATCGTTGCGAACGGGCATTTGTTCACACTTTTGTGTGGAGTACCACAAACTGGATGAGGAACAATAACCCTCATGCACCATAACATTACGTACGTGCATGAGTTTGGATTGAATGAAAGAATAACAGCCATGTTCCTTAGTTTTAGGAAATCGCACGTTGAATTATGAGTAACCAATACGACTGTCAGTGGTTAGTTAGCGTTTGGATGTGAACCTAAACGACAGACTTAAGTTTAGTCAGAAGTGTGGTATCAACAATATACTGAGATAGATATAAAAATACTTAGGCAAATGCGGTGAGTATGGTTACCAGGTAGAATGATGCACAACAACTTTACCGTAAAACGTAGTGGACTTATGGTTCCTGTGTATTTTAGATACTGTCTTGCTAAAAGCGTTATTAGACGATAATACCATACATTTCCTGATGGTCCTCTTGACGCTATCAGTACATTACGATGCCCCTTGTTTTACCATCGGACTACGCAACAGTGTGCAAAAGGTTTTAGCACATTTACAAGAAGTACCTTGCACAACATCTAATTATCTAATATCTCAACTGAGTATGTCGTGGGACACCTAGGCGCGATGGTAGCTTCACAGCGGGGTTTGGAATGGAACCGCATAGACATTACTGGGAAAACAATGAACCAGTAAATCGCCATGCCCATGGTGTGAGTTGCAATGAAAACATTGAGCATTGCATAGTTAATCATATGAGGATAAACCAATAACGAGTAACAAGAGCCTCGGCAGATGGCGCAGGTAAGGTGGTTAGCTGTACGTATGATATTCCCATGCAACCTAGATTGCTCAACGTAATTTTACCGCTTATAATTTGCTAACAATCTGTCATCGTACATCTCGGTTTTAGCTAAGCTTCGCAACAAATCAATTGTTTCTGTGCTGGAGTTATTTTCCAATTAAATATTCATTTAAACACGACCGTACCACCACAGTTGGACTAAACTACTTTTAAGTCAATCGACATAATTGGCAATTTCTAATTTAAATTGCAGCGGGAACGTTTGCTCTTCTGCACCTTATCACAATAATAGCTGACTTATCCTAACTTCTGTATGAACGATGTACAGCGGAAAATATAGCTACATTTATTCTTGTGACTAATATATTAAACAGAACATGTAGCATCAACATCAGCATTTTAATTGCTAGTCAGTGACTTGCCAGGATTATTCAGTTTACACACGGACAAGCCAACATTAGGACAATTGCAACAACGTTTGTGGGTCTTGAACAAACTGCATTCCAAAGCGAGGAAGGGTTGTAGACTACTTGAGCTCTAGGGATTACTGTTGTTTACAACGTCCAATTGCTCAGTCGAATGCACGAACGAATGTGGAATATTGTGAGCAGAAACCTCTCGGTAGAAGGGAGTTAACGCGACCCATTACGCAAAGACGCAGCAGCCAACTGAATTTTAGCTTTGTTTGCACTATTTATTGTGGCTCTATCTCGGTTGGTTTGCTTCTGCGTAGGCCTTACATAAACCTCAGTAGCATTTGTATTCGCCCACCTCATGTAGACAACTATGAGTGTTTTAATGTAAGTGCGTCTAAGCTGTCGCATTCCGCTAGGCAAATTATGTCGGGTTACCCCTTGCGATGAGTATCTTAATAAAGACGACAAGTGAGCTGGCGAATCGAGATGGTAAGTTGATTCCTCACAATAAATTCATTCGGCCGATCTACAGAAACGGATATAAAGAATTCATCCTAAGTTCTTGTGTTGACGAGCACAATCAAGGTGCTCCAGTTAATGATGCACATAAGGCGGTATACTACGACCGCAGCTGTTTCTGTGGGATAGGCACGAGATCGCTTTAAGTAGATCGAGCAACGCACTAATCTGTGATCGGTCTCTGGGAAATGCTGGCCAAGGGATATGGGTTGAAGAAAAGCCAGGAGTAAATATTATGTCAAGAATGGGTTGCACACTGGTTGGAACAGGTACAAGTTGCCTCCAGCTGCCCAAATTAATACACGCTAATAGATATGCGTACGTTGCTTTTGCAGCAGATAAGAACCAGTTTCTTTCAGGCAGGCTGCAGTAAATAAATTAATATTCTATTCTCGAGTATGCAAGGAACGCCCGTGGAGGCATGATCAGGTAGGTGCAACTGTACAGACATTTTATGGCAATTGTAACAGCGACAGTAGAAAATTGTTCGTGCCTTCATGATTGGAATGGCACAATGGTGGACATGTGAAAGAATAATTGAGCTGCTGTGAGAGCGGGACCCGTTTGTAAGGACATAATTAGTCATACCTCAGCTAATAGTAGATTAGGAATCCCGAATGACCAATTAGATAATTGAAGAGCAGCCAGTTCGTATTCGCACAAAAGCTTTAACGCCTTCACTTAACTAACAGTAAGTGCGCTTTCAATCTCATTGGTGCTATCGCGTGACATGTACATGTACCTAACTAACCCCTACGCTCTCAGGATTTCAGCCGTTATCCATCCTGAGATCCGTGCCTCAGCTGCATCCATATTTTTTGAAATTGTTGCCGGGTAAGTATTTTAATATAAATAGCGCTCTCACCCGTTATTTATGCACACGAGCTTGTAGATTTAGCTGCTAATCAGCAAGTGAGTAAACAGTTGCTGTGGCTTTAGGGGAAACCCATGTCCCCGTGACACGTATTGTATCAGGAGCAGCCGTAGCGGACAAAGGACGCAGGTGCAGTTTATGGTTTAGTGTTCTAGCATTTATACGCAAGAGTGAGAGAACCAGCCATGTATGCTAGCGTAACGGGTGACACGATTAAGGCGTTGATAGCTACTTTACTAGCTGCAGAACGTTTAGGGTGAGTAAGGAGATGTTGCAGTGGTTGGTCAGACGGTGGCAGGTTTGGTGCGGGGTAAACCGGTTGTGGCTCATCACCCACGGTCTAGAATGGCTCGTGCTGCGGAGAAGGAAACAGTGTATCGTTTGGCCTAGGTACCTGAAACGACGGCAAACGTCCGTAGGATGTAGCGGGTTTAAAATTGCATGGCTGCGCGGCGAGTTGAACGGAGCTCTGTAGATTGTCAAATATAATGCTCGCCATTGGTGGCTTGTGTGCAGTAGAGGTACGCTGCGTGGTTACGCTGTTATTTGGGTAGGATACAGCAGAATTCGTCTTGGTTGACCAAAATACCATTACCGTAACAGGATACCATTGCGGCGTTTTCACAATTTGATAATACAGTGCGCAGGACCCTATAAGCTCCTGTCCTCAATTTAATTACATCTGGGAAAGCACAATCTTTTAGCCATTCTCTTAACCGTTATCCAATGTTTCGCAATACCATTAACTGCAACGATTGTGCTCTTAAAATCGCCCGTCGCTATGTCATCCACAAGAGTGAGTGCAATTAGAATGAACCCCACGTTGTCCCCACCGGCTTGCGAAGAGCTTAGCTACGGATTTTGTTATAGTCAAGGCGTGTATGGAGGACATAACCTCCATAGGTAAATTTCCAGGTGCGTTTCCTCTACTGGCCCATTTAGCATTAGTTGCCTTGGAGGTTTTAGACACGGTGTTGCCTAAGAGGCCATAGGTCACGCTGCTTTTTGATGGATTTGCCGGTCCCATGTTGACTGAAACTTGTTTGGTTATTAGGTTTCGGTGCAGCCCAAATAATGCTTCGCAGCTGTGGCCCGAAAGTAATCTGGCGCAGCATAGTTGCGGTTCAAAGTTGTTCACGATTGGCTATGAATGAACTCAAAACGGTCTCATCTTTACATTCGATTTGATGGGGTAGCAAATCTGGGTACACGCTTTGTCTGCAGTTGAAGCTGCAATGGAGTCACTGCAGTGCCATTAACCGTGCTGACTGCAAGCGTAAATGCGTCTACCGATAAAGTGTCAGGAACATTGAACACTGGTGCGCTACGCGACCCGTTCCATCGCGCGGCACAAGCGGGTGTTATGGCCTCCGCTCTTAATAGTTTCAGCGTTGGTGTCGTGCATCCCAGTGGCTCAAGTTAACTCTGTGGTATCTTCCAAACACAAGACAGTTCGGCGCGTAGCGCTAGCGGCTTTGGTCTCTGAATGGAGGTATTGCTGGTTTTGCTTCATGCGTCGTTATGTTGTCCTACCAACTAAGCGTTAACGGGGATATTTTATAGTTGTGGTAGTGCTTTTCAACCATTGTCTCGTCCGTTATTGCGGAGATAGTTTTGTTTTTAGTTGAGCACATAGTTTTAACTGAAAATTTTACTGCAGCACCCTGAGGTTGGCTACGTGGTACCCTGCATATTGTGCTTTTGTAGATATTATTGGTTGCAGGGTTTGCAAAACCTTCTAAGCGAGAACCTTGCAATGCAGTATCCATAGTAGACGAGTGGTCTAGTTTCACAGTAAGTGGGTCGCTTAAGTTCCCAATGCCGAATATTTGTCAGAGCTCGGTAGAACACACTTAATCGGAGCAAGTTCCACGCTCAAGCAGTCTTTACGACGTAGCGAAGCCATGCTTGCAGGTACTGACGTTAAGACAAGGCATATTTTGCCAATACTAAATTTGCCGTGGTAAGAGAGGAACTTCAGAGCCAAACTCTTGTCATCAAACTTGAATAAAAGGGTATTAATACTTTGCGACCTCTTTTCAACGATGTGCAAGGCAGAAGGTGGTGTTTCAAGCCCAGCATTTTCATCTGTATCTAACTAATAAATAAATACGTATTTATTTTCAACATAGCACAGCACGCCTTTTGCCGTAAGCAGAATACTGCAGTGTTGCACATAATAGTAATTTGAGCAGGTCCAAAAGCAGGTTTATTACATAGGTAGTTAGTAAGGTGATCCCATATGGCCCAAAGAATAAAGGGGTTTGTTCACAAGCGCACCGAGGCTTACCCTGGCAGGCAAAATCAGAATTGCAAAGACAACCTATTTCGTTGAGTACGCGCTGTAAATATTAGGAGTACAGCGATTCTCAGATTGGATTATTTTTAGGAGCGGCCCCGTTGGATTTGCCTACACGGTGCGAGTTACATGAGCAAAACATGTAGACCAACCGTTACAAAGGTTCTACAGATAGTGGCATGTCACTGAGCAGACATGTATATGTAGATGAATAAGGTCGGATATATGCGCAGAACAAGAGCAATGTGGTACTGGTCAAACTGCCAATAGGTGGTAGGGGTGGGTGACATTATGGAGTGGCGTCACGTCAGCAACGTTGCAGTGTTTTAAACAATTTCAGGCGGTCTGCAGCCTTATACACCACTCCCTTATTTAGACCTTTTATCTGAAGCATCACCTCGGTGCAACTCGTGTTAAGGAAATTCCCAGCCAACCCCGCATGTTTAACCTCCGAAAAGCTCTCAGGGTGACTCATCGTCGCATTTGCTGCCAGTCTACCAATAACTAGGTCTAATTTGTTAATGAGCACTTTGATTCGTACTGCCTCACTTATAAGCGCAGTCATTTGGCTAATCATAGAAAAGTTTGCTTTCCAGTTAAAGAAGGAATGAAACTAGAAAGCGCGATAAGCAAAGTTTGGAGTCAGCTAAGAAGGGCTTATTGATAAAGATTACAGAATCCCATGAAATTTTCAGGTAATATAAACGCATAGTTGGGTTAGCTGAACCAAGGGATGTTATGTCTCAGAAATCTGGGTGAATTTAGAGAGCAGGAATCCGATATGGCAAGACTCAGGTAGTCGGCGAATTGTATTAGGACGTACAGTAATGTCGAAAAGCCTATAACAATAAAGGGTGAACAAGTCTAGCACGCTCTAGGTGTAAATGAAACGTATTAAATAAATAAATAAATAGTTTATTCTCAAGTTTATAGAGACACACCAAAGCAGGCATGATCAATGTTTCCAGGCAGTTGTGTTTCACAACGATGCTTTGGGTTCATTTGGGAGTAGTTCTACCGGACAAGTCACTATAAGTGCAATGAAACGCTACGTGTAGACGGAGAGTATCGTATCCTTGTACGCGTCGAGAAAAGGTTGAACTATGACTCTAGTGGACTTGCCAGTAGGGTATTGTGGGCAGTAAATTTATTCAGTGGCGAGTCACCTCCACCACGTCGCAGTGTTGTTACATAGACATTTGTGGCTTTCTTGTTGCGGGCCCGTCAAAAATCCCCGCAAAAAACGCGCCAGTAACTCCGGCATAATGGCTGTGGGAAACGGAGTCCAATTTCTCCCCACAACGCAGCAGTGTTCAGCCACTCCGAGGCGCGTCCCAACTGCGAACCTTTTGACAATGCTCATTTGCAATCTACCACCTCTGCGTGGGGACTGTTTTTCCTAACTTAATAACCCATAGCACTGACTGGGATCGCCCTTTGTCGGTCGTAAAAGAGCCTACAGAGGACCACTTGTCTTTTCTTTCTCTTCGCCTCAGTTGGGAGTCGGTCGGGTCGCGTGATTGCGTGTGAATCGTTAGCTGGCCAGCCTTCGCGTCTAAGTCATTAGCGCGCGTCTATCGTACCCCCTCTTGTGTGCGTCCGTTTTCGAGGCCTCAGCGTCTATACGAACAAGTGCGGCTAAGATCGTTCCCACGCTCGTTCAATTTTCCGTCTCACCGGCTAAGCTAGCGTCATCGTAGGCGTGCTCCAACCGTGCGAGCGACAATCTTGTCACGCAATTACCTCAAGAGGCGGCGTTCCCTCAATCTATAACAGCGGCGACGACTAAGGCAATCTACGCAATTATAACAGTGGCGACAGAGTTGACGAACCATGACTGACGAATACGCAGATTTAAAACTGATGCTGCAGCAACAGCTTAAACTGATGTCCGTGCTAACCGAAAAGCTTTCCAGTTCTTCCCTTCATGCAGGTCTGAGCGCCAATTCTCAGTCAGTGGACCAGGTGGTTAGCGGCGTCAGCCAATTTCTGTACGACGCCAAGGCCGGGGTAACGTTCGAATCCTGGTACAAGCGGTACGAGGACCTGTTCACCGTTGACTTGGCTCGCCAGGACGACGCGTGGAAGGTCCGCCTGCTTCTGCGCAAACTTGGTACCCTCGAACACCAGCGTTACACCAATTTCATCTTGCCAAGGAACCCACGGGACGTTACCTTTGACGACACGGTCCGAACGTTGTCACAGACTTTTGGCGAGCAGCCCTCTCTGTTCAATGCTCGTTACCAATGTCAGCAGCTGGCCAAACGTGATGCCGACGACTTCATCACGTACGCGGGCATGGTCAACCGTGAATGCCAACGTTTTCAACTTGGCTCGCTCACCGAGGACCAATTCAAATGCCTGATCATTGTCTTTGGCCTCCAGTCTCCACACGATGCCGATATCCGGACGCGCCTCCTGTCCAAGCTACAACAGGATGGATCAGTCACACTCCAGAACCTGGCCGAGGAGTGTCAAACGCTGCTCAACCTGAAGCACGATTCTGCCATGATCCAGAACGCCGCCGCACCTGGTATGGTCCAGGTAGTCACAGCACCGAGGGCGCAATCGTCCGTGCGCCTCACCCAATCCAACAGAGCGAAGTCCCCACCCTACGCTTGCGGATTCTGTGGTGCCTGGCATTTCCATCGGGACGGCGATTTCCGCTAGCATCGTGGTCAACGTTGTGGCAGGATGGGGCACCGGGATGGTTACTGCCATCCTCCATCTCCCAAGGGGGCCAAAACTGGGCTGGCTCCCACCCGCGATCCAAAGAAGAGGTCCCGACCCAGACGCACACCCAAACCTGGTCCGGTTGGCAGCTCCCTGAGCCTGCTGGCCACGTTCCAAATCAACGCTGCGGATCGGAGAAAATTCGTCGACGTCCTGATCAACGGTCAGTCGGTCCGATTGCGGTTGGACACTGCGTCGGACATCACAATCATCTCCGAGGATCTCTGGCGATCCCTTGGCAAGCCACCTTTCGAACCGACCTCTCAATCTGCCACCAGCGCCTGTGGTGGTCGCGTGCAGCTAACTGGGCGGCTGCACTGCTCCGTCTCCTTCCGAGACGTCACGTTCAACGCGACCTGCTACATCACAAAGGCGAAGCTCAACGTACTTGGTCTCGACTGGCTCGAAACCCTTGGCTTGGCCGATCTTCCTCTTCGGGCCATCTGCAACAGTACGTGCTCCGGCTGTACCCAACGACCGAACCGATGACAAAGCCAATCAGTTCGCCCCCATGCCTCAGAGTTGTCCACAAGCCTCAAAGATGCCACCACACCAATCACCTGTTCCTTGGCATCCGCCAGAAAAACCGTGGTCTCGAGTGCACATCGATTACGCTGGTCCCATCGATGGCATTTCCTATCTGGTCGTGGTCGACGCCTATTCCAAATGGCCGGAAGTGGTCGCCGTCAACCCACCAACCGCATCCGCCACGCTGGCTTGTCTCCAACGAATCTTCAGTCAACATGGCCTTCCCGATGTCTTGGTGTCCGACAATGGTACCCAGTTCACGTCTCCTATCTTCGAAGACTTTTGCCGCCGACATTGCATCGAACACCGCTCACCGCCGTACCATCCCCAATCCAATGGTCAAGCGGAGCGATTTGTCGACACCTTCAAGAGGGCGCTTTTGAAATCTCGCGGGGAGGGGACCGTGGATGAGTGTCTTCAGGCCTTCCTGCTCTCGTACCGGTCCACACCGAATCCAGCTACGCCAGGAGGCCAGTCACCAGCTGAAGCATTGATGGGCCGCAAGCTACGCACAACCAACGAAGCGCTCATTCCGACTGAGAAGCCACCTATTCACTCTGGTCCCTGCAACAAGCACAAAGAATTCGTCGTTGGAGCCCCGGTCTACGCTCGAGATTACAGAGCAGGTCATCCTCGCTGGATCGAAGCAACAGTGACGGCCAGGCGAGGTGACATGCTGCATGATGTCTCCGTAGGTGATGACACCTGGGTTCGCCATCGAAATCAACTTCGTCCGCGCCACGAAGAAACCTCCATGCCAACCAGCCATCCCGTGCGCCTGCCGCTGCACATCCTGCTGGATACTTTCGGAGTGGCCACACAACGACAGAGCACGGTCGAAGCCGCTCAGTCGCCGCCGCATCTCGAGAACCCACCTTGCCGACGAACAGAAAGAATCCGGAGGTCACCGAAATCCCTCCAGGTCAATCCTCGCCAGAAGCGGTACTCTTTCTCTTCAAAGGGAGGTGTTGCGGGCCCGTCAAAAATCCCCGCAAAAAACGCGCCAGTAACTCCGGCATAATGGCTGTGGGAAACGGAGTCCAATTTCTCCCCACAACGCAGCAGTGTTCAGCCACTCCGAGGCGCGCCCCAACTGCGAACCTTTTGACAATGCTCATTTGCAATCTACCACCTCTGCGTGGGGACTGTTTTTCCTAACTTAATAACCCATAGCACTGACTGGGATCGCCCTTTGTCGGTCGTAAAAGAGCCTACAGAGGACCACTTGTCTTTTCTTTCTCTTCGCCTCAGTTGGGAGTCGGTCGGGTCGCGTGATTGCGTGTGAATCGTTAGCTGGCCAGCCTTCGCGTCTAAGTCATTAGCGCGCGTCTATCGTACCCCCTCTTGTGTGCGTCCGTTTTCGAGGCCTCAGCGTCTATACGAACAAGTGCGGCTAAGATCGTTCCCACGCTCGTTCAATTTTCCGTCTCACCGGCTAAGCTAGCGTCATCGTAGGCGTGCTCCAACCGTGCGAGCGACAATCTTGTCACGCAATTACCTCAAGAGGCGGCGTTCCCTCAATCATAACAGTAGCTACGCAATCTATAACAGCGGCAACGACTAAGGCAATCTACGCAATTATAACATTTCTATTGGGAGAGCGCTTGCCAAGCGAAAACCCACCACGTCCTGCAACACTGCCGTAAAGCAGTTTGAACACTAATGTGTAACTGGCAAAGCCGCTGGACGATTGACTTCATATTCGGTTATTCGCGGTCAAATGGCTTCCAATTTCCTCTGTTGGCTGGACAGGTAGTTTGATCAGGGCCGCCATAATTTTTGAGGCCGGTTGAGGATGGGAACATCAAGAATAGTTGTCTTGTTGTTAGTCCAGGTGAGCAAACTTTTAAAGCTTCTGCTGTCTGGACGTTTCAGATGTTTACTTTTCGTGAGTGTGAAGACGCATCTAGCTCTCCATACTGGACGACGATTGTGGTAGTGATTGCACTTGAGTCCCTTTGGTATACAGACATGCTCCAGGTAAGTCATTGTCGTTTATTACGTCAGCCTTGGGCGAATACTGTTCCTCAGTTCACTCCCAGATCTCCAAGAAATTCCGGACCTCGGAGAAAAGAGGAAGTGAGGGACAACCGAGAGACCGCAAGAACAGGCGTAGAGTTAAACATTATAAAAGTTTTATGTTACAACATTTATTGTTGAGAAAAACAATGTACACTGTGCAACTATGATTTTACTGAAAGTGCCTTTTGATTGTCCTATAGAATCAATAGCCGTATGGGTAGATTGCTGACCTCTGCGTAGAGACAGGAACGTTGTACCAGTAAATAATCCACGAACTATCAGTTTAGTATGAGGCAAGAATTACGTGGGGAGAGAGGAAAAAAGTTAGAAGACTGGTGGTGATTGAATGATACATGAACAGCACGTAGCCAGCATAATACGATAGGGAGCGCAGAATAAGAGTTAAAAATAAATAGTTTGCCGCGAGAGAGATCTAAAGGTCAATTGGTGGTAAGGCAGCGGAACTATTGGATGCAGACATACTAAGAGAATGAAGGTTACAGAGATAAGGAGTGGCTTCTAACGAGCTCTGGATAATTGCAGATGCATGTTGCCTAGGACCACTAGCTGCTTCTAAACGGGTGCCGAATTTAAGACGAGGGACAGATGGTGGCGCTTGGAAAGACTAGCAGTTGCCAGATGTAGCCATTCCAATAAGACGCTTGGTCACTAGTGTATGCCTAAAGGGTCACAACCTGCATCAACACGCCAGCGGTAAGTGCTACAGACTTGCTAAAATAATAAATGCTAGAGAGACAGTGAGTGTATCCTAGCGAGCTCCAGGTCTGCGCGGAGGTGAATGGGGCCCACGCCGGATCGCTGCAAAGAGGTGAAGGAGATCAGAAGTGTGACAGATAGTGGCGCTGTGAGAGAGAGGATCAGTGGCCAGCAGCGGCATCCGAATTAAGCCATTTACTTGCCATTGGATACCTATTGTGACAGCATAAGCCAACAAACCAGTGGGGAAATGTGATGCAAACAATCCAAGAGAATAACTGTTGTGGAGATAAGGAGTAGTTCCTGGCGCAAAGACGTATGCTACCCACAATGACTCGCTGCAGCTGAAAAGTGGTGATGGAGGTAAGAGGAAGAACCGATACTTTTGCTAGGAGAAAGAGTATCGGTGGCGAGGAACGGCATTCGGATTAAACCTTCTGCGTGCAGTGGATACTTACAGTGGCAGAATAAGTCAACAAACCAGCGAGGGCATGTGATGTAAACAATTCAAGAGAATAAAAGTTGGAGATAAAGAAAGGCTCCGAGCGCCACGATCCAGGTTATCTGTAATGAAGCGCTGCAGCTGAACAGAGGTAATGAAGAGAAAACGAAGAATTGCTAATGGAACTAGAGGGGAGAGAATCAGTGGCCAGCAATGGCATTTGGATGAAGCTTGCTAGTTACTAGTGGATACCTACAATGTCCCAGGTTTAGTCAGCATTGCATATGCCGCTTAAGTCTCGGTAGCATAGGAGCAGTCAGAGGAAAATAGCTTGGTATAGTGAGACTAGATGACTGCAGGGCAGTGATAAATGGCACTCCAGTTGAAGACGGAATAAAAACAAAAAGAGCGATAAAAATGGTTAGAGTCAGAGTGAGGAGTGTTTATTGTGAAAGAGTGGAAAAGCCCACGAGGCTTTCCAGGTGATGTAAATAGAACGTTGGTTCTGCCGAACCAAGATTTGTAAGGTTGAAGACGCCTGAGGGAAATCGGATAGCAGGAGGCCGATCTAGTGGGACAGGAGTAGTCTTCGCTTTGGAAGAGCACGTACCATAAGGGTGGGATAAAGGCTACAACAATAAAGAGTGAACAAGTCTAGTAGCCTCTCGGGTAGGGAAAACCTAGTGCTGCGACTGCAGAGCGTATGCCGCTTAAGTCTTTGTAGCATAGCAGCAGTCCGAGAGAAGTAGACGGGTCAGGTGGAACTAGTTCACGACTGAAGAAGGAATGAAAACAAAGTGCGTGCTAAGGAAAGTTTGGGGTCAATATGAAATAGGTATATCGTTAAAATGTGGGAAAACCCACAGGGCTTTCCAGGTAATGTACATAGTTCTTTGGGACATTGAACCAAGCGAGATAATGTCTCAGAAGTCCGAGTGAATTCAAAGGACAGGAAGCCGATCTGGCGAGACTCGATGAGTCAGAGCGTTATATTAGGACGTATGGTAAAGGTGCGAATAAAGGCTATACTATATAAAGTAAACAAGTCCCGCAGGTTCTTGAGCTAGGGTAATCATAGCGATGAGTCGGCAGAGCGTATATCTTTAAAGTTTCGGTATCATAGAAGCAGTCAAAGGGAAATAGACTGGTTATGTGGGACAAACTTTCGACGAGGCAGTGAGTGCTGGCCCTCCAGTTGTAAAAAGAATTAAAACAGAGCGCGATAAGAAAATGTTAGGGTCGGGATGAGAAAAGTTTATTGGTAACGAGTGAAAAACCACGAGGCTCTCCGGCTAATGTCAACAGATGCATTTGGTCAGCCGAGCAATAAGGGTTACGTCTCAGATGTCTGAGTGAGTCCGGAGAGCAGGTGGCCCATCAGTCGAGACTAGATTAAGCCGTACATTTAAAGTGGGTAAATTGGCTATACCAGTAAAAAGTGAACAAGCCTAGTAGGCGCTGTTGGAGAGCGAAGCATTACCTCGAGTCCGCGGAGCCCAGACGGTTTGCGTTACTGTAGCGTAGAAGTAATCAGAGAGTAGGAGATTTGGTCTTAGCAGGGCACTGAGAGATGGCTGTCCGATTGAGGATTGGGATGCATACAGAGAGCGCGGTAATAAAAGTACTGGGTCAAGAAGAATGGTGAAGAAGCTAATGAGGCACACAAAGCGATCAGCCATCCAAACAATGACTGTTAACGTAGCAGTGAGCTGAAGAAAGTCGGAGAGCAAGGTATATTTCAGGCAAGACTTGCTTAATCTGCGTATTGCGACTGAGTCGTACAGGTAATGTGGAAAGAGCAATAAAGTGGGCCGGCAGACACAAACACATTATAAATGGAAGGAGCTGAAGTAATAAAGAGTGCGCAGTTCCATCAGGCACTCGAGGTGGGGGCACATAGCAGTAAGTCAGCAGAGCCTAGCCCGGTTGCATTTTTGTAAGTTTGAAGGCAGTCTGGGGGAGTAGAACGGTCAAATGAGACTGGGACAGGGCAGGGTACTGAGTGTTAGCAGTTCGATGGAAGGAAGAATGAACACAGAGAAGGCAGAAAGGAAAAGACAAGGTCGAAGTGGAGAAAGCTTTACTGATTAGAAGTAGACAAGCCAACGAGGCACTCTAGGTAATGTAGACCGGGGGTTTGGTTTTCGCAACATTGGCCGGTACCGTCGCAGTAGTCTGAGAGAAGTCGGAAATCTGGAGACCAAGCAGACGGGAGTAGATTAGTCGGCGGATCAAGACTAAGTCATTTAAGTAAGGTTTGAGGACGAAGAAAAGGAGTAAAATTCTAACAAAATTACTTCATTATACACCTAGGCAACCGGTGTGGTTTGTTGAAGAGATGGCTAAGTTCGAATGCTTGACTTGATCAGAACCATTTTTGCTTGGCGGTCATTTCCGTTGCAAGGCACGACTGATCTGTGTGCTATGCATCATCCGTTTCCCTAGCTAGAGGGTAAACGGTGCCGTTTTTTATAGCTACATAACAGGGAATCTTTTACTGTACCAACAAAAGTTTACCTGCAACCTGATCTGACTTTGTGAATCCCTCTTCGGGCTCCCCCTGCAGTCTTCTTGCTTAAACGATGGAAGTGTTTGGGATAGGTAACTTAAACCCTGCGGCTTTGTTTTCCTAGGGCGGCCGTTTGTCACGATAACAGCCGGGTGCCGACGGTTAAGTTGTGGGTTTGTGGTCCATGGGGTTGCGCGTACGGCTGGGACCTGCCATTTTGTGTTAACTGCGGTGTATATATGAGTCTCCGGAAATGCTATAGTGCAGGCGCGAGCTCTTGTAGAATTGTGCGTGATGGACCATGCCTTGTTATATTTCCTACGAAAGGGGCTGCAGTAGTTGGGGTACTTCTCAGCGACCTGACATTCTGCATAAGTCCTGATGTGTGAGAGAACTGAAGCGAAGTAAAAGGAGCTGTTGTATTCATGCTTGAGGTCGAGTTGACAACAGCAGCAGGCTGTCGTCTTCGGCGGCTTGCCGTATATCCGTATGTTTTGGGCTGATGACGGTAATTTGGCATTTGGGCGGTTTGATTGGTTGGTCCGAATAGCTATGGATTTCCGAATGGCTGTCTGGACCTGGTCGGAGCAACAAACCCGGGTAACACTCAATAGGCCGGAGCACTATGTGTAATAGTCACCGGCTGCAGTTTCACACGGTCGGTAGTGTATCGAGGTTTGTTGGGAATTCGGCAGTGCTTTATTGGGTTTGCGGTTTTGAGTAGGTAGTTCCTACCATGAGACTGAGCTTGCTTAGCAATAGACTGCAGTCCAAGGTGGGGGAGTGAAGGTTCTGTTGTGTGCAGGCAAGCCATCTAGTAGCGTGGTATTGTTGGTACTGTGAATGTGTGTGCTTTAGCCATATCGGAAGGTCAGCGTATAGTCCTTTTGATGTACTGATGTGGATTCGATGGGAGCCGGGGGGAGAGTTGTGAAACACAGTTGCTTTGAGTTGCTGGTCGCTGGAGTTGTGGCGATGCTGAGTTGCGTTGGGTCATTGCCAAGGCTGGCTAATAATGTATATATTTATAGAAAGCCCACACTCAATTTCAGAGTCTTGTCGCACAAGTCAGACATGTCAACAGGTTGTGTACTGTATTCGGTCGTGTCTTCGACAACAGTCAAGGTTGCAGCTGAAAGCACGGACTTGGCGGTGATATTTTTGGCTGATCTTTGTCTTTCGTGGGCTATTTTGCATCGCGGTCTGTCAGTCGTAGTGAGGAATCCAGCTCAACGTCATACAATATGAAGGAAGAGACGGTGTGGGTAGCATTTTGCTGCACATTTGTGCGTTGGGACTCCTGGAATTGTCACACAAGTTGCTTGCTTCTGAGAAGTGGAACTAGTAGACAAAGTCGAGCTTTGCAGCAGGTTTAAGGCTAAAAGTTATATGAGACACGACCGCCCAAAGCTAGAATACTGTTCCCTAATATGCAGCCACCTGCAGACATTGGCCTATACACTGATTAATAAAGCACATCGGCGCCTTGCGCCAAGGTTGACTCCATCACCGCCAGCCCTGAGTTATCGTTAGTTGTGCGTACGCCTATTTGGCAATGAGGAATTATATTTAACCTGGGTCTCTTACGTAGGCCAATTCATGAAACCTGCACGGAACTTCCTTTGTTAAAACCTAAGCAGCGGATCTGAACCTAGAACCTGAAACGGGAGCTACCCATACCTCCGCTATAAGCACCGAAGAGTCCGTGCTCCGTCGGTTCTTCTTAGTTGTGTTGGTTGCTGGCTAGCCGAACAACATCCAAGTGGTGCCAGCTGGGTGGTTCGGGTTAATCCCGGTCTAGCTAATAGTTTGGCAGAGGCGTTGCAATGCGTGTTGGATTTTCGTCTGGCAAGTGTTTAGGCTATGAAACGCCACAATGATTTGCTTAGCAACACTGTGACTTGACGGATATAACGGGCCACTAAATAAAGTCACTGCAACTAGCTATACCGCAGGCTCTTACTCATTTCACGAAAGTCAACCACTACAATAATTTCAGCTGCTTCCTTCCCATTTCTGCGAATTCACCGAAGAAACAGACAAATTCAGCATAATAGCAACAAATGTACTCAAAACGATGGCTTACACGTGCGCCCATATACATACTACAGATACATACACAAACGTATCTAGTCTGTACTGGCTAACTTGTAACAATACTATACCAGTAAATGTTACGCGTTTGTATTCTCATGAGCGTGCCTTTGAAGGCGTGCCTCGCACCGTCGAGGATAAAACAGTTCTTTATTATTTTTGGAACAGGATTCCTCTAATACTTAGTGTAATCCATACACTACAGGCCTTCAGGAATAAGATACAAAATTTCTTATGTATTGAGAATATATAACGCATGAAACATATCGACGATTCTCAAGATTACTTCTTCGGGTCTGGCCCTGAAGTAGCTTGCGGACGCTTAAGATACTTTGCATGACATGTAAGCATCTTGAGTTCACCACACATGCACCTTCATTACAGTCACTGTCTTAACACCTAAGAGAGTTTATGGGCATCAAGCGCAAATTTTAGCTATGTTGACTACAAAGCCGTGTACAGGGTGGATTTCGTCAACCCTGACTTCCATTTGACTTGCTTCGCATTTGCTACAGGCACCTCGACCTAAGCAAGGCACAATAGAAATAGTAGACGCCACAACATGAGGAACAATTGTTATCTCGAACCCTATGGGTTGTCTACATCTATGCTCACTTTATTGCTGCTCAAACAATGCTAAAAGGTAGCACAGCCTTCGTCTTTATTCTCGTTGTTTTGCAAGTCCCATGGAACTACACATATAGGTTACGATGAGCAATAACAAATCCATCCGTGTACGTAAACTTCATTCCCTACATTCCACCTTCACCTTCATCACTTTTCTTCCCTCTATCCGGCAACACTTTACAAAACATTTGACCGCTTTCTCTGTGAAGAAGAATAAGCCTGCAACCTTAGATGTAAGTCTAGTAAATGCGTTCTACCAGCCCGAAACTTCGCATTAGTCGTCCGATGCTATTACTGCCGTTGGCACAAATCATACAAGTAAGCGTTAGCGTAAGTACGGTCTCTATGTTTTCCGCTAAACGTATCTCCTTTCGACGTACTTCCATACGCATTCGTAACTGACGGGCGCTTGTTGTCACTAACCGACGCCTTTCAACCTTTGTAAGGCAAGAAATAAATAAATAAATAAATAACTTGTGTATTATCGACTAAGCACTGCACGCCTGCGCAGGCATGATCATGTTAAGAGTACAAAATGTGATCAGTTAATGTACAGTGGAACTATGGGATTGTTGCATATGTTTATATATGAATGTATGCAAGTTTGTAGGTAGGCGTGTTTAGCTTTGTTTACCGGATTGGTAAATGTTTCCTGCCGTTTTGCTTGAATGCGTTTTAAGGTGTCGCCAGTGCTAAATGGATGCTTGCTATCTGTGGACTTGACACGATTGTCCGGATAAGCAATGGGTGATTTTAGTTAGTAGTGAGTCACAACCGCCACGTCAAAGTGTTGTTAAGAGGACTTTTGTGGCTTTTTATAGGGAGAAAGCTTGCCAGGCCACAAACCCACCACGTCGTGGAACACTGCCTTTGAACTATTTGATGGAAGGGGGTAAACCCGACCACCCAGCTGGCACCACGAGGAGGTTGTTCGGCCAGCCAGCTAGCCAGCCAGCAAACAAATATTGATGGCATTTTATCAGCGGCATGCCACAAGGCCTAAGCCTCGTATCATACGTCATGTTGATGTGGTTATTGTTGTGGGGGGCTAGCACCGTTCAATCAGAGTTTAGTTTATGCATGGGCTAACTACGCCTGATAACAGCCTTTGCGTTAGACATACTTCTAAGAACATCCATTACGGATCGCTACCGGTTATCACTGCTTGATGCTTCCATTATGCGTACGTACAAGATTTCTGAACCGCTGTTTTTAATTAAATGTGTACCTACTGGTTGTTAGAGTGAACAATGTTAGAGTTATGGTTGCCAGAAACAGGTATCCTGCATTCCACTTCAGCATCCCTTGGCCGCATATCCCTTAGATTCTATCTGTTATACATATGCCGTTCACTATTGGATATCCTTGTATACCGGCAGCATGTAAACCTATATCTCATTCTACTGCTCCTTTTGCCAGATTGACCTGCAACTGTTTATAGTTCATTAACATGGCACGAATGCTAACCGTGGGCCATTGAGACCGTATCAATTAGTGGAGCTAGACATTAAGGAATTTATGATCCCCACTCTCCCTTTCCTTGTGTATTTGTGTGTAAATGTACGCTTAGCTGGCGTTAATGCCCATCATGGTTCATGCGTGGTGGTAGATGAATCACCAGTTCTACATGTTTTGAATATTTTACAAACCCTAACGTATACTATTATTCATTAATGTCGCCTGACTACAGAAACGGCTCGCATCCAAGCAATCACAAACCCGGTGGCTGTTGGGTCCCAAGCCCATGTTACAGCTTTAACACCGAACTCATGCCTCCAAATCAAAGTTGAGAAAGTTACAACAGTGCAAAAATGCACAATAGTGCGCCCGAAATCATAAGGCTTAATAAGCTATTATTTGGAAATGGTCTCAGTTTAGTAAAACCGAAGTGGTTCCTGCTATGCCAACGGAGACTCCATGGAATTAACCGAGGTCACCGTTTAAGGTTGAATCGTAGGTTATATCTTACTTGAACTTTTATTCAGTTAAGTGAACTTGGTTAACTTAATTGCTTTTGTTGGTAGATAATATAACTGTTTTAGTACTCTTTCTAACATCGTCGCTTTCTTGTTTCTTTCCATCTGCCCACCAATATAAGAAGCCACTGAATGCGCTGAAATAGTTCAAAGGGTTAGGTGTGAAGTTAGTCAAGAGATGGATCCTAAGTTGCAATAAAACCGTTAGTAAACACGGCTGTGCTCCACTTCGTAGCTTTTAATATTAGGAACACAACGAGCGCCAAGAGAAAAAGTAAAATAAGCATAGTTGCTGAGGAGCTTTCGGAGCTAAAATTTGGTTAGCAGTATGCTGCCATAAGCATCCGTGTGGCGCGAAGCGCATTGCAAAATGCATTGCTGCACTATTTGGCACGGTAAGCGTATACAAGGCTCACTTACTTTCAACTTTTACACTATCCATGCAAGAGCATGTAACTTGTGCAAAATTTGACCTGACCACTCGCGGGCGCAATCCAGCAATATACCAATGTTTATAGTTATTTCTATATTTCTAAGCAGCTTTGATTATGCTTCTGACAATGCTTACGGTCTTGTGTCCAAAAACAACAAAAAGTGAAATTTGTAAGGTTTCGCGAAGGTAAATCGAATTCTCAAGCAAGTCTGATAAACCGATTAAAGAAGGAATTTATTCAATAAAGCGAAGCATGAATTAATTGCCAAAAACAAAATATCCGTAGTGAATGGTGTTGAAGAGCGTTCCGGTGGTAACAGCAACGGCTTATTTCAAAAGCCCCGAAAGTTCCAGGAGCAATATGAACTTACAAAGGAAGACCGTGACAGAATGATAACACGCGATCTGAATATAGTAAAGTGCACGGGTTTTCAAAGTTACCATTAGACGGTGCAACGTTCGGACCAATCGTATCGCTCCCAGCACGCCTAATTGCCACCCGGAAAGAGAGTTGTGGAGACGCTTATGCGACCAACCATTGGACTACAGCAATTCAGCCATAGTACATGGCACTTTCTATGGAAGCTCAAGGTTATAGGAGTAGATGGGGACGAGATACTTGTATCACTCGACGTGACCGCATCCTTTACTTCTGCCAGCTTGCTGATCTCAAAGCCAGAAATCACCGAACGGCTAGACCAAAGTAAGCAAACAATAGGAAAGTTGACGACTAAAATTCTGTGCATACTGCCTGACCTACCATTTATATTAGGTCAAGTCATACAGGCGGATGTGCCCTAAAGCGGTTGCGACAACCAGCGCCCTATTCGCTTCGCGATACTACCTAGTGTACACCTGGACTTCTCTCCTCCAAGCTCACATCGAAAGTCCCATCACTAACATAGGGCATCTAACGAGCATACAAAAAGCAAACTAGGGGGTAATGGACCCTCCGCTTAAGGTTTCATGCAAATCCACGGCATCCAGCTTTGGCATAAGAAATCACCTGACTAACCATGAAGAGCTTGAATATCGTTAGACGAATTTAAGTGCGTCTGTACAGTGTGACCTAGTGATGCCGGGTGTATGCCCTCGGATCACCTTGCATCCGTGGGCGGCTATCATCTAACAAGCAACAAAACACTGTTCCTACTTTTCACACACATACAACGCATGAGCAGCTTTGGAATTGCTAACCCAGCACCGGCTAGTAGATTACCAGCACACCATTCGCCAGGGGCACGACAACCTTCGGTACGATTCGCCGTTCGCTGCGCTTCGCAACTTCGTTGCTTAACTTCTGATGGACCCATCCAGCCATGCCATCAGCAACTACCCGATCCCCTGAGGTGTGCAACAGCTATGCAGCACACAACCTGGTGAGCCCTGCAAAGGAACCGCCATCACTGAACGCTACATTTTGCCCTGAGTTCGCATATCCAGTTTTTTCAGTTTACAGGTAGCAATACCCAGCTCCGGCTGTTATAAAACACTCAGAAGCCAAGCTGAAACACGTCAGCAAATACAGGCACAGGGTCGTTGATTATGCGTTTACACCTAGTGCTTACCGTAAAAACTCGCCGAACCTGCGATCGTGTACGATAACGCTACAGTAACATCGCCCTTCGTGCCCCATACACAAACAAACCTCCTCATAGACCTCGTATCCACTTAGTACCAAATTATATAAACCCTTTTACTTCCTGACAAGACCGTAATCCATGATCCTATAACAATATGCTAAGCTTTCGCTGAACACCTGTACCAAACCTTTACCAGAATCAAGTTGTCTCCACCTGCTACGCTGCCTAGACAAACCGATGACGAATTGGGTACTATAGACTTTAACGTGCGCACTAACAATCGCGTCCTAAAGGCACTCAAACTGCTATACAACGCCTGCACAGACAAAGCCCCTTTAGCTATGCTTAGCTTATGCTGGCGGGATATACTTCTTTGCTTCTTCAACCTGTTTACACTCTCCAGGAATAGTAGGATCTACACAACCATGTGGGAGCATGCGGTGTACGCGCCAACACAAAGCGTGGTTGTCGCCAAACGGTGGACAACTGTTGACCTAGCAGTCATACGGCTAAAGCACCTAGACTCCTGGAGAAAACTGTTAATGTGGGAATGCTTACTTTTCTGACGGAGCGTAACTACGTCGGACAAACTGGAAGGAAGCTTTGTACACGAATCAACGAACACAATGCGGCCGTCAGAAGACATGATCCGCACTCAATGGTTTCTGCGCACGAAGATCAAGAAGGCCACCATTTCGATCTGGAGCACGTTAAGATCTTGGCACATGGAAGTACAAAACACGCCAGGGAGGCTTTGGAGGCCTGGTCACAAGGAATTCAATCAATCGACATGTCGAATTGGACGCAGTATACACAACACTAATGGCGGAAGACCGCCAACTCAATCGATTGGATCCGGTGGAACGTGTGGCTGGCCAACCAGAACTGACGGCAGACTCGCCCACAAGCGCAAGCAGACAAAGGCCACGAAACACAACGAGTCAAGGTCAAAGGGCACTTGCCCATCAATCAGGCTGAAGGCGGATCGAAATCCCAACCCATAGGATTGCTCGCCTCCACGGGCAACCACCGCGGTATAAAAACGCACGCACACCACGCTCAGCGCACTCTTACCGAGGCTCCTCTACTCTATGCTACGCTACTGCACGCTACTCCACTACGCACTGATGATGTCACCTCGATTGGTGATGAAACGTTTGCAACCAAATTGCCAAGCTCAGCGAACAGTTCAACTGCCATCTAACCACAAATCCAAACAAGTATTCCTACCTTATCGATCGTGCCAGACGCGTCAGTTCGCTTTCCTGTACCTTGTGACATAGCGTGGATATGGGACACGCACTAGTAGCCATACTCCTTGATGTGACAAAATCATTCGAGCGTGTTCCTCACGCTGGTCATTTGATAAAACTTGTCTCCTATGGGATTTTAGAAATTCTTCTCTCCTGGTTCTCTTCGTACATCTCCGCCCGACCGCAATCGGGTAGACTTGATACTAAGGAATCGCAGCGAACACAATTGACTACTAGAGTAGTTCAGGGCAGCGTCATTGGCGCATCACCATTTCTAGTCTAAGTTAACTATATATTTTGGCCTTCAAACACGGATGGATATATCTGGTGGCGGATGAACTTAAAAGCTGCCTTCTCCATGCAATAAGTCGGACGTATCGAACAGCTTAGCACCTATACAAAATGACGTCACGGCTCTGAATAGCTAGAGCGAAACCTGTAAGCCTAAACTTTCGCGAAAGAATGCAACGTCGTGACACAAATGCTACATACTCCCCTACGTGCTGACCCTGAATGGCAACGCTAAAGACGATTATACAGTAATGAAAGAACTCGGAGTACGATACTTAGCGTCACGTAATGTTGGAGAACAAGTGGGCCACAGCACTGCAAGCACTAGGTAATTACTCGGCTGCATGTTTAAAACGATGTCCTTAGCATGGTCTGCGCACGTCCATTTTGAGAATACTGCTCCAGAGTTTTGCAATACAAAAGAATATAACAAAATTGTAGTGGAAAAGAGCTGGCTTCCATTTTCGAAACTGCATTAACTTCTGCACACCAAATTACCGTGACAGATGAAGGCAGATACAGCTGGACCTTATTTGGCTGCGCCACATAATGCTACGTTTCAGGTTTCTGTTTCAAATCAAAACCGAAGGTGCTAACCGTCGATTCACTCAAGCGCCCATTGCGAGACGCTAACCCTGCGCAGTAGACCATAGCCCTTCATTCTACTAACAGCCCAATGCAATATGCCAGCCGAACAAAAGGCTGGCTAGCCGAAAATTCCCCGTAGTTTCAGCTGGGTGGTTCGGGTAAATCCCTTTCCAGAAAATGGTCCGGCGGCAATGTTCCAGGATGTGGTGGGATTTCGCCTGGCAAACGTACTTATAGCGCAATGATCGCGCTATATGTCCGGCACGAGACTAGACGGTCAGCCAAAAGCAAAGAGGAAGAACACACAAAAGTAAGCTAGGGAAAAGTTTATTAGAAGGGAGGAGAGCTAGTTAACGCTAAAAATAGGGCTCCTGAAGAGAGTTAGCCAAGAAGAACGTCGTTGGCGTCGAGAGCGTAAACGAAGCATTATTCGCAGTCGAGTCGCGCGCCAAAGGCGGAGATGGTGTTCGTGCTTCCCCGCAAACGCGAACAACGTTCCAACAGGCAAACAGCCTAATTCCCTAATACATAAGAAAGCTATAATTTTCATATATTTTAGGGTAGTTTACACAGTCGTACGTGGGAATCTCTAGGTCACTACATTCACCTCATAAAAAACCACTTATAAATGTTTAACAACACTGTGACGTGCCGCATGTGACTCGCCACTAAATAAGATCACTGCCTCTTCCCTTTTCCGGAGGATCATTCACACATCACGACGTCATCCGATTCGAAGCGTTCGATGGATTTCCCATTTGATGGCGAACCCAACGAACAAAACCCCACAGAGTCACATTAATGTAATCACACAACATGGCTACTTCCAAATGCAAACATAAACATATTTTACACGTCAACAGACACATATATCCTTATGCTATTTGTCAAAATATACTAATTTGTGCCACTGCCGATCATACAGGTCTGTATTACCATGAGCACGCTTTTCATGGTGTGTCTCGCAATGACGAGAATAAACTAGTTATTTATTTATTTATATACATTTTCTTTCCAATGGAACCGACTGCCATTAAACATAAGATCCTTAGAGTCCGTGGCGTAATTTCACTCAGTCCTGTATAGATTCCCCAGCGTTTATACAACAGCGCATCTCTTTAAAAGTAACATGCGAGACGCTCAGTTGTAGGAACAGTGGCTTGACCACTAGTAGTCACGCAGGCGGCAATAGAAGACAGGTACCACGTCAAAACTAAAGCAAGCTAGGCATAAGAATGAACCATTTCGACGCAGTACCGCGGCATGACATTTTCACTAACCGCATAATACAAATCGTGCTCCAGCTTCGTCTCGCTTGCAACCTAACATTTCTTATGCACCTTGCTCGTCGCAACGTATTGATGTTTCATTACTCGATTCTCGTTATTGCTTTCCGTATAGCGTACCACCTGTTTTTGGCCCCAAACCTGTATGCATCTTTTCTACTAACCTCCAGCTACCTAGCGTGCTCCATCACCCAATGGATAGCAATCCAGCACCTCTTACGCACCTTGCTCGATGCAGAGCATTGGCGTTGCAGTACTTGACTCTTGGTTATGCTTTTCATTAACCGCACAAACAATCGTCAGCCTCAAACGTACCCATTTATCCCACTAGCATCCTACTATGTATCCTGCGCTACTTATCTCTCGCTAGCCACCTACCATATTTTAGTTACCTTGCGCCGCAGCGACATGCAGTTCATTACCTGCTTCTTGCCTATTGCTTTGTATCTGCCGCAAGTACTGTTTACTGCCTCAAACCTGTGTCCACATTTCCAACTAGATTTCCAATACTTATCCCTCTCCAGCTTCCTTTCGCTAGCCTGACGTCGTGTATTTCTTTACTTGACTTTTGTCCATCCCGTATTTTATAGCGAAGCGGTCCGCAAGCGTCACGAATACTCACAGCAGAATAAGGTTATAGAAATACATCTTTCCGTTCAATTTATTTCAATAAGTCAGGTCATAATGTATACGAGGGTCCATGCATTTTAAAATTAACAAATCGTATTTCCTTGGCGGCTGTTGCTCGTCCAGCCGTCGTCTCCTTCCTCTTTCTAGTCTATGAAAGCATTCGTTGTGGACGCACTTGCAGCTTGCACTCGACCCGCGGGTTCTAATTCTTGACAAAACCCCTCGGATATTGTGGAGGTCCAGTTTGGCTATCAGCACACGTACCCTTCTTGGTTCAGCGACATGCGCAAGGCGCAAGTGGCAACTTAGCAGTAGGTAACCGGTACAAGAACACACCAGTCCACCTGTAGTCTAACACTCATTTGCTAACAGAAGTGTTTGGCTCCAGTGAATGACTTCCTAAGGTACTCCTATCACACGAGCACTTACTCGCGAAGGCTTTATTTCATTTCACTGCGCGGGCCAATAGCCGGTTTGCTAGGTGCCCATTTTTGGTGGAAATTGGTCTGCGATTATCAGTGCCTAAGCGTGGATCCGCACCCATGCAGTGTTATTAAAGCGCTTTTTCACAACCAATCCTGCTTATGCATCCGAATGAAGCTCACAATTTTCTGTTACGCTCAGCTGCGCCATGGTTTCTGTCCACCGAGTAATAGGCACAGGTCTGCTAATATTTTACTTATTGAACGTTGTTGATCCGATTTTTCTGTAGTACATTCGTGATGCTGGAATGTAGTCAAGTGAGGACTGCGTACCAATTGCTCAATAACGCCCTAGAAGACATTCATTTTACCATGAAAGCGGAGATAGAAGACCAGATTCCAGTATCGGATGCGGTTGTCACCAAGGCGATTGACGGAGAGTTGCAATCACCGGTTTCCAGAAAAGTACGCACAAAGACAAGCTCCTGGACTACTACAGCACTCACCCAAAGCGTCCCAAAATAAGCTGCATGCGACTTCTTTCTGAATGTGGAAAAACCATGCATCCCACCTGAGACAAAGCGGAATAAATTAATGTATCTGTTTAAAGCATTTCATTTGTTGCTCTCCACATAGCTTCTTCCAGCGACGTATAAACAACAAAGCTACGACCTCTCAGCTTCCTCAAACGACAGAAAGTAGAATGGTTCTTCAATATGTAAAGAACAAGTCCGAAATGACAGGAAAGCTATTCAAACGGTATGGTCTTACAGTGGCTCACAAACCAACCGCCCTATGTATGAGTATCCTGTGGAAAGCCAAAGCTACACCCGGAGCTTACAAAAGACGAGGTATTATTTACAAGAAACGGTGTCAAGATTGCGATAAGAACTATGCTCGTCAGACAGGAGGGCTAGTGTCAACGTGCCCACAAGAGCAGCAGAGAGCTTGTAAGCGTCAATACGCTCGCTCCTTGATTTCATTACAACCGGATAAAGGTCGGTGCTGTGATTGGAACAACGCAGCGATCCGAACACAAGGTGAGACACGAAAGGAAAGAGAGTTCCTCGAGGCATGGTACTCGAAGATGCACCTGCTAAACATGCACTAGATATTGACGAAGTTTACTAAGGTTAAGAAGGAGATCAGTAAAATAGCGTACAGCCGTCATGGGCAGTTACGCAAGCCAACAACGACACAACCGCACTAGTCAGGACAAAACCATAGCACGTATCGCTATTGTCCATCGGAGAAGTTAGGCTGCCAAATTTAACTCATGAGGCGCAGATCGTGGTTAATTCAGAGATTCCTTGCTGCTTGCTCACAAACTGACAAACAAGTCAGCGGCTTACGTTTGTCCCGGAGACGTCACTAAAAGTCACCTCGCTTGGTGCTAAAACGTTCGCATACAAGTTAGAAAGCTCGGTGAACGCGTGGAGCCAGGAACGATGAATCCGGTATGCCAGTGCAGCACCTCCTTTTAGCACACCTTTTTCCACCATGTTTCCCCTTAGAAGCTGGCTTAGTTTGGCACGCCAAATTTCGGGTTACGGTTTATACAGTAGAGAGCCTTGGGGAAAACCACCGTTATGACAATTGGCTACTGGACTCAAGCGTCTACGGAAACAATAGTCTTAGATAACAACACACTTTGCATATCAGCTATACGTTCACTGCCCTTAAGGCGTATACTTTCTGCTAACCATATGGTTCTGTTGAGGTGTATGCAATTAATATTGTTTTGCAACCGTAGAACGCAAAGTTGTGCTGTTCTATAAGCGCACTGATACCGTTGCACGTGGTACCATTCATTTTTTCCCTGAACACTCGACAACTAGGGGTTTAGCGATGAGAACTTTAACCTCCTTGACGTTGACTGGCGTAACTAATTCTGCGATACGCTTCCAAGATTTTGCTACGGATTCTTGACCTATCCTTGCATGTTCCCCTACATCAGTAAGCTGATCAGATTATTAGATTTATGATGAGAGAAAACCGTCCCACCATGACCTTTCCTTTGCCAATCGTTGACATAATGCCGGATGTTGTATACAACTCACCTCTCGGTGCTAGCAACTACGCTAAGCTGTTGTCGGAATACCCTTATCGGATGAAAAACCATCATCCTGAGTGGAGTTTAAGTATATAACGTGCGGACATTAAAGCACTGAAATGTAAGGCCGCAGGATCGCAGTGCATAATTTTAGAACCTAACACCATACAGGCAGCTTAAAACAAATGTATGTCTTAGTTATATTAGCCTACTCTCCGTCACACACCACATTCTTGTAGGAATAACACTAGAACAACACCACCCTGGTTTTATTCCGCTGCACGCAAACAACGTCACGGAGGACTAGGTGTTGGCGAACTTATTTGCTGCTCCTACATCCTGAACCTATCGCGGAGCTCGAAATGCCTGCTAGCAGCATAGGCGAGTTCATGGTGTGCAAAAATTGGAGTTTGCTTGTATAGCCTCAGGTACTTCAAACCGCTTTTCACTCACGGCAAAAATCGGGGCAACGGAAACTTGGCCCCTTGGTGTTGTTTAAACCTGACGGCTCTGCTACCGTCACAGAGCAAGATAAAGCACGCGTACTCAGTGAACGAAGTGCAGATCTGCATGCCCTAGATTCTCAGATAGCGCACGTCAGCCTGCAGGTAAACGCTACCGAATATCTTTCTTGGAAAACTTTACCTATCAAAGGCTCAAGTACTCCGAGTCCTGCAAGTAGTAACCCCTAATAAAGCTGCTGGTTTGGGTGCAATATGGCCCAAACTGTTGTATTAGTTAGCTGAAGAAATTTAGCCTCCGATTACGCCTCTGTTCGAAAAGTCTTCGCGCAGCTGCTTTCTACCCATCGACTGGAAGTTGATAATATACACTATTGTTAGCATGTTAACCGGCACTTCCATGAAAAACATGGCGCTCAGTGTGACCAGCCTACTGGTTAACTGTTGGAAAACCGTGTGTGCGACGCTTTTGAACGTCATTTAAGAGCCTTTTTGGTTGTCTACCCACACTAAACACAGCTTTGTTAAGGGTTATGCTTCACTTACTAAATTGTTGTTACTAACTTGTTGTTGGCACGTGAACACTGGTCCGAAGCTGTCCAGCGAGGTAAAGCCGCGGACTTGCTGTTCTTTGACTTTTCACAGTATTTTACACCGTTCCGCATTCAAGTTTTTTGTACAAGCAGTAATCCTACAGCAGGCTTGAATTTGTCTTACTGTGGATTTTAGCTTTCCTAATCGGGAGGGTGATGTGTGTTTTTGTGGCTTCCGGCCTGTCATTTCGATATTGCATTTTCAGTGAGGTCCCGCAAAGTTCAGTCCTTGGTCACTCTGTATATCCTTTATATTTGTAAAAATAAATAAATAAATGCTTTATTCTCGACATTGCCAGACAAGATTTCATAGTCATGCTTATGATAATACAAAGACCTAACTTCAGTAAATGTACAGAAATATCACACATTAACCAGTACCTACTGGATACACATATGTATAGCATGAATGTAAGCATATGTAAGTCATCACGTTGTGCAAATTCGTAAATATTACGGTGACTGCGTTTATTCAGTGAGTTTGTCAATTGAAGTTAAGGTCAGATGATACTTTTGAAGTGGTTGGAGTTAAGGAAATGGGTAGGATACACAGGTAAGGCGCTGACTTTAGTTAGTGGCGCGTCGTATCCGCCATGGCACAGTGTAGTGTAGCAGATAATTGTGGAATTTTATACGGTAAGCGACTGCTAGGTGGTAATCCGCTACTTTCTGGAACGTTGCCGCCGTGCTATTATCTGGAGCCGTTGTAATCCGATACACGCAGGTGGCACCACGTGGAGCTTGTTTGGCTTGCCAGCTTTGATTTAGCTGATAAAACTTGAAGTGCCACCCTTAATGTTTGCAACTGACTTAACGTCCTTGTTCACGGTAAAATATCCGACTGTTCCAGGGACACTGTAAGGGGCTTTGGATAGGCCCGGGGTTGGTCCCCCTTTGCAGCAGTTGCTCCTGAATGTTGCAAAATGAGCAGTCCTACGCGTATGAACAATTCACCCACTGACGCGTTATTTGTTTATTGGCAACAAAGTGCGCTGCACTTATCCCGATGTAATGACCGTTTATTCTGCTGAATACGAGGTCAGCAAACTTCTCTCTACACGCGCCATGCTTGTAAGAAGGTGGCTTCTAAGTTGACGGCTGATACCACCCATTCGTCTTAGATCGCTTTATCTGAATAGGTATCAAATTCATCTAATAGGCACAAGTTCAAACTGATTTATACTCGCACACACGCCTACCCGGGTTAGCTATCGCTTAGCTTATGCATTTTCTGCTGTACATAACCAGCCGACTCGCATTTTAATGGCGATTCTGTCCGTCCTTTACTAACCTATGTAGAGTACTTTAATGTAGTTGTTTAACTTTTGGTACATTTACGTGATCGTGTGGGTTACAGATGAATAATTACCTGCCGAGGGTGCATAATGAAGTTTGCCTAGACTTCAGTCGAACATCAAGCTGACCTAGGAGGCTTGATGTCACCCGAGTTTAAGTCCACTGAACCTGGGGCGGCTGCTGCGCGCAAACGATTCGGCATGTGTATGACTCAGAAGTCCTGTGGAATCATGTTGACTGCAAGGTTCCTTAAATTCGTTTAGGCTTTTGTAAGGTCACAATTAGCATACGGTGTACAGGCTAGCCCCCTAAGCCTTGTTTGTGACAGAACGTTAATTAACCGGTTCTTGCGGTCTGGGATGAAAATAGTGATGGGTTAAAGAAACAGATGTACCCTGAGAGGCTTGGTAAGTTTTAGATGTCTTCCATGCGTTGCAAGCGACTTCGTGGCGACTTGGTCCGCACATATCACATACTAATCGGTCAGATTAGTCAGAATTTAATCGGTCTGTTCCACACAACTCGAGTGTCAACTCTTCCTGCCCGACCGAAGAATTTACACTAACCGTGATCTGCCCTGGTTGGGTATTTCCGGTAATCGCTTAGGGTCATAGTACAGTGTAACGCATTGCCGGCAGATGTAGTAATGGCACCCACGTTAAACGTCTTTAAACAGTGACTTCACGCCCTCTGTGTACAGTTTAAAATATTCCGTATATGCCTAAAGCATTTACTCGTCTATTACGGCCTTCTCCGCTTAATTCATTTTCACTTCATCTCAAGTTGACTTATATAAGGTGGTAGTCCTGCCTTTACCCATATTTCATTTCATCTGCTTTCATTCACGTGGCCGGCACAGCGAAAACTGTTAATACCTGGCACGTTAGCATGGTTTCGCCATTAGGCTGGACCTCACCGTGGTGCTATGGTGTGCGCGCTTCGGTGATCCATTGAGCTATGCTGGGTGGTGCTTTATGCACCTTCAGAGCCACTCATACCAGATTGGTCAATGGTTAGAGACCAGACAAAGTAAGCCTCCTGGTCCTCCAGGTTGCGGGTCGGACTGAGGGTTGTTCCTAATCCTTTAAACGGACTTCTTGCAGCTTACCGCTAAACCCGCTGTCTTGCGGTCCGGCCTTTAAACCAAAGGCTTTGGTTGAGAACCCTAACCATTCTCCTGTCTATGCCCGGGCAACCTGACAGTATTCTGTCCACGCATTACAAAGAATTTCAATTTACACAGTTTCGTTATGCTCTGACCACCGCACAGCATAATCCACTGTGGCATAGATGCTGCATCGAGCACGGTTAACTGGGGTCTCGATGCTACCGTTCAAGACTTCCCAACTTCACATTTACGCTCATATGTCATTTCACAATTACCGTCCCGTTCCAGCTTCACTTGTAGCCCAATATTTTCAACCCCAATTCTTGACACTCCCTCACCTTGCTTTGCTAGGCTTGTACATGCTAGTCGCAACTCACATGTGAACGCGGAGCGTCCTTCCTGCCCCGTCGACATGCCCGTATACAAGTAAGCGGCCAAGCCCGGTACTTCGGCTTCCACTTAGAGCCCATGATCATCCTTTAGAGTAGTATGCCCCAATGTACGCAGCTTGATACAGATCGGTCAACCGGCTGCACCTG
>OX104061.1:50326556-50362988 GCA_944474145.2 Dicrocoelium dendriticum
TCCCGAAGGTTGATATGCCAGCGCTGACATTCTTGAGCTGTTATAAAGTACGACAGGTACATCATGGAACTGACGCTGCTAGCCATGATGCACTGATGGGGGGAACTCAGACCAGCGGTTAGGGACCTACATCCATATCGAGACAAAGAGGCACTTGGCTCTACGTATAAATCATCTAAGTGTAAGTACTATCGTGACCGGCTGATTGCTTTTTAATTTCACCATAAAGGAGAGGCTTACTGATCCCTGGTAAAATGGAAGTAGTGGGAGCAGTGGCGCAGCAACTACTTTTGCCGTCCGAGGTGGCGGACGGCTCTGAATGATGGCAGAATAGGTGCGTGAAGGCCACATAATCGGCTTATGGTAAATTGCACATTAGGTTTCAATGAAATGGATGATCCGCTAGGACACTGAGATACATGCGGTGAAAGTGATTACATTGGGACGAGTAAGGGGATTGCTGGAAGAATGTTTATAATGTGACAATGGCGCAAATGGGTAGTCGGTCATACAGAGTACTCAGGTATATGCCTCCTACCAGTAAAAGTAAGCAGTTTCACAAAACCGTGCCGCCAAGCCATAATGTCTCACTGCAATCAGAGTTATCACAATAACAGGACGGACTACTTGTCTGTGGTCATCTTTTCTCGTCGTCAACTAGCCGAAGAGGTTACTGCTTGCAACATTGAAGTTCAGGTACCACGCCAAAGTTAAAAGCAGTTATCGAGGCAGAGTAAGGCCTGTTTACATGTCAAAAAAACAGAATGTGCAACACCAGAGTGTATCCACTGTTACCGAATGCTCAGGGCCATGGCGGCTGCAGACGAAACAAATTCAGACACAAGTCGCCTCTGACTGAGAGTGCTCGTGTAGCATCATCCCCAATTATGGGACCACTGAGTGTGCAATAGTTAGGTACGCCAATTGGTGTGTGGTTAGAAATTTACTGACAATGCAATAGGTTGCAGGCCCAATCAGAGCTGTCCAATTGAATGTCAACCCTCGAAATCGGCGCATTTCGGCCACCGACAGTGTTTTGCTAATGGAAGACTGATAAAGACAAAATAACAACGAGAACGAAGCGTAAGATTAGGTGGATCCACACACTTGGTAAGCCTGGATGGAACCTAATTGACTGGTCACATTAAAGGTTAGGGACGAGTTCCGTACTTATATGGAAGTGCTATCATCCAATGAATGAACGAGTCAGATCTGGTAAAGCGCTTTCATCTATAAATATCCAAGACCAATTGGACCAAGCAATAGCGTAACTATCATTCATACAAATTTGTATCACCATACCCGCAACCTACACCATGCAGTTCCTTCAGTTTTCTTGCATATATCAAGGTAGAGAAGGGAGTCCCGGTAACTGGACCCAATGGATCGTCGCCCGTAAAGTGAATGACTCAAAGAACATAAATACAACAACTGCAAGTTGGGGGATGGAGTCAAATGGGTGAGATTTAAGCGGCTTCAAAATAAGCCAACTTGATGACAAGTTTTGACAGCGCAATAACTAAAACAGAAGCGGCCTAATCATAAGTGCGCTGGAAAGACGAGAATAAAAAGGAAATAAAACGCACACGCATTTTTAGTCTGCAGATGCATCTCAGAGCACAAAAAGAGTTGGAAGGTTGGAAAAGCGCCGCAAAGGTTAGGGGCCACGCCGGATGATGCAAATAGCAACCACAAAGTATACCACTGTTGACCTACACAATCGATATTTGGACAACGGAGAGAGTGGTACAATGTCGTATCTGACACTCTGGTGCCTAATTATCTGAAAAGAGAAGTGAGCATCTACAGAGGGTGACATACTGCTTGAGTCTGTCGTCTGAACAGGTAACAAATAATACTCCATAATCGGGCGAGGAAAAGCAATGTATAATGCCATTGTAGGGCAAACGTCCATCGCATCTCAGGAAGATTGCACGGCGAGAAATGTCATGTAACTGTGGAACGTTACGCTTGGCAGAAACACCCTTGACAAGACCAATGGGATACGAAGGACACACTGTAATATGCGCCCGGTCGAGGATTCCGAGGGTTCCCGTGTACGTTCGCACGTTGTAATAGACCTGAGGAGCTGCAACGCAAAACAAGTACCTCATAGGTGGCTGGATGCATATATCACAACCACCCAGTAAGAGACCAAACTATAGGAAACGTAGAAGTAAGGAGAAAAAGCATCCATAACCGTGTAACCGGTTCACTTGGGTTAGTACAGTATAACAACTATGATCCGAGCACCGAAGTGCGGTGGACCCAGTTGCCACGATTAGCATTGCAAGAAAAACGTTAAATAACAACGGCGAGATAGTGGGGATTGTAGTGGAAAGGCTAAACTAAAAGGGCTTAACTACGTAAAAGAACTCCCAGTCTATAAATTAAGAATGCTGGACCTGAACTTAGGTAAAGCACGATCCTCGATAGGCCGTCAGTCGCAAAATCCGGTCGAGAGACGGAACTTAGTCAGCATAATAATTCGGCGCGTTAGATCCGATGATCGATGAACGAGGTTGCAGACCGACAAAGATCAACAGCACAACACGCGTAGCCGAAACCAGAAGGCGAATCGAAACCCGAAAAAGTATTTTATCGGTTGGTGGTCAGTTAAAACAAAACTGTACAATAATAGTAGAAATGAGAATAGGAAGGTACAATTGGGAAGAGAGAGATGTACAATCGCTACAGCACTCTCCCCTAGAGGGTGAGGCACTGAGACGAAAGCTCGATATTTGTGTCATTTACCGTAGTCTGCAAGGGAGAAGAACTGTACGTCCGAAGTGTGTTCGGTGGTACGATTTCGAGTTTGTGTCGTGAGATGCTTGGGGTGCAGAAGAGGGAAGAGTGGTGTCACACATGGGCTGAGTAGGTGGCGTACTTGGGAAGGTGGGCTGGTCAGTGACAGGAATGTCCGTGGGCTTCGGTAGTGGTCGCGTCTCGATGTAAACCGGCTTCAAGCGGTCAATACTCACAGTATCCTGATAACCATTCCTATCCAGCACGAAGTACTTCTCTTTCCGGGCAACAACCTTAAAGGGGCCCTCGTAAGGCGGTGTCAGAGGTTTACGGACGAAATCGACACGCACGAGGACGAAGGGGCATGTGCGCAAATCCGGGTGTGCCTGCTGACTCCGAGAATTGATTCTAGGTGGTGTTGCACGAATTGAACTGAAGTGTCGCCTCAGGCGTGTGACGTACGAGGTCGGATCAACTTCTCCAGTAATCCTTGAGTCTAGCACCATTTCTCCAGGAAGTCTGAGAGTAGTGCCAAAGACCAACTCAGCGGGACAACAGCCAATGTCTTCTTTAATGGTGTTACGAATACCAAGCAAGATAATCGGTAGGCGTTCTGACCATTGTGAGTTCGACTGTGAAGCAGTAAGTGCAGCTTTAAGTTGACGATGGAAACGTTCAACGATGCCATTAGCAGCTGGGTGATAGGCGGTTGTCCGTAGGTGGGAACAACCGAGCAAGCGGTTCATGTCACGAAACAAAGCCGAATTGAATTGAGACCCTCTATCGGTAGTAATAGTGGCTGGCGTGTCAAAGACGGAAATCCAATTCTCAAGGAACGTTCGCTCCACAGTTTCTGTAGTAGCATCACGTAAAGGCACGGCAAGTGGCCAACGCGTATAACGATCAACACGTCAATAACTAGACAAAACCGTTGGATGGAGGCAATGGTCTAACGATGTCAAGATGAACATGTTTGAAACGAGCGTCGGGAAGAGAATACGTGCCGGGGAAAGTAATCCTGTGACGGTGGATCTTGTTGGTTTGGTAAGTGATACAGTGTTTGGCCCACTGCTGGATCTCGGAGCGTATGTTGTGCCAAATGAAGCGATCAGTAATCAGCTTGACGGTGGCTTGAATGCTCGGGTGTGAGATTCCATGCAGGTGGTCAAAGACGATTCGGCGGTACTGCTGAGGGACAAAAGGCCGGGGCTTGCTGGTAGAAAGAGCACAGTAAATTTTGCAGTCTGAGTTAAGGATTGGAAACTGTGATATTTTGATCGATGGATTTGATCTCGGTTGCACAAACTCAGAATCTCCTTCCTGATGAGCTGCTCTGTCTTCTAAGTTGTCTGCCGTGAAACTTCATGAAGACATATACGCGACATGACATCGGCCACAAGGTTATTGGCAGCATCAACCTGGTGAGTGTCCGTCGAAAACTGTGAAATATAAAGCAAAAATAACGAATTTCTCTGGGGGAGAAACGGTCGGATGAACCACGGAAAGCAAAATCAAGTGGTTTATGGTGTGTAAGAATGGTAAACGTGTGACCATCAAGCAGGTGCCAAAAATGTTTGATAGCGAGGTAGATAGCTAAAAGTTCTCGACCAAAGGAGCTGTATCGCGTCTGTGCTGGCTGAAGTTTGCGAGAGAAAAAGGATAGCGGCTCAGGTTGACCGTTGATTATTTGCTGGGGAACAGCCCCAACGGCGGTCTGAGATGCATCAATCTTGAGGATGAGAGTGGCGTCAACATCAGTCCTCAAATGACTAAGCGCGGTAGCGTTGGATAACGCGTGCTTGATCTTGTCGAATGCATCAATAGCTTCTTGAGTAGGCTCGAATTTTCGTGAAATGCCTTTAAGTAAATCGGTCAATGAGTGGAATAGCCCAGAGCATTCTGGTATGAAATGGCTATAGTAATTCATCATGCCGAGAAAAGAACGGAGACTTTTGAAGGGTTGCGGCATGGGATAATCTGCAATCGCTTATGTTTTCTCGGGGAGTAGACTAATGCCGTTGCTATCAATTCGGTGGACCAAAAAATCAACAGAACGTTGGCTAAAAACACATTTGTCAACATTGATCGTAACGCCGTACTGAGCAAAGCGTTCGAAGATCGATCGAAGATGTGACAGATGCTCATCATGATTGGGACTGGCCATAAGAATATCGTCAATGTAGGCGTAGACGAAGTGGAGCCCTCTAAGGACTTGACCGATAAACCTTTGGAAAGTCTGTGCGGCATTTCGTAAACCCAATGGCATGCGAACGAATTCATAAAGACCAAATGGCGTAGTTATGGCGGTCAACGGAATGTCGTCGGGAGCAACCGGAATTTGGTAGTATGCAGGCACCAAGTCGATCTTAGAGAAAATTATCCTTCCATTTAAACCAGTTGAAAAATCATGGATGTGCGAAATCGGATACCTATCGGGGACGGTGGAATTGTTTAGTTCCCGGTAATCTCCGCAAGGTCTCCAGTCGCCAATGGACTTTTCAGGAACTATATGAAGCGGGGAGGACCATGGGCTATTGGAAGGACGAACGATACCGAGACGAAGCATATGTTCGAACTCTGACTTGGCAGTAGCGAGCTTGTCTGGAGGTAATCGTCGAGGTCGGGCGGTTATTGGCGGCCCATGTGTTAAGATGTGGTGCGTAATTTCGTGCTTAGGCTAGAAAAGTCATTAGACGATTTATGAAGAGCAGGAAACTGAAGCAATAATTTGGTGAAAACATTGTCGGCGGGCAATGCCAAGCGAAGACCGATCTAACTGATCGAAGTGACTTTATCAGAAACGTACAAGGATGTCAAACGCAGGTCCACGATCAGGTCGAAGTTGGTAAGGAAATCAACACCAAGGATGGGGCGTTGGACGTCAGCGACGAGAAAAACTAGGGGAAAACTTCGACGAAGACCAAGGTTGAGCGTCAGCATTTTCTGGCCGTGGGTATGGATCTTGGTATTGTTCGCCGCCTGCAATGTCAGTCCGGTTGGAAGTAGGTTGCGTTTTTCTGCAGCACGAGGAATAACGCTGATCTCGGCACCGGTGTCAACCAAGAAGTACAAATTGGTTGAGGAATCGTAGACGCAAAATAGACGACTATAAGATTGGTCAGACGCAGCTGTCGCAATCACTGGCTGGCGTGGAGGTTTCCCTGCTGCGGTTTGTGGAATGCCTTCGGATGGTTACAACCAGGTCGACAATTCCTTGCATCATCGCCAAAACGGTGATAGTACCAACAGAAATGACGTTTCGAACTCCTGGCGGGACTACGTCTACTTCGAGAGGAGCGTCTAGGGCTTCTACCACGGTAGCGATTAATGCTCGAGATAGCGAGCTCCAGCTTCGATAACCACTCGGAAATGGCTTCAATCGGATCAGTCTTAAGATCGGCGTTAGCCATCGACTTAACTGAATGACATGCTGCGTGTTTATGGAAGCACTCATGAACTGTGTCTGCTGTCTCGGCCAGCTTGTCCAAAGACAAATTATCTGCGAACACGGCGAGAACAGCTGTGTTCTCTGGAAGGCATTTCGTCCAGAGTTGTCGCAGAATTGCATCATCGATCTTAGAGGAACCGACCAACGTACGTATGTGCCTGAGGAGTTGTGACGGCGTGCGATCGCCGAGTTCATCACCGGAAAGTAACTGTCGAAGTCTAGCTTTGTCGGAAGCCGTAATGCGCTTTAATACGGCGGCTTTGAGCTTATGGTAAGGTGCGTCAGCCAGAATCGGATCGAGCAAATCTATAAGGTCAGTTGCGCTGTGGGTAAGAAGCTGGGCAGTGACATGTGCGAACATTAATGACTGAGAAGTAATACGGCGTATGCGAAAAAGAGCTTCCAATTGTAAAAACCAGACGTGAGGATTAGATGGATCGAAGGCAGGGGAGGAGAAACCAACAAAATGTTTTGAATTGTCAGTGCGGGAAACACGGTCCGACAGAGCAAAGGCACAAAAAAGGAGTTCTGAGCTTTCAAAAAAGGAAAACGGGGTCACTAAATATGTAGTGGAAAGGCCAAACTAAAAGGGCTTAACTACATAAAAGAACTCCCGGTCTATAAAATAAGAATGCTGGACCTGACCTTAGGTAAAGCACGATCCTCGGTAGGCCGTCAATTAGTCGCAAAATCCAATCGGGAGACGGAACTTAGTCAGCACAATAATTCGACGCGTTAGATCCGATGATCGATGAACGAGGCTAGAAGACCGACAACGACCAACAGAACAACACGAGAAGCCGAAACCATAAGGCGAATCGAAACCCGAGGAAGTCTTTTATCGGTTGGTGCAGTTAAAACAAAACTGTACAATAATAGTGGAAATGAGAATAGGAAGGTACAGTTGGGAAGAGAGATGTGTACAATTGCTACAGGCTAAAGACAAATAAAACGAAAAGAAAATGGAAGCGAGAAAGTGCGTTAAACTAATCCGACTGGAATGAAAGTTAACAACCAGATGTAAAAAAACGGATGCAGGAACGCCACTGACTTCTTGACTGCGCCATGTCTGATACGGTCCCCAGCTTTTGATGTGGATTAATAAATAATAATAATAATAATACTGATAAAAATAATAGTGTCAGCTGTACGCCGTAACGGCACTTCGCTGCCGTGCAACCACCACCAGTCGCACGAGAACGTCCACGTCTACGCGGATTCGAAGCCGCGCCGCAAGATTAAGAGGCCAGCTCGTTACCTCTAGGCTAGGAGCCGACGGGAACATCATCTCGAGGCCTCCATCCACGAAGACAGTACGCAGCAGCCTGACCAAGTCTATCAGTCAATTACTTCTTCATTCCACCATGCCACGTCATGACCTGGCCACCTCTCGGTTTCGCCCAAATTGATGGAGCCCGGGCGTCTAGTGCAAGAAGAGAAAGGCGATCAACGGATATACGGAGAACACGGCCCAGCCAAAGCAAGCGAATAAAATGTAGCAAACACTCGAGTGTACCGGACCCCATCTACAACAGCTATCGGAGCCAGCTCTCTCCCTGAAGCATCCCGGATAAATATCAAACAGAGCAGGAGCCAAGACAGCCTTGCTTCACACCAGAGACAACTGCAAAGTCATCCGAGGTCTCTCCACTCAGCTGCACCTCGCCCGCATACCACTGTACAGACATACAATTAAAGTTATAAACTTACGCGGACAACCAAACTTGCCCAACACCAACCACAATGCCTCGCGGTTCACCGTATCAAATGTCTTGGTGAAATCAAAAAAACGAATACAACGGTTGGTGTCTTTCTCTGCATATCTCCTGCAACTGAACAGCCACAAATACCCTATCTATGGTGCTTCGACCCGACCGAAATCCACATTGCTCTTCTGCCACGTTCGGTTCTACAATCTGACTGACGTGGCTGTTGAGCAGGATTCGGGCAATCTCCTTGCCCACACAAGTCAGCAAGTTAATACCAAGGTAATTCGTGCAACATTGCTTGTTCCCTTTGCCCTTGTACAGTGGTAGCACAAGCGCATCCTTCAGCTCAAGATGCATCTCCTCCTCAATCCACACACGCTGCACCAAGTGGTGCAGCGCAGTCACCAACGCGGGTCCGCCGTGTTTCAATACTTCCGGCGGGATCCCGTCAGCACCGGCACACTTGCCATTTCGCAGTTGAACAAGTGCTCTCTACGTCGCATGGACTGTCAGCGTGTCCGCCAGACTCGTCTTCACATCATGCTGCTGGAGGCCGTTCAATGTAGGCCAGTCAATCTCTGAACGGTTGTTCAAGAGACAGTCAAAGTGGATCCGCCAGATCTGCATTATGTCTGCAGTCTGTGTGCAGATAGCGCCTGAACTACCATCGACCAGCGTCCTCAGCGGCAATAATCTCGGTCCATACACCGCCTTCAAAGAGTCAAAGAATTCCTTGTGTTGGCGGCGTTCGGCGTAGCATTCCATCTGCTTCTCCTTTTTCGTCCACAATGCATTTTTAATGAGACGGAGTTCTCGCGTGAGTCATCGTCGAATTCCCCAAACTTCTTAGTTTTCCCCAAGTTACTGGGGTCTGCCACATGTACAGCAAATGCTGCATTCTTCTCAAATACCAATGCGCCAATCGTCGCATTGTTCTCATCAAACCAATCAGGTCGCTTACAGTTTGCGCGCCCCATGGTCTCCTCGACAGCACCTGTCACCTGGTCGTGAATGTAGTGGCACAGGTCGCCCACTGTGACTATGCATTCCACATCACAAGCATGCAGCCATCGCCTTCTCCAGCTCAATATGCTTGTCTACAGTACCGAGGAAGAGAAGGTTAAATTTAAGCCGATTCACCGCGGCAGTGCAATACATTGATTTACGAAAATATATGCACAGTTTGGTCCGTACCAATTTGTGATCAGTGCCCCACTCAGCACCACGAAGTACACGTGTCATGCGCACTTCACGCATATCACGCTGATGTACGATGATATAGTCGAGTGGGTGGGCGTGACCACTCAGTGGGTGTGTTCAAGTTGCAATATCACTTGCACTCAGTGCAAACCGAGTGTTCGTGATCGTCAGCCTGTGAGTGGTACACAGTGAGAGCAGCCTGTCATAGTTCGCATTCACTGAACCAACGCTATGCGGACCGGTAACATCTGTCCACACCGATGCATCACGCCCAACACGCGCGTTGAAACCACCCAGTAAAAATAGTCGGTCGCTCCTCGGCACAGACCGTATCACGGAGGATAACTGAGTGTAAAATTGATCACGCGTGTCACCAGGATATCAGCAGGTGGACAACACCTCAGCTATTGTGTCGCAATACAAAAGACAAGAAAAAAACAAGAGGCACGCCGGCTGAGTCTCCAAGTAACGGGTGGACATCGTTCCGGAGAGCTAAAAGCCGGCTATCGTGTCGCAAAAAGAGAGTTATATTAGGCCTAACAAATGAGATCCTGATTGGAGGGGAGCCTAATCAGGAGGGGGATAGACAAAGGAACTCACAACACAAACGCTATTGGGGCCGGCTCTTAGCCATATCAGCAAGTGTGTCCAACCAAACGTGTTCATCGTCCTTAGGACCGCAGCCAGGCAGTCGGGATGCATCAACCGACGCCAACGTCGAAATGAGGATTTTCATCTCTCTCGACCAAGTCATCGCTTGGCCTCCTCTCCTCTTCTTCCAACCGGACCCCCGGCGCCCAAACAATGCACGCCGCGGTAGCCGGTGTGCAGGCATGCGTAACACGTGGCCCAGCCATCGGAGTCTGGTGAGTGATATAATGGTGCTGGGGGGTTCACTCGCTCTTCACATGGTGGGACCGTACGTGCTTATAAAAGTGGTAAATTTATCACTTCCGAGTCCTAGGCGAGCAGTCATCAGTCGCGCGCTGATGCCTGTTGGTTCAGCCACCAGCTGGCCATGGAGGCAAGCGGACATTGCAAATCCGACCCCATGTTCACTTGGTGCTGAAGTGGCGTTGCCCACCCAGTAGAACGTGTAGCCAGCACCTGCTTCATGCAACTTACCTTGCTCAGTGAGCCTAGTCTCACTGAGCGTCGCAATATCGATGTTGTAGCGCGCCAGTTCCATCGCGACCAGTCCAGTGCGTCGCTCGGGGCGCTCACTCGAGTTCCGGTCCTGTAGTGTGCGCACATTCCAACACCCGATGCTGATTGCTTTGCGCGCAGGCATACGATAGCATGGTTGGGCAATCGCACGCGAGGTGGCAGTTGTGCTTCGGAGGTTTGCATGAGGGACTCCACCTGGAGCCTTTGGCTCAGTAGCCCGACCCACAATGTAGTGGGGGAGCAGATCCAGCTCGGGAATGTGACTGCTGAGACAGATTGGGATCTGTTTGAGGTCCGTCACACGTAAACTTTGAGGTACTGGAACGATTCATACATGTTTTGCGACCGTAGTAAGGTACACATCTGCGACCACGGCCAGATGCAGGTGGGTTTTGGCGGGTTTGCACCAATTTGACCAGGGGCTTCCTGGCTTGAGGCATGCAGCAGCAAACCATTGAGCACCCGGAGGCACCCTCCCACCGTTAGACACAATGCATGGCGCTCGTGCTCTACGCCAATTCAGTGGTGGGCTTATAACCCGTAGATCTGTTGTTTCCCCTGGCTAGGTTTTACGGGAAAAGGGCCATCGACCACTTCCTAATCTCCGAAGAGGATGAGCTGGGATACTGGCAGGGCGCCCACACCTGACAAGAGAACGACTCGAGTCCTCAGCCCAAGAATTTGATTAAATGAGCACCCGAAAGGCAGTGGGTCTAGCACATGGACAGTTCACTGATTGGTGTCCTGGATCATAGCAGGAAGAAGGGCGTAACCCAATTCCCAACCAGCGGTCGCCACGAGAAGGCGTCCAAGACATCAGCCCATGGCACAACAGTAGCAGCAGTAGGTAGATCATTTGTCAGGATCCAGCCACCACCGGCCTCAGCGCACCATAGGCTCTCCCGCCATATATGTAGTTGACAGCATCCGGTTTCGGATTTGCTTGTCACTGTGACCAGCCACAGCACTTGCGCTGCACCACTCACAGTTCCATTCACACACGCCATATCTAGTGTAAACCCAAAGGAATAAGACCGGGAGGCATGTGGATGGGAGCCACGTTTCATCAACGGAGCCGGCCCACACTCCTTCACAGGCAAACACAAGCACACTGCATTCGGGAATCAAGTGCACACAACGCGATGGGTGGACCGTGATCCGTTCCACACTGAGTGCATGGAACCACTCTTCGAGCCTAGCACGGCCACAAGGACCGTGTACCGCGTCCCCTCCAGCAACGACCAACTGTCTCCTGGAACCAGTATGGACGAAGTAGTGGGTGATAGACAGGTAGGCACCTTGTCAACATGCACATCAAGCGCAGCCACACCGGTGATATCAAACAACAATCACTTGAAATGACCTTAGCAAATAAAATGTATCTCTTAAAGCATACGGTTATGCCGACATAACTCTTCGCTGAATTAGCATATGAAGTAAGTTGATTAGTGACGAATCCGCGATAAGTACAAAATGTTCAGAACTTATTCAAAAAATGCCGCAAAGGCGATAAAGTTAACGAAGATAACTACAATCAGCGTAAGCAACGTGTGCAAAATAATAGATTTTCCAGGTAGGCTGAACAAACCAAATAAGGTGGAATTAAATTTATCCAGCTTAAACAGACCTGGATTAAGGTTATGTTGGTTTAGCCCAACTGCGTTGAAAAATCATCGTGAATGTAACACCAGCCTCAGCATGGGGTACCCGCACGGATGATTTGCAGTACATGACTAGTGCTCTGGCTTCGACAGTGGCCAAATTCGGGCTCACCATCAACACAAGCAAAACTGTCTGTCTCTTTCAGCCTTCACCGGAAGTGCAATCTTCAATATTGCTGCAAATCACCATAGGTGCTGAAGTACGAGCAACAACATCCCGCTTCTGCTACCTTGGGAGTGTGATGTCGACTGACCAGCAGCTTCACAGTAAGCTTTATATCCGCGCTTCTAAGGCAGCGGCGGCATTCAGGAAGCTAGAGTACCGAGTGTGGAAAAAGTGTTAAGTTAACATTGGCACGAAGCTGATGGTGTACAAATCCATGATGCTGTGCGTGCTTCTATACGGCAGTGCAACGTGGACTATGTACCGGCGAGATGTAAGATATCTCGATGGATTCCATCACCGGTCCCCTGAATTTGAAGAGACCTGGGGGAATTCTATCTGCCCTTGCGGCCTTATGCAATTTCAACAGCCTGATCTCACGTTCGACTTCTGCGCGTGAGGGCGGATCCAAGGAGACGGCCCAAGGAGAAGGGCGCTCAATGCCCGAGGAAGAAAACGATAACTCAGGTTGGTTAAATTGCCTTGCAAAGTGTTCAGCCCAACGCTCCAAGCGTTTTGACAGGCTGTGGATCGGCTGCCCGCTCTCGTTGCGTGTGGTCTCGCCAACACCAGGTCTCCTGCTGTCTGTTTCCCGTATCAGACGGAATAACTTACGATGATACAACGGCAAGGGCTGTTTCCATCTCAGAGGCACAATGAGACCACCAGGTTTCGCGGTCCTTCTTCAGACTAGTCCGTAGTTTTGCCCTGAGATTTTTGCGAGCCTCATTGTATTCGCCTCCAGCCGGAATACCTCGGCGAGCATCCATAAGTTCCAGAGACTGTGTAGAGACCCAATGTCCGGTTTTGCAATTAGCTTTGCCACATGAAGACATGCCTGCTAACAGCAACGCTTGACGAATATGCGACCAGTGATCTTCAACGGTGTTTAGTGGGCGCTTGCTCAGCCCAGATGTCAGCGCACTTTGGTACACATTCAGAACATCTGGCTTCGCCAGCTGGCTGGTGTCAATCCGTTCACATCGACGTTGCGGACGTCCACCGAAACGCACCCGCAGGTCGGCAAAGACAATTGCGTGGTCAGAGTCCACGCTCGTGCTCCAAATCGAGCGACAGTTTTGGACACAGCCCCTCCAGCGGTAACTGATCGCGATATGATCGATTTGCGCCCATGGCTGGCCCGAGGCTGGTGGCTTCCAAGTCACGCTTCTGCGGGTGCTGTGTCGAAAGTTAGTGCTCGCGAGAAAGAGGCGAGCATCTTCACACAGCTGTAGCAATCGCTCACCATTATCATTACGGGAGCCTACACCATGTTGGTCGCTCAGATGAAGCTCATCAGAGGACAATTTGCCGACTTGGGCGTTTAGGTCGCCAGCCAACACCACAGTATCCGTGCTTCTTCGGTAACGAAGGGGCTCGTGAAGTTGCTGATAGAAATAATCTTTTACTGAATCAGTGCTACAGTTTGTAGGGGCGTAGGCCGCAATGACAAACAGGCACCGTTTGTCCCCGCGCGACTTCATAGCACGGAACGAACCAGCTAACCTAACGGCGCACATCCTACTGTTTACTGGGATCCAATCAATCAGGGCAGTTTCAGCCCGGAGACTCAAAACAATGCCGACGCCAGCTTGACCGGCATTTGAATTTACATCATCGCCAGACAGGCGCAATGAGAATGTCGCCAGTGTCGACTGTGGGGGATCTCAGGGTAAGCACGGAGCTCGAAGCTTGCAGGCGGGTTTCTGATAAACAGCAAATATCGATCGATAGGGTCTCTAGTGTGCGGGCAAGTGCTGCCTATTGGCCGATCTGAAGCAAAGTGCGCGCGTTGAGGCATGCCAGTCTTAGCGAGACACGAGGACTCCAAAGGGAAACGGATGAACTGACCTTGTCCGCTTGGTTGAACATGGACTTGTCGACTGGATTGGAGCGACGGCCTGCGATTGTGTGTGATTTGAAATTAGAAGACAAGTGACTATTGAAGTAAGCTGGGGGAGGGCCAAGAATTGGGGGATTGAAATGGGGGGATATAAGTAAAGTTGGAGCGGGACGATAAGGATAAAGAAACGCAAGAAGGGGTATAAGACGGGAAGACCTGAGCAGTAGCATCCATACCCCTATCCACCCTGCTCGATGCAGCAGATAGGGCGCCGTTTATTATCCTCTGCGGTGGCCAGAGCATCAAGAAATTGTTGTAGGAAAGGTTCATTGTATTCCGTGGGCAGAATACTGTCAGGTTGCCCAGGCCTAGACAGGAGAACGATTGGGGTTCTCAACCAAAGTCTTTGGTTCAAAACCCTTACCGCAAGGCAGCAGGTTTTGCCACTGGACTACAGAGCCCGTTTTATGAAATGAGGAGCCACCCACATTCCAACCCCCAAACCTGGAGGACCAGGAGGCTGAGTTTGTCTGGCCTCTAACCATTGAACAATCTGGTATGAGTGGCTCTGAAGGTGCAAAAAAAGCACCACCCAGCATGGCTCAATGGATCTCTGAGGCACGCAAACCATCGCACCACGGTAAGGTCCAGCCTTATTGCGATGGATATCAGATCCCCACGGCGACGACGATAGTCCAAAGAGAACAAGTTCATTCGCTGAAGTCGAATGGGATAAGACAAATCACGCAGCCCTGATACAGAGTTGGGTCCACGCCGCTGAACCTTCTCGAGTAAAGAGCACTCAAACTTTGTGAGAGGAGGCAAAGCGGGTAGTCCATATTTCAATACTGGACGCGCGTGAGAAGGAAAGAGGAGCTTGAAGATCCCAGGCGTTAGTTTTGAAGATGACTTCCGTATGGCGCAGTACCTTGTAGGCGGACGCAACTTTCCGCAACGTATCCGGGATGGTTTCCAAGTTAGGGGATACAATTACACCCAACTCCTTCTCAGAAGCCGCGCTGCTCAACAGGAGACCACCAATGTGGTAGGTGCCGTGCAGTTCTGGAGAACCGACTGGAAGAACACAGCATTTGTCATGGTTGGTAGGTAACTGCCACTTAACAGACCAGTCATGCAGCAGATCAAGCGTTAGTTGTAGTTTGTCCGAATCATCCAGCCTAGACATTTCTGACCACAGTTTGAGGTCATCAGCGTAGATCAGTCAGTCAATTTGAAACACCTCTGTAAGGTCGTCGATGAAGATTTTGAAAAGTTCGGGACCAGGGACAGAGCCCTGTGGAACCCCACTGGTCATGAGAACAGGCCCAGAAAGAACCTCATTGACCTTCACCATTATGGTACGACCAACCAGAAAATCAGCGATCTAGGAGAGGACATTGCCAACGATGCCAATCTTCCGGAGCTTGATAAAAAGCCGTTTATGTGGAACCCTATCAAATGCTTTGCTGAAATCAACAAAAACAATATCTGACCGATTACCGGAATCCATTGACTTTATCCACTTCTCGCGGGCAACAAGTAAGTTAGGGATACAAGAGCGTGCTCTCCGGAAACTGTGCTGAGTGGGAGTAATGATGTCCAGAGTCTCGAGATGAAGCTGAAGGGCTCTTTTAAAAACTCTTTCCATGATCTAACAAATGATCGACGTCAGGCAGATCGGTTTGTAATTCGCAGGATCCCCTCGGTTTCCTGCTTTGTGGATTGGCTTCACTATATATATATATATATATATATATATATATATATATATATATTCGACACTATACCGATTACAATATAATTGGCTGAGTGCCACAACACATAAGAAAAATATAGCATGAAAGGGAATACAATTGCTAGGATAGAAGAGTCTCACAGCAAGCGCGCCATTGCGTACGGTCCTTGGCCATATCCCCCAGCGTTTGCCACAAGGTGTGCTTGGGGTCCTTTGGTCCCCAACCCGAGAGTCGGGAACGCCAGACAACTGCCAGCTTCAACGTTTGCGCCTTAACACATTGGATGCAAGTTTTACATTGCCCTCCTATTCGTCGCTTCCAAGCCCTGCCTGTGCTCTCAAATAGGGCTCGTCGTGGTAGCCGCTGGATGGCATGCGAAGCACATGGCCAAGCCAGCGAAGCCTCCGCAGCGAAATGATGCTATCAATCGATCAGCGGAGTTCGTTAGTTCTGAAGACTCGCCGACGATCTTCCTCATTACTGATGGGATGCTGCCATCGAACACCAGCAATGCTTTGCAGGCAGCGGTGATCGAAGACTGATAACCGCTGAACGTCGCTTTTTCGAACTGGCCAAGTCTCACAGCTGTACAGCAGAATTGCTCGTGGCGTAGCATTGTAGACTCGTCTCTTCAGAGCGAGGCTGAGATCACGACGAAGCCACAGGTGACGAAGGTTAGCGAAAGCGACTCTAGCCTTGAAGACACGCAGAGAGATCTCATCCGTCAAACCGCCAATACTAAGACAACTCCCAAGATAAATGAATTTGTCTACAACTTCCAACGGATGCCCCGAAAGGGTGAGAGAAGGACATGCACTTGGCCAGTCATGTAATGGGACCTTACATTTAGAAGGGGCAAAACTCGACCCAAATTAGGCGGCGGACATCTCCAGTCTGAGCAGCGCATGCTGGGCGGCTTGGGAGAACTTGCAAATCACAGCGATGTCATCGGCGTACTCTAAGTCCCGAAGGCGGTCACCAGGGAGCAGTTCAAGACCGCAGGAGTCAGTTATCCAGGGCAGTATCCAGGATCTCGTCCATGGCGAAGTTGAACAAGAATGGAGAGGATGGGCAACCCTATGTAACACCGCTGGTGATACTGAAAAGGAGCGAAACGTCTCTGTATGCTCGCACGCGGCCCGAAGTTTGATGGTAAATAGCACGGAGAATCCTGATGTACTTCTCGGGTACTCTCCTCTTCAGTAAGCAGTCCCAAAGAGCCACTTTGTCAACAGAGTCAAAAGCGGCTCGAATGTCCAAGAATGACTATGGTTGGTCGACTGAACGTATGGCGATGTTCAAGTATCTGGCGGATCGTAAAGATGTGATCGACGCAACCGCGACCCGGGCGAAATCCAGCTTATTGTTCACGCAGGTGCTGTTCCCGTACGCAACTGAGCCTCCGTAAGAGTAGGGCAGCGAGCAGTTTGGATGCGACACAAATGAGACTGCTGCCGCAATTTTTGGAGCAAATAGTCCGGTCTCCATTGTTGTAAACAGGTACAAGGTCCGCTAAATTCCAGTCGGATGGAATGGTTTCAGTAGTCCAAATCTGTTGGAATAGTGATGTCAGTTCGCGAGTGAGAGCTGGACCTCCATACTTGAACAGGGCAGGAGGAAGTTCATCTGGACCAGGTGACTTGTGGCGCTTTAGTAGCCGAAGCTCATTGGAAACCTCAGCCTCTGTCGGTGGAGAAACATCCACGCACCAGGGAGCACTGTGAACCCCGGAAAATAGACTCGGTTGCGCTGCTGGCCAGTTGAATTGATCTTCAAAATGCTCTGCCCATCGTACCAGACGACGGTGACGACTGTGAATTAGTTCACCGTCATTTTCACGCAAAACCTCACTCACTGTTGGTCTTCTGCCTCCCGTGGAGCGAATAAGTTGGAGGAGTTTGCGGGAGTTTCCTGATGAGGCTGCCCACTCCATTTCGACGACGCGCTGTGTCTACCAAACCTCGCGATCCTTCATGAGGAGCTGTCTGAGCTCATCACCTGTGATTCTGCATAGTGCGTTGCACTCAACTCCGGCTGGAATTGTTCGACGACTTTCCACTAATTGCAGAGACTGTGCGGAGATTCAATGACTAACAGCCCGTCTCGTGAAGCCACAGACCAGGGTAGTGGACTTTCCTAAGGCTCTCTGGATCTGTACCCAATGTGTCTCAACATCGGAGGATAGAGAACGTAGATTGGAGACTTATGTGTTTTGAGATGCGCCGAGAACATTTGGAACGGCGAGCTTTTCTATGTCAAACCGTTTCCGGCAACGCTGTTGGGTGCCTCCAAAACGCAGAACGAACTTAACACACACGGGCGCATGGTCCCAAGTCAAGTAAGTGTTCCATATTGACTTGCAATCCGTTATGCAGCCACGCTAACAGTAACTAACAGCGATGTGGTTAATTTGCGTCCAAGATTGACCAGACGCTGGAGGTCGCCAGGTGGCTCGTTGGTGCCAGAAACGTCGGAAATTGGTGCTAGAGAGGAACAAGCCGTGGTCGTCACACAGTTGTAGGAGTCGATCGCCATTATCCGTCCTGCGGTACCGTGGCTGCGTTGACCCCCAAATTCGCGCTCATGAACTTCTAGTCTACCGACCTGCGCATTTAGGTCACCGGCGAGTATCACGATGTCCGTGCGACGTTTCTTGCAGAGGAGGTCGGTGAGTTGGCGTTAGAACTCGTCTTTAGCTTCGTCCGGGCTGCAGTCATTTGGAGGGTATTCCGCGACAATGAATAAGCAGCGTCTACTGGTCCCGTGGCTGGAAAATCGCACTGAGCTTTCAAAACGGACTGCACAAGGACGACTGTTTGCCGGGAACTAGTCAATGAGCGCTGCCTCAGCACGCGCGCTTACCGCAACTCCTACGCCGGCGGAACCAGAGGCTGCCACTGTCGCATCTCCGGATAAGCGCAAGGTGAATGTGCGATTGGAACTTGGGGAGGGTGAGGGCAATCGCAGCGTTGTGCTGGAGTCTTATAAACGGGTTTCGATTAGGCAGCAAATGTCGATTGAGAGGGTTTCCAAGGTTCGCGCTAGAGCAGCTTGTGAACCAATCTGCATGAGCGTTCGAACATTGAACTTCGCTAGCTTGAAGAGCGAGCGAGATGCAATAAAAGCCTTGCTGTTGGTATTGGAATGTGTGTGATCGGTTTTGAGCGGTTCATTGAAGAGGCCAGAAGTACCGTTTTTATTTGCAATGCACTTTTGGTGACTCGAAATTGAAGGTGGGTTGCCAAGTATAGGAGGATTGTATAAAGCTGGAAAGAAGAACGTGGTTTGCGGTGCGGTAGACTGAGGTATAGCATGTCCGGCCGCCAGCACCCCGACAAAGAGAGAGAGAGAGTTCAGAGAGCGAGAGACGTAAGCAGAGAGTTGCAAATCCATCATTTCATGTGTTGTGTGGGCATACAGCTTCCCAGTTGCCCAGGCCGGGGAAGGGAGTTAACTTAGGGGGCCCTACCCGGAGCCTTTGGTCATAGGGACCTGACACGCAAGGCAGCGGGGCGAATTCAAGGAATCGTGCCCATTGGGAGCCCGTGACCGACTGCTCGGTTTATAGGCCTTTCGTTTGGCTGGCTGTCAAACAGGGGCCCAATACTCCCGGTAATTTAGCCTCAAGCTGTATGATTACAATGCTCCAGCAAGGTGAAGCAAAGGGCAGTGACTTTATTTAGAAGCGAGTCAGGTCCGCCACGTCGCAGTGCTGTTAAACGGACATATGTGGCTTTTTATAGGGAGAAAGCTTGCCAGGCGAAAACCCACCACGTCCTGGAACACTGCCGCCGAACTTTTCGCTGGAACGGGATTATCCCGATCCACCAAGCTGGCACCACGAGGAGGTAGTTCGGCAAGTCAGCTTCACAATAGCTACTTTCCAATCAAGCGGAAGGCCTCCAACCTTCAGGGATTGCCGAAGGAACAAGCAGACTGGCTCAGGGACATACTCAGTCACGGTCTACAGGAACAGGGGATGTGATTCATCATCAACATCATTATACACGTCAGCTAGAGGTGGGAAAAACCTCAGCTACTGTACCGCAATACATAAAGGAAAAAGGAAAATAAATACAAAAGTTGCATGCTAGCTGAGCTACCAGCAACGGATAGGCATCCTTCCGGTAAGCTACCAGCCAGCTACTAGGCAAAAAGAAAAATTATAATGTTGTACGCTGCGAAATGAGATTGTGCTTGGAGGGGGAGGCTAAAAGGGATAGGGAGGGACAAAGAAACTCACAGCACGAACGCCACTGAGGTCGGCTCCTAGCCATATCAGCAAGTGTGTCCAACCAAACGTGTTCATCGTCTTTCCGACCCCAACCAGGGAGCCGTGACGCTCCAACCGAGGCCAGCACAGAGGTAAGAGCCTTCATTCCTCTTGACCAAATCATCGCTTGGCCACCACTCCTCTTCTTCCATCCACATCCCCGGTGAGCAAACAATGCACGTCGTGGAAGTCGATGGGCTGGCATGCGCAACACGTGGCCCATCCATCGGAGCTTGGTGCGTGAAATGACGGTGCTGAGCGTTTCAGTTCCTTTTCCTGTGCCGTAAACAAGGCGTCGAACACGCTCGTTACACATACGGTGTTCCCACCAGATGTGAGCCAAACTGCGAAGGCACCGATGGTCGAACGTAACTAGCCTCTTCATGTCGGCCGATCTTAGGGGCCAGGTTTCGCAACCGTACAGTAGGGTCGAACGTACTGCTGCATTGTACACTCTACCCTTCAGGACGAGAGTAATGTCGCGCCGCCGCCATAGGTGGCGAAGGTTAGCAAAAGCACTTCGAACTTTTGCTATCCGGTTCGTGATCTCAGGGCCTGGCGAAGAGTTCGGGTCCAACTCGAGAAGAAACCTTAGCAGCATGTTCGTGGTAATTTTTATGTGCCCCAAGGGAGTGGGATGCGTGGACAGATAGTTATTGAATACCGGGACTTCAGACGAGTACACTGATGAATATTGCGAAGCAAGAAGACAGGCATTCGCTTCATCCTTACGCGAATACAAGCCAAGTAGGCCACAACCCGACTTAGTACTTCAGGTACGAGTTATTGCGGGTCACTACAAGAATGCTCAATCAGGCGACTTTCATTTGCTCCCGCTGCCCGCGTTTTTTCAGTGTACACAAATTCCCGAGCACTTTGTAAGCATAATAGTCAGAGGCCAACCGTGAGAACTGGAATCTGTCCCACAGTTTTCGTCTTCTATGTAGCAGGGTTCTCAGCTCTCATCAATCCAAGGTGAGTCTTGAGACAAAGGTCTGTCAGCAACGGCTGGTACAACTTCGTCCACAATAGAGAGCAATTTTAGGTGGAGGTTCCAAGCAGTATCGAGATAACTTCTGGGGGGGGGGGGGTACTCCAGTTCTAACACTTGCAACCCTTCGTAGGCGGAGTTGATCGGTGCGCCAGTAGTTCCGGCGAGGTATGCTCTGGTGGTGAAGAGTGGGTCGTCCTGCCCATAGAAAGGAAAGCACACAATGATCACTTGACTCAAGTGGCTGAAGAATCTCTAAATCAGATGCAGCGAATGGTTGGGGCGTGAACATGAGCTTAAGGATGTGCGTTTGGTCCGGTATTATCCGAATAGGTGACGTGACTTGTTGAGTTAGACCCATATCGAGGACAGTTTCGAGTAGAACAGCATCGAAGGATTCTGGGGCGAAATCATAGGGAAGTAAATCCCAGTTGATGTTGGAGGCATTGGAATCTCCTATTATAAAGGAATCCTTGCCCCTGCAGTGCATTTTGATCTAGTCCAGCAATCGGGATCCGGAGGCCATTGGGAGTCTGTAGACAACACAAAATATGAGCGAATTGTGTCCGTCGTGGACACGACACCAAAGTATCTCCGAACTACCAACTGTATCACAAACAGCTTCTATCGCGTGACCGGGATATGTCTGCCGATTTTCAAGCAAATTTCCTCACATTGTGCGCCCTGAGAAAACCCCGAGGAATTCTAACGGCAGTCAGGAGATCCAATCGGATCTCACATGATGCACTACGCACTCGAGCGCGGCGTCTGCCTACCCCAATTTGCACGGCGCTTCACGTGATGAGGCGCAGACTAGAGATAGCCGAACGATCGATACATTCTGGTATGTTTGAGGACAGAATGTTTCGCGGAAAATTAGATGCCTGTGGGCTCTGTACTGACCGATGTTTAGCCGTAGCACTGAAGTTACCATTACGTACAGGGTCTACTGTGGTAAAAATAATGGACATTGTTTTGCCGGACGAACGTACACGTGGTGCACAACTGCTGCTATTTCATCGCAGCTATATTCCCATTAAAATAGACAGACTGACGTACACGTCAGACATGTGTTTTCGATGTGTTCGTATTTGTATCAAAGGTAATGTTAAAACACAGGCCGGTAGACTGGAAACTAGCTTCCAAAGTACTGTAAAAGTAGCACCACTTTCAACTAGACATTAGGAATAATAAGGACTTGGTAAAGGAGTATTTCTTCGCTTTTAGTATTTTGATTTCCTGTTAAGTGAGCCAAGTTTTAGTTGGAATCGCTCTTTCCAAATAACCTACGATACTTAAAGATTGTCCGGTTGTTTCAGTTCAGTTTAGTGCAGTTGATAAGTCATTGTCCGGGCAACAAATGCCGTGGATGCAGTTGCCACGACTTGAGTCGCCAGAAGGGCAATGATGAAGGATAAGTAAATGCGGTTAGACTTAAATATGCTATTAGCAGGATGGAAGCAAGAACGATATGTATGGAGCTAACTGCATTGAAGTATGAACAGCTAAAAGCAAGAGAACGAATCCAGAGGCAGTACTGACTCCGACGATGCGCCACGTCCGATAGTCTCTAACCATCGGTTTGGACTAGCACGAGGCCCCATCTACAAAGACGGCAGGTACCTGCTTGACCGAGTCTATCGATCAATTTCTTCATGCCCCTATGCCATCTCAACTCGTGGTTTCGCCCAACTTGGTGCACTGAGGGCGTATAATGCTCGTCGAGGAAAACGGTTAACTGGTGTACCGAGTACATGACCTAACAAATGTTAACGATTCAACTTCCAGACAATGAAGTGAGGTACCGGAGAGTTTCTTGCAAAAATGAAACTGGCGGACCTCAGCATTGCTTACCCTGTGTTCCCACCAGATGCGTGCAATAGTGCGTGAGACCCGGTGATCAAAGGCGGCCAACCGTTTCATGTCTTCCGTACGAACTGCTCAAGTCTCAGATGCATACAGTGGCACCGGCCTTATCGCAGCTGTTCCCAGAAGTATAGCTTTGTCACACACTGAATCATAGGATCCACGAACGCAATATGAATCCACATTAAGAGGGTATTACCAACAGGTGATCTTACGTTGGTTTTTGGATCACATGTACATTCACCCCGTAATGTTTACGGGAGATTCCGTATTCCATTTGCAAGGAACGGACAAACATTTCTGGGCTAGTTCAAATCCACGCAGATACACAGTGTCGCGTATTCAGCATAGCGCCAAACCGATGATCTGGACTGGAATTACCGGTCAGAAAATCGTTGGACCGTTTTTCTTTTCCAGGAACGTGACCGTTGTTTTATATTACTCAACCCTTAATTTGCTAGCCTCGTCATACAAGGAATCGCTCTAGACTTGCGTACTGCCACAGTTGGAGGCGGATGGAGTCCGCAGTATCATATGTTTGTAGCATGATGGCGCACCAGCACATTACATTCAATCGGGGAGAGAATATCTCTGCGAGGAATTCGGCCGATATCGGATCCGTCGTGGAGGCCCCATCGAGTGGCACGCACGGTCACTCGATTAAAACCCGCCGAATATTTTTTCTCTGGGGATATTTAAAACGAAGGATTTACAGAAACAAGTGGATTTCCTTCGAGCAATGGCAGCAGAATATCGTGAACGAATGCCACCTCATCACTGTAGCCTTTTCCACTACATCACCACCGTGACTTTGTAGAACTTGCTAACTGCATCAAGCGATTTCTGTATTGTAAGCAGAATGCAGGTGGATACTTTCGACATCTATTATATCTATGTCTGTCTAAACCTGCATCTGTAAAGATATGTATTATTTGTATGTATTGATTTGCGCTTCCTCGGTTCAGGTTACGGTCGTGTTAGTGTATAGAAGCCCTATGAGCACCTCAAATGGAATCATAGAGTTTATACGCACTCACTCTGCGAACAAGTGTCTGGTGCTGGGAGACTTCAACCTCCCAGAGGTCTGTTGGGATGATCTATCTTGCAGTTCTGCGCTGGGATCGTTCGGTACAGAACTGTTGGACTTAACGCTGCAGGTACCACTACACCAGTTCGTGGACCTCCCCACTAGGTACATGAGCAATCAGCAGCCGTCCATTTCAGATCTTGTTTGTGCTAAGTCACGACTTTGTAAATGACATTAAATACGACTCGCCTCTTGGCGCTAGCAATCACGTTTGCTTGTCTTTCCAGTGTACCCTTATCAGGCTTTGCCAAGCTACTACCAGTTGGTACCCGAACATTTGGGCCGCGGACTTCCAAGCGATGCGGGATAGAGCTAGGTCATCGCGTTGTGTGATATCTGAGACCGACACTGTTCACATAGCCTGGGAAAAGCTTAAGGCTCACCTCGTCGACATTTCTGCATCACACGTCCCACTGGTAAAAAGAAGGGAATCGAGATCGCAGCCTCCGTGGATAGATTCCGCGGGGAAGGGCCTGCTAAAGAAGCGGTCTAGATGCTGGCGAGCTTACCGAACAGCTCCGTCGAACAGCACGTTTGACAAGTATTGGTTGGTTCGGAATCAGTGCAAGCTACATCTTAGGTTGGCCCGGCTTCAGTATGAAAAGGGCTTAGCTAATACTGCCTCGAAAAATCCCAAGAGATTCTTCGCTTACGTTAAACGACGCTGTGCTGCAAACTCGCCCATTCCACCATTGCTTCGAGGAGATGGGACCCATGCCTATAGCGACTATGACAAGGCATGAATGCTTGGTAAGCAGTACTCAAGCGTCTTTGTCCGCGAGACAAATACACCATGTAAAGAGTTAGCTCCAAGAGTCCCTGAGGACTGTTGTCTGGATGAAATTCCTGTAACGGAGTCCCAAGTTCTCCGGTTGCTAAAAGAGGTGAACCCAACTAAGGCTTCTGGGCCAGATTCTGTTCATCCAAAATTGTTGCACGAATTGGCAGGGGAACTCAGTGGACCTCTGACTTGTGTGTTTCAGAAGTCACTCAACAGCTGTATCTTGCCTACCGAATGGAAGGAGGCTGTTGTCTGCCCGATTTTCAAGTGCGGTGACAAAGACCTACCGGCTAATTACAGGCCTGTCAGCTTGACTAGCGTGGTCGTTAAGTTACTTGAAAAATTAGTACGAGATACAGTGGAGAACCATTTCAATAGGTTTAACCTGCTTAGCGTCGAGCAACATGGTTTCCGCAAAGGATTTTCGTGTCAGACGAACTTGCTGGTAGCTCGTGAGTGCTTGGCTGAAGCCATCGCAATGAGGCTGGACCTTACCGTAGTGCGATGGTTTGTGTGCCTCAGTGATCCATTGAGCTATACTGGGTGGTGCTTTTGCACCTTCAGAGCCACTCATACCAGGTTGGTCAATGGTTAGAGACCAGACAAACTCAGCCTCTTGGTCCTCCAGGTTGGGGGTTGGAATGAGGGTGGCTCCTTATTCCTTAAAACAGACTCCTTGTAGCCCAATGCCAAACCCGCTGCCTTGCGGTCAGGTTTTTGAACCAAAGGCTTTGGTTGAGAACCCTAATCGTTCTCCTGTCTAGATCTCGGCAACCTGACAGTATCCTGCCCACGCAATACAATGAAGCACACTTCAAACAAATTTCTGATGCTCTGGCCACCGCAGAGGATAATCAACGGTGCCCTATCTGCTGCATCGGGCAGGGTAGATAGGGGGTTTGGATGCTACTGCTCAAGCCTTCCCGTCTTCTTATTCCCTCTCTTGCGCTTTTTCACCCTTATCGTCCCGTTCCAGCTTCACTTTTATCCCCCCTGTTTTCAACCCCCCAATTCTCGGCCCTCCCCCACGTTGCTTCAATAGTCGCTTGCCTTTTAGTTTCAACTCACATGTGAACGCGGAGCGTCATTCCTGCACTGTCAACAGGCCCATGTCCAAGCAAGCGGTAAAGCCCAGTTCATCGGCTTCCATTTGGAGCCCTCGATCCTCCTTCAGATTGGCATGCCTCAATGTTCGCACATTGCTTCAGATCGGTCAACAGGCAGCACTTGCTCGAACATTAGAGACCCTCACGATCGATATCTGCTGCTTATCGGAGACCCGCCTGCAAGACTCGAGCTCTGTGCTCACTCTACGATCCCCTTCAGGTGACATAGCAGCACTTTCTCGTTGCGCCTATCCGGTGACGATGCAGCTTCGAGCACCGGCCAAGCCGGTGTTGGTATTGCCCTGAGTCCCCGGGCTGAAGCTACTCTGGTTGATTGGATTCCAATCAGTAGCCGGATGTGTGCGGTCCGATTGGCTGGCTCGTTCAAAGCTTCGAAGTCACGTGGGACTAACAGGTGTCTATTCGTTATCGCTGCCTATGCACCGACAAACTGTAGCGATGACTCGGTAAAAGACGACTTCTATCGTCAACTGAACGAGCTGCTTAGCCACAGAAGAAGCTCGGACACTGTAGTGCTGGCTGGGGATATGAACGCTCAAGTTGGAAAATTATCCACAGATGAGCTGCATCTGGGCGGCCAACATGGTATAGGCTCCCGTAATGATAACGGTGAGCGGTTACTTCATTTGTGTGAGGATGCTCGCTTATTTCTTGCGAGCACTAATTTCGACACAGCACCCGCCGGAGGGTGACTTGGCGCCCACCAGCCTCGAACCAGCTATGGACGCAAATCGATCACATTGCGATAAATTACCACTGGAAAGGCTACGTCCAGAACTGTCGCTCGATTTGGAGCACATGTGTGGACACCGACCATGCAGTTGTATGTGCTGACCTAGGGATGCGTTTTGGCGGACGCCCACGACGACGTTGTGAGCGCATTGACACCAGCCAACTGGCGAAGCCAGCTGTTCTGAATGCCCATCAAAGTACGCTGTCATGCGAGTTGGATAAACGCTCACTGGATGCAATTGAAGGTCATTGGTCCCACATTCACCAGACCTTACTATCAGCAGGCAAACCCTCATATGGTAAGTCTATTCGCCAACATGGACATTGGGTCTCTTCACAGTCTCTGGAACTTATGGATGCTCGCCGGCATATTCCGGCTGGAAGCGAACACAATGAAACTCGCAAAGAGCTCCGAGGAAAACTCCGTGCTAGCCTGAAGAGAGACCGCGAATCCTGGTGGTCTAATCGTGCAACAGAGATGGAGATGGCCGCTGCCCTTGGTAACCATCGTAAGTTATTCCGTCTGATACGAGAATCGGGCAGCAGGAGACCTGGTGTTAGTGAAACCATACGTGACGAGAGTGAACAGCCTATCCACAACTTATCAAAACGCTTAGAGCGTTGGGCTGAGCACTTTAAAAGGCAATTTAATCGGTCGGAATGGTTAGATTTCTCGCCGGCCACTGATCGCCCCACTCCCTGGGCTGTCCCTTTGGATCCACCCTCTCGCTCAGAAGCCGAACGTGAGATCGGACTGTTGAAGTTAAATAAAGCCGCGGGACCAGATGATCTTCCTCCAGCCCTCTTCAAATTCGGGGGACCTGCTCTTATGAGTGATTTACACGAGTTACTAGTCAAACTGTGGGAGCAGGAAACTGTCCCAACCGATTGGAGCCGCTCCGTCATAGTCCCAATTTTCAAAGGAGGCTCACGATCGGAATGCGGCAGCCATAGAGGAATCAGTCTGATCTCCATCGCCTCCAAATTGCTTGCCTCTGTCATCCTTCACAGACTGACTGGCACTCGTGAAAGCCAGATTCGTGAAGAGCAAGCTGGATTTCGTCGAGGTCGTGGCTACATTGACCACATCTTCACCTTGCGTCAGTTGTTGGAGCACCGCCACATATATTGGCGGCCCACCATTGTCGTGTTCCTCGATATCAAAGGTGCATTCGATTCGGTGGATAGACATGCACTTTGGGACTGTCTACTCAGGAAAGGTGTGCCCGAGAAATATGTGAATATTATCCGAGCATTATACGCGCGTATCTCGGGCAGAGTGAGGGCTTACGGCAAGCTGTCATCGCCCTTTAATATCTCCAGCGGCGTGAGACAAGGATGCCCGCTGTCACCTTTTCTCTTCAACTTCGCTGTTGACGAAGTCATGGAAATCGCGTTTACAGGACACGACTTAGAAGGTGTGGAGCTGCTCCCAGGAGAACGACTTCTTGACTTAGAGTATGCTGATGATATTGCCCTAATCTGTGACAGCTCACAAATGTGCCAAGCGGCACTGGACAGATTAGCACTAGCTGTCTGTCACTTCGGGCTTTGCTTCGCACCCTCGAAGTGCAAAGCGTTCCTCCAAGGTTGGTCTGGACCGCCTCCTATGTTGACCCTTGGTGGGGATCAGCTAGAAGTCGTTCAAAAATTCAACTACCTGGGAAGTTGTATCAGCGCCCGTAGGATTGAAGATGAGATCACGAACCGTATAGCAAAAGCTCGGGGCGCTTTTGCTAACCTTCGCCACTTATGGCGCCGGCGCGACATCATTCTTGCCCTGAAGGGTAGAGTGCACAATGCAGCAGTACGTTCGACCCTACTGTACGGTTGTGAAACCTGGCCGCTTAAAGCAGCGGACCTGAAGAGGCTAGTTACGTTCGACCACCGGTGCCTTCGTAATTTAGCTCACATCTGGTGGGAACACCGCGTGAGTAACAAGCGTGTTCGACGCCTTGTTTACGGCACAGGAAAAGAAACTGAACCGCTCAGCACCGTTATTTCACGCACCAGGCTCCGATGGCTCGGCCACGTGTTACGCATGCCAGCCCATCGACTCCCGCGACGTGCGTTGTTTGCGCGCCGGGGGTGTGGATGGAAGAAGAGGAGGGGTGGCCAAGCGATGACTTGGTCCAAAGGAATGAAGGCCCTCACTTCTGAGCTGGCCTCGGTTGGAGCGTCTCGGCTCCCTGGTTGGGGTCCGAAAGACGATGAACACGTTTGGTTGGACCCACTTGCTGATATGGCTAGGAGCCGACCTCAGTGGCGTTCGTGCTGTGAGTTTCTTTGTCCCACCCCATCCCCCTTAGCCTCCCCTTCCAACCACGATCTCATTGTTTAACCTTATATAATTTTGCATAGTAATTTTTTTGATGCATAGTAGCCGGCTGGTAGCTTACCGGAAAGATGCCCATCCGTTACCGGTAGCTCAGCCGGTTTGCCCCAGCTGAATTCTTTTTTCTCCTTTTTTCTGTGTATTGCGGCACAGTAGCTGAGGTGTTCCCCACCTCTAGCTAAAGTGTATGGTGATGATGATGGGCTGAAGCCGTAGACAGTGGACATGCGGTGGATGTGGTGTTCATTGACTTCGCCAAGGCCTTTGACACTGTCCCCCATTCGCGACTCTCACTGAAGTTGAGGTCGTATGGAATAGCTGGTCGCGCTCTCCAGTGGGTGTCAGCTTTTCTGGCTGGACGGGAACAGTGTATTCGTGTGGGAAGCAGTCTTTCGTTTCGACAGGCTGTACTTAGCGGCGTTCCGCAAGGCTCTGTCCTAGGTCCGCTGCTGTTCTCAGTCCACGTGAATGACTTGCCGGAGGAGCTTGAGGTACAATCGCTTTTATTTGCAGATGACCTAAAGCTCTGGAATATTGTTGATATCCCTGGAGGTCCTATGGCTCTTCAACGAGCTCTGGGAATGGTCTGTTTTGTGGTTGCTGCCTATAAACCGGGCAAAGTGTTCAGTGCTGCGTATCGGAGCGTCTGATTCCTCCACAAGTTATGTGCTCGATGGGACTGTACTTCCTCACGTGACTCATCAGGTTGATCTAGGTGTCGTCCACTGTTCCACATTACACTCTGGAGACAACTGGAAGAAGGCGGCTAGTAAAGGGTTCCGGATGTTGTGGTTTATCCGTCGTTCTTTTGGGACCCTAACCGCTGATGTGTTTGTGAAGCTTTTCGCAGCGTTTGTGCGACCCCACCTAGAATATTGCGTTCAGGCCTGTCCACCATGCCTTGTCCGGGACAAAATGGCACTAGAAAGGGTGTTGCGTATCGGTACTAGGTTGGTCAAGGGATTACGAGGGCAAACGTACCCCGTACGCCTACTTAGTTTGGGGATGCAGTCAATGCACTATCGAAGAATTAGAGGGGACCTGATCTTAACCTACCGTATTTTGACTGGGAAGGTTGGTCCTGATTTGTCCATGCTATTTAGTTCTGCTAGATTATCTGGTCTTCGCGGGCATTGCATGAAGCTGGACAAACCGCGGTCCGATCGAGTTAGACCGGAGACACGCTTATCGCGTCGAGTCATCGAGCGCTGGAACCTGCTTCCAGAAAGTGTTGTCAAGGAAGCTACGGTTAAGGGATTTGAGCGTCAACTAGATGCTCTTCGGTGGTCAGGTCAGGTCAGGTCAGATGGACGATAGAGGCTTCCGCCTAACGAGCGTCCAGTTCTTGTGCCGGTAAGTGAAGCGACCCCCGGCACTTCGACGTTGGATTGTCTCTTCTTGCTTCTGCAATGGAATGAAGCAAGAACAAGAGCAATCTCTGCACTTTCATATGCCAGCATCAAAATACACTACATATTAAAGTACAACTACAATATTTCTGGAAAAAGGATGGACCATCAATTGTCTAAGCCCCTTTTGAAGGCTTCTACGGTCTCAGACTCCACTAAATCAGAAGGGAGTTTATTCCAGTAGTTAACTACCCGGTTCGTAAAAAACTTTGCCCTGATGTCCAAACGAGCTCTGTGATGTTTAAGCCTCAGGCGATGCCCGCGCAGATGGTCTGACGTAGCCAGTTCAAACAGATGGGTGGAACTAATACCACTAAGTCCCTTAATGATCTTAAACGTCTCTATCAAATCCCCTCTCAACCTACGCCGTTCCAGGGAAAATAATCCTAAGCTACTTAGACGATCTTCATAAGACTTCCCTCGTTGACCTTCAATCATCCTGGTCGCAAGTTTCTGAATCTTTTCTATACAAGTGATGTCCCTACGGAGGTACGGTGACCAGGCTTGAACGCAATACTCCAGATGTGGCCTGACCACTGCTTTATATAAGGGCAAGAATACTTCTGCTTTAGTGTTACTCAGCGCCCTCCTAAGACGGAATAATTCGTGTCGTGCTTTATTGGCAGCATGGCGACACTGTGCCGAAGGCTTAAAATTGTTCGCTACGATGACACCTAGATCACGGGCTTCGTCAGTGCACCGCAATGATAGAAATCCCACAGGAGACTGAACTGCAATTCCGCTACCACTACTAGTCAATAGTTGACATTTGTTGGCATTTAGAGGTAGGTCCCATTGACTTGACCAATTCACCACAGTGAGGATGTCCTTAGCCAATGTCGCACGGTTTCCCCTACTGACGAGCTTCAAGTCATCTGCGAAGATGTAGCAGGGGTCCACAAGAAGAGGAGCCAGGTCATTTATAAACATAAGAAATAGCAATGGACCCAGAACCGAACCTTGAGGGACACCACTGTAGGCATGACCAACACTAGAACTCGCTTCCCCAACGCTGACTCTAAATGTCCTTCCACGTAAGAATTCAGAGAGCCATAGTAGTAGTTGAGGATGTAATCCAAACCATATCAGCTTCTCAATTAAAAATCGATGATTCACGGAGTCAAAGGCTTTACTGAAGTCTAAATAGCACACCTCTACCGATATCCCACCATCAAGACAACGGGTAATCTCGTCCAAAAAGCACAATAAATTGGTAAGACAAGACTTCTTTTTGAGAAAGCCATGCTGTTCCGCTCTAATTAGATTGTGCTCAGTCAAGTGCTCACAGATCCTGTTCCTTATAAGCTTTTCCAAGCATTTCAGCATGATGCTGGTCAAACTAACAGGTCTATAGTTAAGAGGCACCGACTTAGAACCCCCCTTGTGGATGGCAACAATAGTCGCCTCCTTCCAATCACGTGGCAGCTTGCCTTCTTGAAGAGACTGGTTGAATAACTCCACTACGGGATACTGGAGGATATCAGCCAGAGGCTTAACTATGGCGGGATGTACACTATCAGGACCGGCTGATTTATAAGGGTTCAAATTGGCCAGCACTGTGAAGACCTCTGACACATTGAGAATAATTTCCCGCATTGTGTAGCTAGTTGAGCAGTGCGGTAGTGATGGCAAGGCTGACCCACTATCCTTCCGATGCAGGCTTTGGTAGACACGTAGCAGCACTTCTACTTTATCGACGTCGTCTACAGCCTGGGTACCGTCCTCCATGGTTAGACAGCCGACCACCTCTCTTAAGGAAGCCTTTGACTGGACATAACTGTAATAACACTTGGGATTAGTTTTCGCAATTTTAGTCAACCTAAGCTCATATGAGTACTTCGCCTGCCGCTGTAGTTTAATAGCCATGTTTCGACACTTTTTGTACTGCAGCCAGCGTCGAAAGCCCCGAATTTCTTGATATTTTCTCCACTCAGTATTGCGCCTCTTTATCGCTCTATCAATTTTTATTCTCCACCATCGGGGTTTCCCAAGATGTCTCCTAGGGCGAAGAGGAGCAAATTCATTCAGCAACTGTACAAGTCCACTTTTAAGTAGAAGCCACCTCTGTTCCAAAGTGGCCTTGTCCTGTTCAGGGACCCAAGTGATTTGAAGGGCTCGATCCCGCAATTTCGTAAAATCAATACGATTTAAATCTCTTCCCATTCGACGGTTCTCTGCAAGCCTCGGTGTGTCCAGAGAAAAGGTCAAAACACAATGATCACTCTTACCTATGGGTGGCTCCACGCATAGGTCAGTTAAGTGACCATGTCTGGCGATCACGATATCAAGGGTTGAAGGGGTACTCCCAGTACGACTTCTAGTCGGGACATTGACGTATTGCTCGAAGGCATTTACGTGCATCCAATCTACTAGTTCCTTCTCTAAAGTACCCACTCTGTTTTCAGCATGCTGCCAATCAGCATGCGGAAGGTTTAGGTCACCGACGATCAGAAAATTAGGTGCGGCTATTGCCGCCTGTCTTAGTAACATACCAAGATCCCTGTCCTCTTCTCGGGTAGACGATGGGCTACGATAAACACATACTATAATCTCCAATTTACCCCATGCTCTTAGATAGCAGGATACCGCCTGAACATTAGCAGAACTCATGGTAAATGGAGCCTCCCAGTGTTTATATTGGCACCTTATAAGCAAGAGTACTCCTCCACCGATCTGATACCCGGGCCTGTCAGCCCTGTAGCAAGCAAAGTCTATAAGCAGATCACCAATAAAGTCATCTGAAGAGACAACACGAAACCTTTCCGTTTTCCTGACAAATTCCCATCTTCATACTTCGATTCTATTTTCTTTACTTTTCCTCACCATTGGTATTATTCTCTTCTTTTAACTGATTTCCCCCACTCTCACCTTCGATTCTTCTTCCTCTCATACTTACTTCACGTAACTGACAGCTGGGACAGGTAATGTAAGGAACGTGGGCATTAAATTGGTGGACCAGGGTGTTTTTCGGGTGTTTTCGTTTTAGACCCATCAAGAAGTCTAGCACCCCTATCAACTCCTGTATCGACAACGCGCTCAAGAAGGAACATTTACGGGATTCATCCTATCGTTCCAGTCCCACTTGAACTTTATTGTGGATTACGCATGACTTGAAGACTAAACTGATCTCCTATCGAATGGTGCCAATGATGGGTGGGGGCGAACTTAATTCTATGGGCATTGCCTCCCACTCCAGCAGTCTGCGCCGGGCTGGTCGCTTTTCTCCACCAGCAATACCTCCGTGGTAGGAACTGAACACAAAAAAGGAATTTGCTATCCGCAGTTCAGGATGTGGCGACGAGCTGTTAATACGTCCCGGAGATAAAGATGCCGCAATCTTAGTTACAGTAAAGATATGAAAGAATATGAATACCGTTCTGAATGGTGAACGGACCGCTGCATTCGCAGACGACAGACAAGCAGTTTGATGACCGTGTAGGTCGGTCGATACTGCCCGTCAGACGTCCTTAAAAATTCGATGGTTATGATTTGCTTAAATGATCTTGTGTGATCTTGCAGTCGATGAATTGAGAACTCGCCTTGCGAACGGTGAAACGGAGTTGCGTATTGAGGATTTTCGATTGGTTGCGGAAAATGTAGAGAACGTGCTGGAAGGCAGTTCCTGTCCTTCCCGGACATTAAGATCAACTACTGCTTTGCACGTACTTTTTGAGAACGTACGCAGCCTACGTAACAAACTAGATGAAGTAGTGCACCTTGTGTCAGTACTCCTCCCGGACCTTGTGGCGTTTTCGGAGGCATGGTTGTGCCCAGAAATCCCAGGTCCCGAAGTATATATGCATTGTTACACTCTCTCACGAGCTGCCCGCATTGGTTTGAGGCCGGGGGCGGCGTCATACTCTACTGGAAGGTCCAGGTAGTTGATGTTGTCTTGGGAAGTGATGACTGTTCCGAAGTGCTTTGGTGTCGTATTCACGATGCATGTAGATCCCTCCTTCTCGGTGTCTTCGACAGAGCTCCCTTGAGTTCTGGGGATTGTTTACTGGCCTCTCTAAAGAAGCATGGTGGAAATAAGGATTGGTTATTAGTGGGGGACTTCAATGCCCCTAATGTTGATTGGGATCTTGTTCACTGTGATGCTGCACCTGCCTCCTATGATTATACGTTTCTGGAGGCTGTTCTTGAAAGCAATTTAATTCAACATATCGCGGCACCTACTCTCATTATCCCTGATTAGACGCCCCACATACTCGACTTGTGCTTTCGCCTGCACAATCGGATGTTTCTGATTTGAATGATTTACCACCAATTGGGAGAAGTGACCACTGCCTACATACCTTTCACTGGACCACACGGTTGAGCATTCACAATCACTGTGTCTATCGTGAGAACTTCTGGCGTGCTGATCCAAATCGTTTGAAGAAGGCTACTAGTGAACAGGATTGCAGGCTTCCCCAGCACTTAGACGTCATAATACTTGGAACCTTGTATACTCGAAGTGTTGTCCCTTATTGACGATGTTGTTCCCATATCCAAACGAAGACCATTTACTGGAGGTCTCCCTGGATTGACCGAGAATTACGATCGCTAATGAACAGAAGACACAAACTTTGGAATCGCTATAGGCTTTCGAGATTAGAAACGGATTATAGAAGTTATAAATTGGTCCGGAAAGTACGTACATTGAGAAAAGGTAAGAAACTGCAGCAATACGAATGTCATCTGGCTAAACATTCCAACTCTATACCGAAGCCGCTTTGCTCCTACCTGAAAATGCGCACCAGAGCCTGAAGTGGAATACCGTCCTTGCATTCCCACGCACTTAACACCGTGCTCCACGAAGATGTTGATAAACCTAGTCTTTTAGGTCGCCATTTTTGATCGGGTTATACAACAGAGGTGCCGTCAGATGATGGTTATTCGTCGTTGCTCTCCGTTCTCAGTGATCTGGACCTAAATGTTAGTATGGTACACAAACCTTTGTGCGAGCTGGATCCAAATTTTCCCCGGGACTTAATGGATTGTATCCTCCTTTCCTCAAGATTTTGGCCGAATATATTGCTATTCCTATCTCCCACGTATTTCGGCGCTCACTTGAGGCCGGGAGCCTTCCGCTTGCCTGGAAAGTGAGCATGGTCAAGCCCATATACAAAGGAGGAAATTAGCAAGATCCTACGAATTATCGGCCCATTTGTCTAACATCTGTCGTCTGCAACGTTATGGAGAGGAATATTAAGAGAGCTCACAAGCTGCACTTCCAGAACCTCAAGTTCCTTTCAGCTGCGCAGCATTGGTTTTGTCCTTCGCGTTAATGTGTCAACAATCTTCTGGTAGCTCGAGAAAAGTGCGCTAAATCCATGGATGCTGGTAAGCGGCAAGAGGTCGTATTTGTGGATTATACTAAAGCTATTGACAAGGTTCCACACGAAATTTTGCTTAGCAAACTTCGTGGCATCGATGTTGCAGGAAACATCCTCTTTTGGCTCACTGATTTCCTGCATGACCGCGCGTTCCGTGTGCTAGTAAATGAGTCCTTTTCCTTCCCTGTAAACATGACCAGCGGTGTTCCACAAGGTTCTGTTCTTAACCCTGAACTTCTTAAAGTCGTTATTAACGACCTAGCGTCTGTATTACGGGCAGATTTTTGCTTTATACAGATGATTTAAAGCTGTGAATGGACGTCCCCTGTCTGGATAAAGCTGATTTACTACAAACAAGGCTAGATTCGCTGCAAGGTTGGTCGATCAGGTGGCAAGTACCCAAAAATTACGATAAATATTCCGCACTTCCGATCGGTGCCTCCGAACCATTTGGAATTTATCCTATGGGTGCATTTATGCTGCCAAACTCCAGTCGTGAGAGGGACCCTGGCGCCGTTGTGACCCCAGAACTAAAATCGACTGAAGATAACTTGAGGAAAGTCGCTTCTGCCAACAGGCTGTTTTTCGCTATACGACAATAATTCTCTCGCTTCACTCCGGAGATCTCCAGGCTCCTGTTCACTTCTCATATACGCCCGATCCTTGTGTATGGACTGCTCGCTGTTTATCCTCTTTCCAAATTTGAATGCAACTTGCTTGAAAAGTTCAGCGGAGAGGATCTAAATCCATTCTTGAGTTACGAAACCTGCCTTAATAACATCTTCCTTAGCGCCTGAAATGGTTCTCCCTAGCCTATCGTAGAGCTCGCGGGGATTCG
>OX104061.1:50363094-50387063 GCA_944474145.2 Dicrocoelium dendriticum
GAGCAAGGAACTTTAGCCCAAGAACACACAAACCCATTGTTTGCAAATCTCGATGAAGTCGACTTCTCGGTCGGTTCCAAGTATAGCCTATGATTTCGATTAGCTTATATCATACATCATCACAGTAGAATTAGCAACCATTTTCCACTCATCAACTCACAAGTTGCCTTTCTGTTCTCTTTTATTAGGTCATTTATCTCGCAACGATGCACAGCGGCGGTGATTCGTCAGCGACTACTGGAAGACGGCTGAGTGGATGCGCACAGCAGTGTGAAACACAAGAGCAGTTTATAATACCTTCAACACTCAGCACAAACATGACACAGGAAGAAAGGCGGCACTTTAGACGTTTCATCAACTGCATCAGCCAATGCGAGTACGGAATGACAATTTATCCTTAAGCTAGACTTGAAGGAAAGCTAACTGCACCACATACCTATGCGAGGAGCACTACCGTTATGTGTGTTAACCTTCTGTGTTTGTGTCAAAATCAAGTAAAACATTTATAATTAGTGCTTGTTTTGGGTAACGCTGTAATGCAGTATTTGAGAACATAGAATTTTTCTATTCCGTCGCTCCGATGGCTGCGCTCCGTATTCTAATACTCTCAAACGTCAACGGAAACATCCTAACCGACATTGATCGACACATAAACCAAATAAGTATCGTGAATTCGTTATCTGCATATCATGAGAACACAATCGACAAACTTTCTTAACCGGAAAACATGTAATCGGGTAATGTAGGTGGTGAAATTGCCAAAGTTGTTGACACAAGACTGTCTTTCACCAATTCAACTATTTATTTGCTTACGAGCATTCTCAATGCAAAGCAGATGTAACTAGTGGTATAGATGTGCCCGTAAACACTGTGAAACACATGGAGCCCGTCTAACTCAGTAGGCTAGTGATCATGAAAATGGCCGCTATTCAATATACGCCGATTCCGTTTCACAGTTCAGGCTCTGTCGACCTGATGAGTCCAAATCAGGATGAAACCCGCTGTGAAGTGCACGGATGGGTTAAAGCAAAACCGGAACCCTCCACGTCAAATGTAGGTTTTAGCTCAATTAATATCGAGCAAAAACACAACTGAAAATTGGAATTAGGCAAATTAACTTGTGTGTAACTTACAACTCGGTAAATTCCGAAAGGACCTCTACGCAATTACTGATGCTCAGTTGGATAGAGAACAAGGTGAACACACAAAAAGCATGCACCAAATCCAGAGCATGGAGAGCAAACCAAATAAATTGGAAAGAAATATAACCGGCTCAAAAAGACATGGTTGGTGGCATCCGGTTTACGATGTGCCTCTCACTGTGGCCAGCCACAGGACGCCTGCACCTACAGAGGGACCGCGGCGGCTTGTGCTGCACCACCCACAGCTCCAACCACACACCTCATATCCAGTGTAAACCCGAAGGAATAAGACCGGGAGGCATGCGGATGGGAGCCACGTTTCATCAACGGAGCCGGCCCACACTCCTTCACAGGCAAACACAACCACGCTGTATTTGGGAATCAATCGCACACAAGGCAGTGGCACGACCGTAGTCCGCTGCTCACTGAGTGCATGGAACCGCTCTTCGAGCCTACCACAGCCACAAGCACCGTGCACCCCGTCCCCTCCAGCAACGACCAACTGTCTTCTGGAGCCAGTATGAACGAGGCAGTGGGTAATAGACAGGTAGGCATCTTGTCAACATGCACATGAAGCGCAGCCACACCGGAGATATCAAGCAAGAGCCATTCACTTGAAATGACAAGGTGAAATAAGGTAAATCCAATAATGCATACAGATACGGTGGCATAACTCCTCGCTAAATTACGATATGAAGTTGGTTAGCAACGAATCCGCGATAAGTAAGAAAAGTCCACAAGTTACTTACAAATGCCACAAACGCAACGAAGTTACCTTAGATAAGTGTAATTAGTGTAAGCAACGTAGCCAGTTAGTAGAAGATTATTCAGGTAGGCAGAACAGACCAAATAAAGTGGAATGAAATTTATCCAGCTTAAAATGACCTAGTTTAAGTGTAAGTTGGTTTAGCCCAACCGCGGTGAAGAAGCATCAAGAATGCAACACCAGCCTCAGCATAGGGCATGACCATCAGAACATACAGAGCATTTTACAGGCGATACTGTGGCCATAACTTCTAGTAGCGAATGACCGAGCGTGTATTCAAACGACATTACTCTTCAGTACAGCCACTTTCGTTCATATAGACGTCCATGCAATCCGCCGCTCAGTACTAGCATCTTTGTCCTCTGGTACATCTATACTTCGATATTGCTGTTAAATTGGGAAACCCTATCGTGATACTTTGAAGCAGGTACAGGTGAAATGATAATTCGAGATTCCGATATGGGTGAATAGCCGCGAAATTCGAATATGCATACCAATGACACAGACATGCGTTCGGCCATTGCGTAGAGCCCAAATCACATTTTCTCCGCGTTAGTTTGTCTTCGATAATAGCCGGTAGTGATGACACGCAAGATAATTGCGAAATGAGGAACGGCAGAGCATCAAGATTCAGCTAGATCGAACAAATAGTGTAAATGCTGCGAGGAATCGGGAGCGAATAGGCTAGAGCGAAGAGCAACGTGGCGCGCACTCACCGGGACTAAAGTGTCTAAGAGATGTACAGCCATTAAAACAACTGGATATTCGCAATTTACAAATGCCAATAAAATCCGTTTTGTGCATTAACGAATACGTGACTATTTTAGGTATAATGTAGGGGCACATTGTTAGAAAGAGGAAATGTGGATGGCATTGATTGAGCCGTTAGGATGGACAGGGGGAGTGATAAGGTGTGTAACAGATACGATGAACAAAGGATTCCAATATGAGGCGTGTTGCAGATTTCGCGGGGTCTTAGCATACTTGGAATCTACACGGTGGCTAGGATGTGTATACAGATTGTCATGCACGCAGCAAAAATTCAGCTTACTCATCATTGTCACTCTTTATCAGCAGGCTTATGCTAGATTGGAAAACCGCCAAGACGTCGGCGTTTTGACGTTCTGTCCCATCAGTGGTGTGCCTCCCAGCGGACCCCTACAGGGTTCCGCCCCATGACCTCAGGATTCCAGTGAGAAGTTCCACTTTGCCATGGGGGACAGCCGTGGACCTGCATGATTGAGCGTTGACTACGACATGCCCGGCGCATCAGATATCACAATGCCAGTTAGGAACCGTGAAAAGGACAATGACAAGCTTCAGGGGCTAGGATTTTCCGCGTATCGCCAGTGCATCCACCAGAAGTATAAATATATGTCCTTCTAGCCTCTAACTCCTACGTGGTACATGGTGCATACCACAACATATTGCCCTATTTAATTAGGATCACTGGTTGATCGTTTCTCACTTAACAACTCCGTGATGTTGCTTGGGGAAAATTCGTCGGTCAGTTTAACACCATAGTAACTTACACGTCAGGGACTAAGACCGTTAGATCAAAATAAATGAAGTCCTTCCTGAGGAGCAGGACACGGAAACCAATGGCCATAAGGGATTCACTTTTGAATGCAAGAAATCACATGCAAACGCCGGGAACTGGATTGCCCATATAACTGCGCGAAACTACTGTTTTAAACTGGCTCGCGAAGATAAATTGGAGCACCAACAGGATTTGGCGAAAACGTTCCGCTGCAATCATAAGCTACTTTACAGGCATGCGAACAAACTTCGTAAAGTAGCGCGTGATATACTTCCACGTCAGAACAGCTGCGGAAATATTGTCTTCTCGGCCTTTCTCCTGAACTAGCGCTTTTTGTAGCCAACAGCCCGCGCCATCGGTGCATCGATGTCGCCTTAGTGCCAACACCCTAATAATACGTTGTGGCCGGCACGTGTTTCCCGATTGTCATGGACGCACATTGCGCGCCCGGAGAAAACCCCTAGGAATTCTAACGATAGTCGTGTAACCCAATCGGATCTCACATGATGCAATACGCACACAACTGTGGCGTCTGCACTTGCACACCGCTTCACGCGATGAGGCGCAGACTAGGAATACGTGAACGCTAGATACATTCTGGTCAGTGTTTGAGGACAGAATGTCTCGCGGAAAGCTGGATGCCTGTGGGCTCTGTACTGACCGACATTTAGCCGTAGCGCTGAAGTTACCGTTACATATAGGGTGTTCTGTGGTAAAAAGTAGACATCACGTTGGCGGACGAACGTACACGTGGTGCACAACTACTGCTATTTCACTGCAGCTATGTTCCCATTGAAGTAGACAGATTGACGTACACGTGAGACATAAATTTTCGACGTGCCCCTATTTGTATCAAAGGTAATGTCAAAACACAGTTACGGTGGGCCCGCAGTTAGACTGAAAACTAGCTTCCAAAGAAGCACTGTAGGAGCAAAGCCCCACTTTCAGCTAGTCCTTTCATTTTAGGAATAATAACAACTTAGTAGCATCTTGCTTTCCTGTTAAGTGAGCCAAGTTCTATCTGGAATTTCTCTTTCTTAACTAACCTACGATACTTTAAGATTAGCCCTTTGTTTCAGTTCAGTTTAGTGCATTTGCTAAAACATGATCCGGGTACCAAAGTGCTGTGGATGCAGTTGCCACGAATCGTATGACCAGGGTTGCACACATGAGGAATGATAAGTAAAGGCGATTAGACTTAAATATAGTATTAGCAGAATGGGAGCAAGTACGGTGTGCATGAAGCTAATCGCATTGAAGTATGAAAAGCTACACACAGGAGCATCACTGGTGAATAAGAGATCGAAACTGGCTGCTTTATCCCACTTTATAACTCACATAGTGGAAGTGACACGGTTATGGAGTTGTAGACCCTCGACTAATATCTGGTAGTTTGCCTTTAATCTGCTAGCCAGTGGAGGCCAGAACGTCTAATGTCTTAACGTTGAAGTACCCTATGAGGAGAACGCGGTAGTTAGGCTGGGCCAGAACGGCTTTAAACTCAGTAGGTATACATTATTCGTTTACCAGAGTCTATATGGGAGGAAGGTAGATGAGGACAAATAAACAAGTATCATCCCCCTTTAGTTGCAGGCGGAACCAAAGAGGGTGCACAACTTGAAGCTGTGGACCGTCAACGACTAGAAAATGTAGATCACTGTGGTAGCAAAAGATTAAGCTCCTTGCTCTACTAAGCCGATCTTTACGTAGGAGGAACCGACCAAGGTACAGTGATCTCCGCCTCCTTGATTTCATCGTTCAGCGAAGTCTTAGTTTTCATTATCAGGTCCATTGACACCGGGACTTGGCGAGACTGAAGCTAAGATAATTTGTTTACGAGACCCTGGGCATTGGTATAATTAAAAGAGAGTGCGTCTACATTTAGAAGTGTATCTGAAGGTGCGATCGATAAGTCCGAGCTTGTACCGACCGTTGCGAGGTCGACAACTAATCGTTTTTTCTTGTGAAGTGCTGCCAGTAAACTTTGAGCCGCTTCATATTGGCTAGTAGGATGGTCACAAAATGAAGTTCCAATTTCAGTAATTATTAGAATAGTCGTTGCCACTACAAAATTTGTTTGTGCTCCGCAGTTGCCAGATTAGCAACTAAGACTTTCCGTTGTAGGATGCGACGGCAATTTAAAACGAACTCTCTGTGGCGGTCAGTAGAATCGTTTATAACCAGTGGTCTCGCATATTTATAGAAAAAATACAGTACTTTCTTTCGCATTGTTTCACTGAGTAGTCAGTCATCTGGTTAGCCACACTGGCTACGTTTCCTTTCTTTCTGTTTCATTTGCTCGTGGTTGCCCCATCATCCGCTCTATCGCTGGACTGCGTCTCGATGTCCCCCTGCGTGGTATGGCTGGTACCAGATTGGTCGTATTTACTCGGTCTGGTGATCCTCGGCCGGTACGCGGAAGATTTGCCGTTAATAGTGATTTTGGGTCGTCAATGCTTACCCATCGTTTAGCTGACCAATCTCTTCTTCCTGCTTTTCGTTACACATAACGTGCTGTTGACATGTTTGCCGCGCCGCAGTATTGGTTTTCTTTCACGTGATTGGTCACCATCCAGTAGCGTGAAGTTTCCTCGCTTGGACGGATCTGCGGCGTTGCATGATCCGCGGTTGGCCTGTCGGGCCGACCAGGCTCGGTCGTTTGCTCAAACCTCATTACACTTCGTGGACTCAACGTCAGACTTCGGTCATCTGGGGCATGATGCCGAACGTTTTCATTCTTAAATCTGAGAGAAGCTTCCTACACCACTTGTACCACGTTTTAAGTGTGTTTTCGCCATTTTTGGACTGGAGTACAAATGCCATCACCTTAGGCCACACCCAGTGTATTTTGATGATAAAGGTTACCTTATGATCCATTTGGCGATCACGTTGTCGCCATACCTCCCAATCATGCGATTGTGCTTCAACATCATCCGACGCTTGAAGCGCCGGTACACCATGAACAAATAGCGACCTTTCGTTGTTCCGATGGTGGCAGTCATCTGAGTTCTGTTTTCTTCGTTGGCGCGTTTGGCACAATCCGAATGTTGCATGAGTCAGTCCGAAGACGGGTCACTGCACACGAAGCGCCTCAATATAGTTTGCTGATTGCAGCGTCACACGTAACAACCGTGATTCCCTGTAATGGATCGAATTTGGGTACCGTACCATGCTAGCGGGCTTAGCTTAGGCGTCTATTAGTAGACATATGGAATCCCACTGTTTTCGGTCGTTCAACATCCTATCTGTTATGGTGTTCGCGTTAAATTAAGGAACACTGAAGGGTACGATCGTCAGCGGCTCCTGGGCTCGTTTTGAAGTAACCGGTTTGTGAAGCTGTGTGATTTATATTTTCGGGGGATTGATGGAACTAGGTGTGGCACCTTTAGCACACTGTGTGATCGCAGAGGCTGTAGCCATAGATTTTACTCTTGGTGCTTGGGCGGCTGCCATGGGCGCATATGTAATCACGCCTACAGCTGCAGCCAATGTGTTCACTTGTGCCGGTATAGCATGCTCCACAGAGTTGTTCTCCTGCAATATCGACTGGGCCATGAAGGCAGTCACCCTAATAGATGGAAGTAGGTTGTCTGTCTGGTTTGGGATTTGGGTTATATGTGTATTCAGCTACACGGTTGAACCGTTACCTGTGGTTCGACCACTATATTCTGCTGTGGAACCTTGGGTATCGAGCTCGGCTGTGCTTGCATCCGAAGGGATAGCACTGAGTAAAATTAGAATCCTCGACCATCACCACTAGCAAATCGTATTTCTGCGGAAAAAATAGCTATGTAGGTAATGAGTGGAACGACCATACAATCAGTGCAGATCTAAAAGGAGCTTGTTGGTTGGCCTTCATCGCCATTGCATTTAAAGAAGCACGCTTTGCGTAATAAGAGTAAAGGCTGTTCAGCGTAGCCTCGCCATTCTTCATCACAAGCTTGACTTTATTGCTTGTCATGTTTCTGTGAGTCTATGCACCGCTTCTACCGGTCAATACCGTAATCACAAAACTGAAAAAGATAGACAAAACGGTGTGTGAAAATATTGTCCTATAAATTGGCTATTTCGTGGACATTGTACTTATAATGCGCCTTCATTTCATGATTTTAGAAAGCTCTATGTCTATTGTGTAGACATTTGCTGATATATATATATATATATATATATATATATATATATATATACAACCGATGGGGTGTAGTCCATCGACATCAAGCGCATGATCCTGTAGCATAGGTGGTTCTAAGTGCTTGAGTCCTGCATGCTTAGTGAGCCATTAGCGAGGTCACTCGGGACCACCACTGAAGCGATAACGGGTCCTGCAGAGAATGTAGGCAGAACGGGCGCAGTGTTTGTAGGTACGCTGCATTCGATTTACTAACCACTTGCTTACATGCTAAGTCTCTGTATTTCAGGTGGCGGGTTTTCAATTTTGTCCTAACGCTTTTCTTTCTCATATAAATGTCCATCTGGACTCTTCTATAAATTTGCACACGTTGCTTAAGCCCAATTGTATTTACTTAGAAAACATTTTCGTGTTTGTGGCATTCCGTGACCTCGTGCACTTAGCTAGGATTTGTTTGTAAACAACTTATTACATATGCTATTTAATTAAGGTTTATATCACCGTTTCCTTTGCATTAACTGAGGTTTTCTCTTTTTCTGTCTCTTTCTCTCTCTCTCTCTCTCAAGTGTTTGGCTGTTGTTTGATATCCCCGGTGTGACTGCGCTTGATGTGCATGTTGACAATGTGCCTACCTGTCTAGTACCCGCTACCTCGTCCATACTGGCTCCAGGAGACAGTTGGTCGTTGCTGGAGGGGACGGGGTGCACGGTCTTTGTGGCCATGTTAGGATCAAAGAGTGGTTCCATGCAGTCAGTGTGGAGCGGACTACGGTCCAGCCACCACCTTGTGTGCGTTTGATTCCCAAATAGAGTGTGCTTGTGTTTGCCTGTGAAGGAGTGTGGGCCGGCTCCGTTGATGAAACGTGGTTCCCATCCGCAAGCCTTCTGGTCTTATTCCATCGGATTTACACTGGATATGGGGTGTGTGGATGGAGCTGTGGGTGGTGCAGCGCAAGCCATCCATGGTCCCTCTGTAGGCGCAGGCGTCCTGTGGCTTGCCACAGTGACAGGCAAATCCGAAACCGGATGCCGCCAACCATATATATATATATTTATTTGAAGCGAGTTGATCGTTTCGGCATTCCAACTAGTTGTACTGTATTTTCAGCTTCAAAGGATGAGCTCTCACCTGGGTGTTGTGGTTCAGTTCCAGCAGCCTGTAGCAAATGTGGTATTGGTTCTACAGCATCTGAGGCGTTTCGCAAGCGAGAGGAGCCTAAGAGTTGAGCACATCAGTTGTACTTCGTTTCACTATACAATATCGTACTGGCGCGACTGCGACAGTGGAATTACTACTACTCGAAGTGGAGCATTACGGTGTTTCAATCTTCCATCATCTCACTCCACAACGCAATTCGCCATTGCTTAGACGCATCAGGTGGAGAAACTCTGAGTTGAGAGTGAAACCCGGTACATAGTTCCTGGTTTGTACCGCCATGATAACCAGAGCATGGAGATCCACAGGCCAGACCACGTATTCGTGAGTCTGATGGACCACATTTGTTTACGACAACCCACTTGTGTAATCACCGTTTCTCTGCATGGTTGACGACACCCAATGTGTTATGTTTTACCGTCCAGACCATGTTCCATTTTGATGACTAGACTAGATAGAACAAAATCCATGATGCTCGATGGCGCGCGTTAAACTACTAAAGTAACTTCAGGACCATCGTCAGCTGATCGGAGGGTACGGCGAATCGGACCGATTGGAAACAAAATGAAGCAACGAAATTACAGGTTCCGAATAATTCGTCGAATATTGTTGTTTGAAGCGAAATGGTCGAGTCGTCTCGTCACAGCATTTACGATAGATATAAATGCAGTAGCATGAAAAGTTGCTTATTTGGAAATACACAACCTATCACCCAAATGCAGAGTGCTGACAAACCAGCAGTAGACAGAAAAACAATCTGATTGCGGTTGCAAACGAATCAAACATTACAGTGATTTCGTACTGTTGGATAGATGTGAATCGAATGCTCTGCTTTGGTCTCAATGACTCCCGAAAATTTTCGTTGTGACTAGTACAAAGTTAGGACGCACCACGCTGCACTTCGGCAAAATCAACAACCGAGTCTGTATTCAGGTTTGACTTACTTGGTGGCCACAACTTGGCAAGTTCATTGTCGAACCACGAAGAGTCCAGGGTTATGAAGTGCGTCAGATTTGCACGGCCCATAACTGCATACCAAGTGACGAGTAAAGTAACTCACGTCAAATCGCTACGACGCACAGCGACTCACCAGTACCAAGTGTAGATAGTCACTTGTCAGGTAAACAAAGGATTGAATATTAGTTCGAAGCCGGCATCAGACATGCAAATCAAACTACGGGGAGCTAGAGATAATCGCAGCACAGTGTTACTGCAAGGTTGATTGATCATCTCACAAATTGCCTTGACGGACCGTGAGACATAAAACCCGATGTAGAAGGGTCCACATGCGCTCACCAAGTTGGGGCGGATACGAGCCAACTGCACTTTAAATCCGTTAGCCACACTTTACACGTGCAACAGTCAGCAAAATACATGCCACCGCCGCATTTCAATGGGTCGAATAAACTGGAGACCGTTAATATAGCTGGAGGTGCGCAGCATTGCCTATCCGTATCTCACACACTCAACATACTGATCAAGCGAACCTTACTAGCTGTCGAATAGAGCCAATTGGTATATAAGCCTTTTCTAATACAGTGAACAATGCTAGAGCACAGAATTAAAACAGAATATGCATCTTCTTCGAGGCTTAGAAACTTTTCGGTCACCGCTCATAGAAGATGTGACGAAAACGACGAACTGGCGTGAGAGTCACACTTAGTTGTTGCCCAAAATGATACGCAGTAAACGAGAATTCAGTGATGGCAAAGGGCATTATCCACGGGTGACTTGAGCACGGATAGAAGAAGTTGCAATTTAAAGTAAGATGGTGCCATAATGCTAGATACGCAACGGAGCGTGAACAGATAAGGAGGTAACCGGTGGGGAAAAGGGCAAAATGCCATGACGGTGGCGGCGATGTGTTAAGAAGTTTGGAAAACTGGATAGCAATATTCCTGCTCTAATTTATCTACGGTGCACAAGCGACCCATTAGGAATCCCCATGGGAACACACATGCACACAAGGACACAGTCATGAATTCATCAGTGTTGGCGACATTGTCTCGATTGAAGAGCAATAACAACACTCATACACTCAGAGACACAGGTATCAAATAGAGAACCTGGTTTCGATGGGGCTGTATACAAGCAAAAAGGAAACGGATCGGGGAGGGTATGAGAAATAACAAAAGGAAGACGATCAGAGCGATGAAAAAACAATGCGAAAAGAGTGTGTCGATCATCAGAGGAAGAGTGTATAGGCAAGTTTGCCTCAAGTCAAACGAGGCCAAACATGTACACATTGCATTGCGGCGAATCCGACAAGTGTCCGAGTAATAACAAAAGGCATAGGCGGGCGGGAGGAAGGAGAAATGGAGCTGGAGCGTAGTCATGGAGTGGACGAAATGAACCGCTATGCTAAAGGCGAATGAATCGATGATTGGAGGAAGAAATGTACACTGGGGGAGGCACAAAGCCCACAAAATGTGTGAAGGCTAGGGAAAAAGCAGAAAATTGGAAGTGGTACATTTACATCAATTGCTACAGAGGGCAGAAAAGAATCTGGACGATAGAGTTCAACTCGGTAGAAGTGTTTGTGGTCGATGCAAGTTCCTGCTGAGCACAGAACGGACATCGTTCACGAATCGAAGCGCATCCAGCACTGGTAAAAGGCATAGGAGGGCGGTGTCGTGGGCATCAGAAAACCAGGAGCGAATAGGTATGGCGTTATCTGATCGTGAGACGGGGGAGAGGAATAAAACAATATGGTGGGGGGGGAGGAATTTGCTTCATCCGTGAGCAATCATATCGGGTAAAAACAACACGCAGTCTACAAAGAATGAGGAAAAAGCATACGCAAGCGTTTTCCAACTTCTATGACCGAGGTTAGGTAAGGAGTTATCGTACAACAAGGGGACGATGGGGCACGACAAACATTGGGAGAGGGAATATACAAGTGTGATACTGACCATAGCGGCTATTTGGGAAGGCACGCTGGTAAACCTACGAAGAGAAGAACTTAGAGTGTAACTAGATTCCCAGATTCTGAGTGAGGGCATCGCAGCAGGTAGTTGCAACTGGTCATGGGTGAGCGCACACTGGCCAATCGTTAGGAATCCGGAAGACAAAGAAGCGATGTGACTACTCTAACGGTCGTCATTCGAATCGCAAGCCACATAATCGAGTCGAGTAGACACCGGAAAATATAAGTGTTGGAAAGATGACCAAAATGGACGACTTCGACACCAGAATCGCACAACGTAGACAACTTTCGACCACAATGAGCTGACCACAAAGAAAACGATAGTAAGGCCGAATGTAGGAGTACAGGATGGCTAAAAGGTGAGCTCTGAATAAATATGCACAGTAAAATCTCGGTAGGAGTGGGACTGAAGAACCTGGGCCGTGTCAAAGTGCTCCATTCCGCATTTGCCCGAGACGGTGTAACCAGCAAATATTTGAAGAACCATAGAAAACCCCTTATCATATACGATGCGCACCTCCAAAGACAGCCGAGCGACCATTAAGAAAGCGGAAGCTGGGGACGAGTTGCGTTGGATGTCAGTCAACTCACTAGCCGAGTGGTAAAATTCACGAGGCTTTAGTGGAAGTAAGCTCGTGACTTAGTGATGGATAAGATGCAATAGTGGAGGAAACGGGATTGAACAGTACCTCATCTATGAGCCTAAAACATACTTCGAATGCAAAGACCCAAACTGCAAGAGGTGGAATGTGCTCACGGGGAACATGGGACCACGATGCATCATAAGCTTACAAGACAATATAACAGGTACTGACATTCTTCTAGCTAATGACTTAAAACAGGTCGTGTAATCGGTTAGTGATTATGCAGTGTCTACGTTTCAATGACTCGTGGATGTAGATAGCAAATATCGAAGGCATTATGAAGAGATCGCCGAAATCTAAAACCGTGATTCGAATATGGTAGACAACGAAAGATACCCAAACCTCGTATGCAAGAAGCAGGCGCAGTGGTTTTGCGTGAAGGGGCTTCATACAGGAAAATGGGATGATGTCCCATCACTCAGATCCAGCAAATCACTCGTTCCAGAGACACACACACACAAACCATGCAACATTCGATTTACCTGGGTAGGATCGGTAGGCACCGGGGGAATTATCCAAAATAAATATGGAAGCCAAGTCGGAGGTGATGAGGGAGAGATTTTTGGAGTAACTCCCATTGTCGTATGTACAATGCTGGAAAAAGGAACAGTGATGGCGGAAAACATTAAAAGAAGACAAACAATAAACGATGACGAATAACGGTCTTGAAGAAGCAAAAAGAGAAATACGTATATTTCCGCCGCAACACCATCCAGATGGTGTTCGCTGCTCGTCAGTTGCACGAAAAATGCAGAGAGCGACACCAGCCATTGTACTCGCTGCTTGCAGGCTTTACCAAAGCACTTGACACGGTGAACCGCGAGGCACTGCGCCTTGAATAAGCTTGTCAGTTTAATGGAAGGCCTGCGATTGCGTGGACAAACCTCAGATGACTTTGCTATTGTCTCTAGTGTGAAGCAAGACTATCTTAGTCCATGCTCAACTTAATATTTACCTTTATTCAATTGTCTTTTTCTGTTGATGCTGCGTGTGATTAGATGGTGCGTGTAGAGCACCGTATTGATGGTGAGTTGCTAACCATTCGTGATTTCGGGACGAGAACCCATGTGTCAGACAACCATCTGTATGCATCCGTTTGCCGGCGACTGTGCGTTATTTGCACACCGCGCGGATGAGTCGCAGCACATTACCTCGGCTCTGGTTTCGACAGCGTCCCCGTGCGGATTAATCACAAACAGAAACAAGACTGTTTGTTGTTCTCAGTCTTCATCAGGAATGGAGTCCGTTGACCTGCCTTAAATTCAGGTTGCTCTAAATGACGCGTTGGAGACGACATCAAATTTTGCTACTTTGGGAACGAAATATTACCGACCTGCAGATGATGAGCGATCTGTGCATCCGTTTAAGTAAAGCAGCCGCTGCATTTGGAAGACTAGAATATTGTGTGTGGAGAGATCAACAGCTTACGGCTAAACCGAAAATGAATGTATACCGGTCGATTGCGCTGTCCGTTATTCTATACGGCAGCGAAACCTGGACTCCTTATCGGAAGCAGGTCCGATATCTGGACCGCTTCCATCGATGAATACTCGCCTTTTGTCTGGTGCTTCGATTCCTGGCACTACAGGAGCCGTTTGATCACACCCTTGTGAATACAACAGACTATCTAGTTCGGCGTGTGCGTACTTGTAGAATGACGAGTAAATTAACGGAGCTGACGGTCTAACATCGCATTTGAAGGGAATTTGCAAGGCTGAAATCAAACATCCATCAGATACCTTATCCAGCCTTAACTTGGTGAATACGTCATTCCAACCGGAAGCTGTTCTATCTCGATCGGATTCGACCTGTGCGGTTCGTAAGGCGGCCAAATGGTTGGAAACGACTATCTTCTACCTAACGATCACAACATACCCAGTTCATCCACTGTTAAGTACCTTGGTATGTATGTATCTCGTAATCTGTCTGGGTCAACACATGTTGACGAAACGTACCACGAGGTGATAGAATTATCATTCTATGTTCCGAGACTCAATATGCTTTCAGTATCCCCCTATTCAGTTTATGAATTCTTTTGTTATATTTTCCTGGTCCTCTAGAAAAAACACTTCACTTTGAGTGTGCGTTCCATTAAGCTTATTTGCAACTGTAGTGGATTGTATGAGAGTCTCTGGTTGAGTCCACCGTTACTAAGTACTTTGGTGCATGTGAAAACATTTCAGCAAAGGTTGTAAGTGACCTTTTTCACTCTCTTCAAGCTGATTTTTCTGAAACCCTTTCCTGTTCGTGAACCCGCTCTAAATTTAGGGTTTTTCTTGCACAACGCGTCATGACATCTCTATTTTACCGTATGTATCCCGCTTTCTGGTGGACCTTAGCCACCGCTCGTTCATTTGCGTAATGCCCCTGTGCACGCTTGCATTGAACAATGGTGTGTGTGTGGAAGCGAGCGTGACATCCTTGCGGTCATTCTTTCGTAGAGATTGGGAACCTTGCACATTTACGCACTGAACAATGAACGCTGTGCTAAGCGTTGCTCGCGGATCTCAGTAGCGTACTGTTCAGGGCCTCAGCCGTGAACTACTAGGATCTGCATTCCACCCCAGCTCAGCCTATCGCTATCTGATGAGTCCAAACCAGGACGAAACCGTGGTCGTGGTGTACCAGTGTTGGGAGGAGCAACACCGAAATATTTCCATTTCGTATCTGGTCGTCGCGTCCGGAATGACCGAGATCTCAATATAGGGTGCGTGTCACAACCCAACGACATTGCGGTTTCCCCAAATATAACTTTGTATAAACAATGATTCCATAGAATTAAGAAGCAATGCATTACAAGCTCCGTCGGGCAGTCTCTTGGATTATCAAAAAAGGTTAATAAAAAATGCGGTTATTCTTTCTACTGTCAAATGAACGGACTTATGGTATGCAATGCAGTAGCCATGTACTCCAAGTGTTTCCATACCTTCAATAGGCGAAAAAAATTCAAAGTTTTTTTCTGGGAGTTGGATGGAGAGTATCGCCAATTAACAAAATATTAGTGATGGAGTGCATTCCATGGTTGACACACAAGAATAGAAAACAAATTTCTACGGTACACTAAACTGCCGCACTCTTCTACCCGTGACATGTCGATAGATGCAAAGAAACAACTACCTGTACTGAGCGTACTATGCTCCAATCTCCGGGAATCAAAGTGGACTTTAATAAACGCAGGCACTTAGACCACCTCAACCAATGGACTTCATTATTAAACTAATCAGAGTTGTATTGAAATCCCTACACGTACTGCGACTCACGCGGCATCCAAACGTTAAGCAGCACGGAGCGTCAAGTAATCCGCGCGTTATGCTTAACTGCATCATCGAAGTAAGATCAATTCTACAGTCTACACTGCTCCACGAGTGTTTTTCCAGACATCTCATGGAGCGAGCGCAATCGAATTAACCGCAACTTAGAGGACTACCGGAAGGAAACTTTAAATAATACGGTTCTTATTCTTGGCGTTGCTGAAACTGATGCATGCACGGAATATGAAATAACAACCAAGGACAAAGAACCATGGTGTTATATTCTTGAATCAATCTCATTGAAAGATGTGCTAGTGAAATCGGTGTTACTTCTGCGTACCTCATCGAAATACAAAGGATGTGACCCGAGCGGATTGTAGTCGGTCCTACATTCAAAACACATAGTAACACGACTGCAAATATGCTGGTACATGTTTCGTTGCAGTCTGCCATTTGAGCATCGGCTGAAGACAGTCGGCTTTATACTCCTTAGATATGATACGTCAAGCAACGAAGCAAACGCAGTGGGAACTATAAAAGGGCAATGCTCCGTTAGTGTGTCTGATGAGCACTCACAATCTGTTGAAGAAGACTGTGACCAGCCAACTAGCGATATACGTGGACGATTAGATCCGGGACCAACTACGCAGACGATGAACATGACGTCGAACACTTCGTCAAGTGCACACCAAAAAAACGATTAGTCGTCTACCAATCACTGGTCGGTGAAACTTCGCGCATGAGTTGTTAAACCTCCGACAATATGCTTAAATCTGAGAAACTTTCATGTATGTACACCAATGCCCAACGTAGCCTCATAAAACTTATCGAACATCCGCTACATTATGTCACAATTGCTTGAAACCTTACTTCAAGTACTGAAATTTGGTTGCACTAAGAAGTGGCTGATGCCGAGTTTGAGATAGCACGAATGTCACTCATCCGGAACGATCGTCCCAGCAGAGAAGGTGGGGTTTTTCTGTACTACCGCAGCGACCTGCAAGGTGCCATAGTTGATGATCTGGATATTCGTGTTACCGACTCACTCTGGTGCCATATCCAACTAAGACATGAGGACGCATATCTCGTAGCTGTCCTTTACCGACCCCCGAACGTCCACACTGGAAATGGATTCCTGCTTGCAAAATGCTTCGAACGTGGTAACACAGCTTAGGAACAGCCACATTCTCATCGCTGGTTAATACATAGGAAGAAATTCAGGCAAAGCACGCGCGCTGACTGCAGTAAGGCATGAGCAAGATACCGTAGGGAAAAAATGTATCGGGCGAAGCGGTGCGACCTGGCTCACATTGTAGCGAGAATGACACTACAGGGGGTTAGACGTTTATTGCACACCGAAAATGGGCACACAGGGTCTCACGCGCGCCATCGAATATCGACCAGATTTCTGTCCCACAACGCAACACAGGTACGGATGTTAGAAACTAGCCAGTCATTCGCTTCGAGAGCTCTGACTTGGAAGACCCGCCTTCCTGTTTTCGCCTCGATCTCCACTTCTGTGTACCCGATTTGGATCGGCCAGAAGTCGTTCGAGAGCTCTCGACTTGCTTGTTCTGGGCTGTGTCAACCGGCTCGGCCTCGGTCCTGTGGGCTGCGCTAGCGGCGTATATGTCTGATTTATTGCGCTCTCCACATATTCTCGCTCCGTAGTTCCGGGCCTAAGCTCGTCGCTAGCCGTCTATCTCGATCCGCTCTCAGCTAGCTTTGAAGAGCTCCCCCGAGGCATTCTTTGAAGCGGCCCCTCAACAATAGGATTGTCGGCTGATTTCGTGGAACACAAAAAACTCGCCAAAATCCTTCTGCTCATAAGTAATACAAATGCGCTCTTACCGATTTCATACAAAATGCCATATCGATTCGCAGCTGCCGTAACCGGGATCCCCTGATGCCTGAAGGAGAACCGCTATCATCTGCATGGCAGTGGAGAATGGGTCGGGCTATATCGCAGTTAGCTAACAATTCATGATGTTCGGCTACCGTCTTTCATGGCTCAGTGGCATAAGCAGCGGGCTAGTTGGCGCAAGCCACTAGTAGTCACGCGTTCGATCCTCGGAACACGACCGAAGGACGTGCTCAACTAAGAAGACTCAGCAGAGGAAAACGGCCATTTAGTGTTTTCCCAGATTGGTAGCTGATGTATCTGAATTATCAGCTGATAACGACGAACACAAAAAAACGAAGGTTTATTGAAGCAAAATAGGAGAGATTGAGAGAAGTTTGCGGTGGAAAACAGTAAGATGAAAGTGAAGTTGTAATGGGACGATACGGATGAGCAGTAGCATCCTCACTCCTATCCACCCTGCTCTACGCAGCAAATAGGGTTGCCGTTGATTATCCTCTCTGAAGGGCATAGCATCAAGAAATTGTTCGAACAGAGTTGTTGTATTGGGTTGCCTGTGTAGAATACTGTCAGGTTGAGCAGACCTGGACAGGAGAACGGTTAGGGTCCTTAACCAAAGCTTTTGGTTCAGAAATCTGACCGCAAGGCTGCGGGTTTCGGCACTGTGCTACAAAGAGTACTTGTTAAGGAATAAGGAGCCGCCATCATTCCAAACCCCAACCTGGAGGACCAGGAGGCTGAGTTTGTCTGGCCGCTAACTAATGACCAATGATTTGAATGGCTCTGGTGGTGCGAAAAGCATAAACCAACATAGCTCGATGGATCGCAAAGGCACGCGAACCATCAAATTAGTTTAAAATCCAGGCTGGTCTCGATGGGACTTTGCATATGATCAACTGTGCGGCGGAACTTCGTACCGAAGCTTACCTGTCAAGTGGCCATCAGCCCTCGCGTGCAAATTAGAGTATACATGGGGTAGAAACGATCGCATATGGATTACAATCTATATGGGGAGACGACTTCGCCACTGGTCGATACGTCGGTAAATAGATTCAGTTGAGCTTACCATCCAATCGACTGGTCATGAACGCCCGCTCCTAAAAGAACCAATATGGCCGTCCACAGGGAGCATGGAAGAAGCAACCTTGTGACTGATTCCTGGACCAAGGGAAACCACACACACGAATAGGTCAATTCTATTGCATGGTTGTACCACCGCCAGCACTTTGAATCAATTCGATTGAAGTTGGTTTGCCTGGAGCCACAGCCATCCAATGGAAGCAGATGACAGGCTATAGCAGTTTCTAGCAACAAGGAAACGTTTAGTATGGCTGCAAGCTCCACGGTATAACCAGAGAATTTTTACCAGCACCTAACGCTCTATCTCTAGACTACCAGTGGAACTTGCTGTCAAGATCCTTGTCTTCAGATTTGAGAAGTCGACTGAACCGGTACCAGCTGCAGTTGTATCGTGTCACATGTAGGGTCGGTAGGAACAGAAGACCACAGTAGTTCACTATGCCGATGACTGTGTGTATATTAGCAATAGTCTAAGGAATAGACGTAGATCAAAAACGAAATCATGGAAATCACTGGAAGACAGGTTTAACTATCACGTTATCATCGTGACATAGTAGCCGAGTATGAGCAACACACATCGGTCATTGCACCGAAAACAAATGAACAGTTTTTCTTATTTTGCACATGCCAATTTTTCTTTTATGCATTTGGTTAGGGAGACACTTACTGAACATACATTTTTAGGAAACCTGCTGATTTGTTTCCCTCTGCTATCGATGTTATTGACGATTGTTGAAACACATCATTCCGCCAATTTCATTGGCTGATAGTGGGCATTGTTACGGCTCTCAGATCGCAGTTCCACTTAGTTGCTAGCGCTATATCTTCTCGTTCGTTGCGTGCACTTTATTGGTTTATTTATTGATTAGTCCCCATTGGTTTCAATCTGTTTGCATGTTTGCAGCAATGCGGTTGGCTTGAATGTCTTTTAGTGGTTTTCCTTCAGCCAATCCCCAAGCTAGTTAAACATAAATAATTCAATGCATAAAAGTCTCCCTGGCACGTCTTTGGAGTTCTCTTCTTGCGGCCGTGGGGCGAAGGCGTCGCTGGCGACACAACATAATTGTTAGGCATCCGAATCTACACAGATCTTCCAGTGGTTTCGACTGCACGTCATGTCCTGAATTGGTTCCAGTCATCGGCGCTCCTCGTCCTCTGGTCCACAACCAGACAGAAGCGTGTGTCCAATGTCAGCAAGAGGTGAAGTCAACGATAACATTTGCCATCGCCACGTGGACGGCTCATTGCCACGTGACCTCTTCCAGCCTAAGCTTGCAAGAGTGAAAAGGGCGCGGTGGGGCGAACGCTCAGCTGATATACGCAGGACGTGAGCGAGCCATCTTAATCGACGCAGCAAAACCAGCCTGTTGAAGGAAATACTCACATTCCCTAAGACAAGACATCTGACTTCATTGTTACAGAGAAGTTGTTTCCACCACACACGAGCAATCCTCTTCAAGCACCTATTATCGAGAGCCGGCGAACTGGCCATGACTCCCTGCCATGCAACAAAACCACACGAACGGTGGCATTGTAAACAGTTTAACAAGAGGGAGGAATCTTGATGGCACCACTATTGTTACAAGTTGACAAATGCAAACCGGGATTTGGTGAAGCGGAGAGGAATTTTCTTGCTGATGACGCCAGCAGAAAACACACAGATGCCCAGGTATACAATGCTATCAATGTGTTCAAGCTGCGAACTTTCAAGAGTGTGCATGTGAATGAGCAAGTGCCCATCCCAGATAGGCACTTTGCATATCGATGGAGCGGTGCACATTTCGTACTCAGATGCCTCAATCGCCAAACGGTTTAGAATGTTTTGCATACTCCTTGAGCCGTCCCCAAAGTAAGTCAGTCGCCCGCTTGGCCGATTGTAGCTGCAGACCAAAATGTTGGTAATTGACTAGATCTCACGCCTCCGATGTACACGATTACTGGTAATGGACTGGACATAATGCAGGAACATCTGCTTTTCCTCTGCGGCAAAATTCTGTGTTGCTAGATGGCGTTGTGCTGAATTTCTTTCAAATTCCGTTATCTTGGACTGCACCGTATCACGATGAACAAGCTTAAGAAACAGTTGCTCTCAGACGGTTGTTCACGATTCCATGCTTTGGATTTCAGAGATACATAGTGTCGTTGGTTGCAGACCACGGAAGTCATGGATCAAGACTGACGTTAAGGGCGAACATGCATCCGCGTGTTGCGATGGTTTCCTATCCCTTCCCTAATAAAATAAACGAATTAAAACTGAAAAACTGGACAAAATGGTGTATTTTTTAAATTCCTATCGTGTTTTCTTATTCCGCCGAAATTCAGATGGCACAATATCTGTGTCACGGGTAGTGACATTACATATATATATATATATGGGATATAGACGATGTAATCAAGAACAATCTTTCAAAGCCAAGTACTTAACTCCGCTTCATCACTTTTGATGACCATATTGGACAATGCATCTCAAGAGCAATCGCTCCGAACATCCATGGAGAGTGAACAGTCTTGGCAAGCAACTGACTCACGATTAACATGGTGATGTTGTAGATTGAGGATCAGAAGCTAGCCTTGAGAGTAAAAATAGCAGTATTTGCCGTTCTTCATCCGCCGACTTTAACAGCAAAGTTTAGGAAAATCTGGGGTGTTGTTTGCATCAGTTAACTTAAGTGAACCAATTCTTTGATAGCTTAAGATGTTGCTTGCACTATCGCTGTCATCTACTTTATGTCTATCGATTATGCAAGTTGATTTGATATAGCTTCACTGTAGAATGATTAATAACTGACTTGCTGCCATGCAATATCTGTAGTACATCTGTCTACGACTTCATATTAACATCTAACTGACCCCTTATTGGGCTTAGTTAGCTCGGGTGTGCTTCACGACTACTCCACGTGTTGCACACTACACTTTTGTTCGCTTTATGATCTATGTTACCTTTGCTACCACCTTAAGTTAATCCTAGTACGTTGAGATGCCAAGACTAGCGCTGCGACTAGACTTTCCTAATCTGGATACGAAGTAATCCAATGTATTTGATTTGGTTAGTTCCGTTACTCAGCTGCACAATCCGTGTCAAACATTGCGTCGTTATTTTCCTTCAAATTATGTGTTGATCGTTTGGTATCCACGCCGTGACTGCGCTTGATGAGCATGTCGACAAGTTCCCACCACTTTATTACCCACCACCTCGTCTATACTGGCTCCAGGCAGTTAGTCGTTGCTGGAGGGATGGAGTGCACGGTCTCCGTTGCCTTGCTAGGCTCAGACTCAGATTGGACTGAAACGATAGGAAGATCCCTTGAGTGTTACTCCTTGAGCGGATCGTTGAGCCAGGAAATGGTAAGGTGCTACGAGGTCTTGATGGATCTAAAACGAAACACCCGAACCACCTCCAGGTCAAACAATTAATGCCCACGTTCCCTGCACCAGCAGTTCCCGCTGTATAGGTTATGTGAAGTAAGGAAAAGGTAGAAAGAAAATAAAGTTAAAAGGAAGGAAAGTCATGTACGTGAAGGATAACAACAAAGAGTGAGGAGAATGACAAAATATGAACCCAAAGTTGGAAGATGGATATGGTCAGAATAAGAGAAAGGTTTCATGTTGCCACCCAAGAGCGTCTAGCTGACGCTCGAAACCCTTAACCGTAGGTTCACTGACTTCACTTTCCGGAAGCGAGTTCCAGTGCTCGATAACTCTGGGCGATAACCGAGTTTCAGTCCTGATCCGGTCGGAACGCGGCTTGCGTAGCTTCATGATTTGACCGCGAAGACAAGGCAATCTAGCTGGGCTAAATTGCCAGCTCAAGTCCGGTCCAACCTTCCCTGTTAAAATGCGGTAAGTATTAGGTCTCCTCGAAGCTGTCGGCGGTGCATTGAATACATACCCAAGCTTAGTAGACGCTCGGGATACGTTTGCCCCGTAACCCCTCGAACAATTCGGTACCTACTCTCGAAACTCTCTCAAGCTCCATTTTGTCCCGAACAAGACAGGGTAAACAAGCCTGCACGTAGTACACCAGATGGGGTCAAACGAAGGCTGAGAACAGCCAGCATCACAAATGTGTCGACAGTTAAGACCCTGAAAGAATGGCATATTAACCACAACATTCTGAAACCCCTACTTGAAGCCTTCTTCCAGTTGTCACCCAAATGCAAAGATGGGTAATGGACGAGGCCTAGGTCTACCTGGTTGCAGACAAGGGGGAGTTAGACGCCACCGAGCACGTACCTCAAAAAGTGGTTCCAGCTTGTGGGAAACCGAAGCTTCGGTACCAGGGCATGATCAAAGTGAGCCTATCATACTCTAATGTTGATTTCAGGTCATGGGAAGCGAAGGCGGTTGCTCGACGTGCACTGCGCGATCTGATCATGAAGGCAGTTACCGAGGTGCACGAGAAAGCCTTCGTGCATGCAGAAAAGAAGCAGAAAGTGCGGAAGTGATAGGCGCCGATGGGCTGTACTCCATCGAGGTCAAGCGTGGAATATTGTAGCACATGCGGTCGCGAGTGCCTGAGTCAGGCAGGCCTAGTGAACCATGAGCGAGACCACTCATGTTCAACCACGAAGAGTCTTGCTGAGAACGTAGGCAGAACCGGCTCAAGGTTAGTAACTACGCTGCATTCGATTTACTAACCGCATGCTTGCCTGCAGTGCCACTTTATTTCAGATGGTGGATTTGTTATATCGTCCCAATGCTTTTCTAGGTCATTATAATGCTTACAACAATAATTTCCGATTAAGCTACTTGTAGTTAACTTCATTAACATTTTCCCGTTTGTGATATCGCGCTAAATATATATTTTCTGACATTTGAACAAATAGCGGATTTATTGATAACCAATCTATTTCATATGCTCATCTAGCGAAGAGCTATGTCAGCGTATCTGTATGCATTATTCCATTTATTTTATTTGATATCTTCGTTTCAATTGATTCGCTGTTGTTTGATATCCCCGGTGTGGCTGCGCTTGATGTACATGTTGACAAGGTGCCTACCTGTTTATTACCCACTACTTCGTTCAAACTGGCTCCAGGAGACAGATGGTCGTTGCTATAGGGGATGGGGTGCACGGTTCTTGTGGATGTTCCAAGCGCAAGTATTGGTTTCATGGATGCATTGTGGAGTAGACTACGGCCCAGCCACCGTCTTGTGTACGTCTGGTTCGCATGAGTCCCTAATTAGGCATGAACGCTTCTGTTTTATTGTTAAAGGTGTGTTAGCTGATTCTATTGATGAAAAGTTGTTCCAACTGCATGTCTCCGGGTGTTATTCCTTTGGGTTCACACATATACAGTTTGTGGGAGGAACCGTGGGCGGTGCAGCACAAGCCACTTATGGTCCCTCAGTAGGCGCAGACGTCCTACGGCTGTCCCATGGCGGATCCAGTATTAGGCAAATCCGGACACAGATATCTACAATTCATATATATATATGTATATATATATATATATATATATATATATATATATG
>OX104061.1:50387257-50409888 GCA_944474145.2 Dicrocoelium dendriticum
CATCCTGGAGTGAGTAGGATAGTCGTCCCCATCTTCAAAAAAGACCTGCTCACAGTGCTCCAATTATAGGGGCATAAGTTTGGTCCCCGTCGGTTGCAATATTCTGGTGTCCAAGGTTCTTCGCAAGCTATCCCAAATGCGTGAATCACTACAGCGAGAAGAACAGACTGGGATCTGTCCTGCTCGCGGCTGCATCTATCAGGTTTTTACACTCTGCCATGTGTATATAAAGCCAACGATTGTTGTGTTCCTGAATATTCGTGCTGCCTTCAATTCTGTAGACAAGGCTGAATTGTTGCACTGTCTGTTGAGGAACGGCGTCGTCGGGAAGTTTGTTTCCGTACTGCGTGCTATGTACAGTCTGACCTCGGGTAGAGTTAGGGCCTATGGCAATCTTTCGACCTTATTTATTGGCACCAGTGGGGCTCGACAAGACTTCCATATCTCTTCAACTTTGCCATTGAGGACGGCCTCAAAAATTCTTTAGAAGACTTGCTGAACGCTGGCGTTGAGCTCCTCCCAGGTAGCCAGTCGGGTGGTTGATTTGGATTACGCGTATGATATCGTCTTGTTGGGTGACGTTCCGCAGGCCGTTTAACTTGCACTTAACCGCCTGGCGATTGAAGCGTCGAAGTATAGTATGCACTTCTAACCATTTAAATATAAAGCGCTTTTTCACTCACCATCGATGAGGAAACGTTAGAAGTGGTACATAGTTTGGCCTATGTACGAAACTGCATACCTGTTGGTTGGGCTGTTGGAAACGAGATTTCGATGAGCATCTCAATAGCTCGTCTCACCTTCTTCAGGTTGAGGCAATTATAGCGCCTCCATGACATTTGTCGCTCCATCAAAGGACGGGTTTATAGTGATACTGTCCATGCTTTACTGTTGTACTATTGCGAGAATTGCCTTGCTCGTACCGATGACCTAAGGCGACTCTCTGTCTTCGAGAACCGTTGCTTGCGATCCATCGCATGTGTGTGGTGGCTGAACCACGTAACCAACGCTGTAGTCAGACAGCTCGTGTTGGGTGTAGACAGCCACTTCCTCAAGGCGTTTTCCTCACTGCGTCAACTACGATGGCTTCGACAAGTACTGTGTATGCCCATTCAGTGCCTTCCCCAGTCGTGCCTTGTTCGCTGTCGCAGGATAGGATTGGAGGAGGCGGTGTGGTGGACAGCCTACAACTTGGAGAAACAGGATGAAAAGCTAACAAAACAGCTGGCCAAGGTTGGTTCTTCCCGAGTCCCCGGATGCGGTCCCAAGAATGCTGAGTGCAGTTGGCTGGAAACAATGGAAGTCATGGCTCGAAACCAAACTCCGTGGCAGGCTTGTATCTCTGCTTCTTCCGGTGATTTCCCTTCCTCCCTCTAATAAAAGACAACCAAAACTCAAAAACTTAGCGAAAAATGAACAACAATGGTTAGTTTCTTTTTTCTTTTACTTTAGCTGTTTTCCTACTCCGCCATGATCTCGATGGCGTAGTATATATATATATATATATATATATATATATATATATATATATATATATATATATATATATATATATATATATATATATATATATATATATATATATATATATATATATATTATAAAATAAAAGCGACATGAAAACACTCGCAAACACTTTGACACCGGAAACGAAGTGTGACAAAATGAGTTGCCGAGTAAAGTACCGGAACTGATAGTCACCACGCCTAGTGAGCAGGACGAAGGGTGGTGAGGATTAAACATGACAGCTTAGTGTCTGAAAATAAATATGGATACGAGCCAGTAGAAAGCAAGAGTAGAGAAAAATGATGTGAAAGATGCACGGACACCAACTGATCCAAAATGGCTTCATGGAGAGGCCAAATTAGTAATCAAACGCTATGAAAATCATTTCCGCCCCCATGAAAACCGGGGGAATTCAAATGCAGATCCGTCAGGTGCACCTCTAGTTTGTGGTTCCGGAAGTGTCAGCAAAAGGTGGTCATCATCCTTATCCCTCTACACATTAGCTCGGTGGGAAACACATCGACTTTTGCGCAGCGATACCATTCAGTCAGGCGACAGAAAAAGAGGAGGAAGAAAAACAACAGTAAAGCAAAAGTAAACAAACAGCTCGTAAAGTTTTGTTTTCCATGACGCATTAACAATGAGATCGTGGTTGAAGGTGGAAGTGAAGAGGGACGGGGTGCGACGAAGAAGCTCACAACAAGAACGCCATTGAAGTCGACTCTTCGCCACGTCAACAAGTGGAACCAACCAAACGTGTTCATCGTTCTTCGGACCCCATCCCGGCAGTCTGGGGAAAGTGACTGCGGCTAATATGAAAATGATGATCCGTATTCCACTTGACCAAGTAATCGGCTGTGTTCTCCTACTTTTAGTCCGTCCAGACGCCCATTGCAGAAACAACACAGATCGCGAAACTTGGTGTGCTTGCTTGCGTAACACATGACCCAGATGGCGGAGCCTGATGCGCTAAATAGTGGCGCTCACCGTTCACTCGTTCTTATTGTGTCGTAAACAAAATGCCCAACACGCTCTATTCCCTTGTGGTGATCCCACAAACTATGGGTTAAATATGCAAGTCACCGGTTGTCGAACACAACAAGCCCCTCTACATCCGCAGATTTTATGGGTTGGGTTTCGCAACGGTACAGTAGGATTGAACGGACGGCTGCACTGTAAACTCTGCCTTACGAAGTGAAGTCACGTTCGCGCTATAGGTTGCGGAGATTAGAAAAGCACTTCGAGTATTTACTATCCACACCATTGTTCAATGCAGGCGTGCACAGACACATTGCGCACCTACACGAGCAGATGGCTGAGGTCCAAGTAGCAAGGCATCAACTAACACCCATTTGAATTTGACCACGCGGGTGAGTTATTTTCCTACCACCCCACCCACCTCCCCAAAGCGCCATTACTCTGTCCTACTAGTGGGTCTAGGTGAAACGACCATGTTGGCATATCGTACGAATGCTATTGGCTGATAGCGGTTGACCAATCAACGCGGTTCTGGATGTAAGTTCAGCGATTGTATTTTTTGCCCTACTGAGGAAAACTGCTGCCTTAAAGATGAAAGCGATCGCATTGTGGATGCAAGTCATTGAGAAATGACATAATGTTCGAGCAAGTTCTGCTTGTTAGCCAATGTGTAACAAGGAGTGCCCACATTTAGGCAAGCTAGTGTTGCGATGATCGAGGACTCCAAAGAAAAACTGATAAACTGTCATTGTTCGCTTGTCAAGTGGACCGGCGCAACGCATTTTGATTGCAATCACATGGGTGTTGGTTGATGCCTTTCTACTCGGACCTCAGCCATCCGCTCGTGTAAGTGCGCAATGTGTCTGTGCACGCCTGCATTGAACAATGGTGGTGTGTGTGTGTGGAAGCGGGTGTTGGTGCACGAACTGGTCCACACCACAAAGCCTGGGACGTAGAGACAAGTCGAAGTCAAGACTACGGCAGTGAACGTAGGATTGTCGGCTGATTGCGACGAACACAAAAAACTCGCGAAAATTCTTCTACTCATAAGTAGTACAAATGCGCTCTTACGGATTTCATAAAAAATGCCATGTCGATTCACAGCTGCCGTAACCGGGATCCCCCTGATGCCTGAAAGCCAACCGCTCTCATCTGCATGGTACTGGAGGATGGGTCGGGCTATATCGCAGTTAGCTAACAACTCATGATGTTTGGCTACCGTCCCCCATGGCTCATTGGCATAAACAGCGGGCTAGTTGGCGCAAGCCACTAGTAGTCATGCGTTCGATCCTCGGAACACGACTGAAGGATGCGCACAACTAAGAAGCCCCAACAGAGGAAAACGGCAGTCTGGTGTTTTCCAGGATTGGTAGTTGATTTATCGGAATTGTCAGCTGATTGCAACGAACTCAAAAAGCAAGGATTTATTGAAGAAAGATAGGAGTGAGAGAAGATTTGCAGTTGAAAACAGTAGGATGAAAGTGAAGTTGTAATGGGACGACAGGGATGAACAGTGGCATCCTAAGTCCTATCCACCCTGATCGATGCAGCAGATAGGGCATTGTTGATTATCCTCTGTGAAGGCCATAGCATCAAGAAATTGTTCGAACAGAGTTGTTGTATTGTGTTGCGTGTGTAGAATACTGTCAGGTTGCGCAGACCTAGACAGGAGAACGATTAGGGTCCTTAATCAAAGCTTTTAGTTCAAAAAATTGAACGCAAGGCAGCGGGTTTCGGCACTGTGCTACAAAGAGTACGTAGAAATGAATAGGGAGCCACCCTCATTCCAAACCCCAACCTGGAGGACCAGGAGGCTGAGTTTGTCTGGCCTCTAACTAATGACCAATGATATGAGTGGCTCTGGAGGTGCAAAAAGCATCAACCAACATAGCTCAATGGATCGCAAAGGCACGCGAACCATCAAAGTAGGTTAAAATCCAGGCTCGTCTCGATGGGACTATGCATATGAGATTGACTGTACATTAACGATCAACAGTACGGCGGAACTTCGTACTGACGCTTGCATGTCAAGTGGCCAACAGTGCTCGCGTGCAAATTAGAATAGACATGAGATCGAACCGGTCGCCTAGGGATTACAAGCTATATGACAGAACGACTTCGCCACTGGTCGATACATCTGTAAATAGCTTCAGTTGAGCTTACAATCAAATCGATTGGTCGGGAACGCCGCTCCTGAAAGAACCAACATGGCCATCAATGGGGAACATGGAAGAAGCACCCATGTAACTGATTCATGGACCAAGGGAGAACACACATACGAATAGGTCAATTCTATTGCATGATTGTACCACCGCCAGCAGTTTGAATCAACTCGCTTGAAGTTGGTTTGCCTGGAGCCACAGCCATCCAATGGAAGCAGATGACAGGCTATAGCAGTTGCTAGCAACAAGGAAACGTTCAGCATGGCTGCAAGCTCAGCCGTATAACCAGAGAATTTTTACTAGTGGGTAACGCTCTGTCTCTCGACTACCAGTGGACCTTGCTGTCAAGATCTCTGTCTTCTGATTTGAGAAGTCGAGTGAACCGGAACCAGCTGCAGTTGTATCGTGTCACATGTAGTGTCGGTAGGAACAGAAGACCACAGTAGTTCACTATGCCGATGATTATGTGTATGTATTAGCAATAGTCTAACGAATAGACATAGATCCAAACAAAGCCATCGAAAGCACTGGAAGAAGACAGGTTTAACTATCACATTATCATCGTGACATAGTAGCTGAATATGTGCAACACACATGGGCCATTGCACCGAAAACAAATAAACACACATGCACATGCCATTTTTTCTTTTATTCAATTGGTTAGGGAGACACTAAGTGAACAACCAATTTTTGGGAAACATGCTGATTTGTTTCCCTCCGCTATGGATATTACTGACAACTGCTGAAACACATCATTCCGTCAATTTCATTGGCTGATTTTGGTCATTGTTACGGCCCTCGGATCGCAGTTCCACTTGGCTGCTAGCGCTATATCTTCTCGTTCGTTGCATGCCCCTTATTGGTTCCTTTATTGATCAGTCTCCACTGCCTTCAAACTGTTTGCATGTTTTCAGCGATGCGGTTGGTTTGAATGTCTTTTAGTAGTTTTCCTTCAGCCAATCCCCAAGCTGGTTAAGCATAAATAATTCAATGCATAAAAGTCTCTCGGCACGCCTTTGGAGTTCTCTTCTTACGGCCGTGGGGCGAAGGCGTCGCTGGCGACACAAGATAATTGTTAGGCATCCGAATCTACACAGATCTTCCAGTGGTTTCGACTGCACGTCATGTCCTGAATTGGTTCCAGCCATCGGCATTCCTCGTCCTCTGCACCAAAACCAGACAGAAGTGTGTGTCCAACGTCAGCAAGACGTAAAGTCAACGATTTCATTTGCCATCGCCAGGTGGACGGCTCATCGCCACGTGACCTCTTCCAGCCTAATCTTGCACGAGCGGAAAGGGCGCGGTGGGGCGAACGCTCAACTGATATACGCAGGACGTGAGCGAGCCATCTTAACTGACGCAGCAAAACCAGCCTGTTGAAGGGAATACTCACATTCCCTAAGACACGACGTCTGACTTCATCGTTGCAGAGAAGTTGTTGCCACCACACATGAGCAATCCTCTTCAAGCACCTATTCTCGAGAGCCGAAGAACTGGCCATGACTCCCTGCCATGCAACAACACCGCACGAACGGTGGCATTGTGAACTCGACAGTTTACCAAGAGGGAGACATATTGATGACACCACAATTGTTGCAAGTCGACAAATGCAAACTGGGCTTTGGTGAAACGGAGAGAATTTTATTGCTGATGACGCCACCAGAAAACACACAGATGCCCAGGTATACAATGTTATCAATGTGTTCAAGCTGCGCACTTTCAAGAGTGAGCATGTGAATGAGCAGGTGCCAATCCTAGGGCGGCACTTTGCATATCGATGGAGCGATGCACATTTCGTACTCAGATGCCTCAATCGTCAAACGGTTTAGAATGATTTGCATACTCCTTGAACCGTCCCCAAGTAGGGCGATGTCATGGATATAATCTAAGTCAGTCACCCGCTTGCACGATAGTAGCTGCAGACTAAAATGTTGGTAATTGTCTAGAGCTCACGATAGAGCATTCGTAAACGAAAAATTAAAGAGAAACTGGGAAACAGGGCAGCCCTGTCGTACACAGCAATTGGCAATGCAGGACTAAGGAAACTTGCTATAGACTTTCACTTTGCCGGAGCTGTGGAGGTACACTGCGAGTAGGATGATAATTTACTTTTCCGGGACCCTATTCCTTGGCAAACATCACTGTAGCGTGGGTCGCAATTACGCAAAACAATATCATCCGAATAATCAAGATCAACCAGCTTTCCACCGGGAAGCACCTAAACGCCTGTATCGTGATAATTCGCAAGGTAACGCTCCATGATTTACAAAATCGGGAAGTAGGGCAACCCAGACGAAGACTACTTGTTGTCAGCAACATATCTGACAGGGTACCGTAGAATCTGACGCGGCTTGTTCGAGTACAAAGCGCGTAAAATGTTTGCGTATCTCATGGGAACATCTTTCAATCAGGTATTCCGAGCAGAGTGCATCGATCGTCTGAGTCCAGGAACACAGATATTGTCAATATAAGGTAGGTGTGACAATACGCTAACATTTTGTAGGTCTAGACATCCATATAAACAAACGCGAGAAAAAGGTGTCTTTCGTCTACAACCAGGGCAGCCTGAGGCTGATCGATAATTGTTTTTGAACACAAAGCACTGACCTAATCCGACTAATGGCAATCGCCTCGGCAAACCGGAGGAGCCGGGAATTAGTATGGCGAAGCAGGATTGTGAACGCCTTGTTAACCTCAATTCGATGACCTGTTGTCAATAAGTGCCTGCCGATGGAAGATGCTGGCGGCCTGCGTACACACGTAGTCTGATTTGGGCTTGCTTGCTGACTAAGGCCGCATTGAACCCATTTTGGTACGTGCTCCTTTATTCGGGAACCCAGTGTTCTATTGGTTCTGCCTATGTAACCATCCCCGCAGTTACATACGAATTGATATACACAATGGGAGTTGGCGCCAATAGGCTGAGTTTCCTTCAGTGGAGGCAACGGTAGGTTATGGGTTCGGTCAAAGATTACAACTTCGGCAGCACAGAAAGTGCTCTGTGTGGCGGAAATCAGACGTCTTCTGGTTCTCAAGGACGCAATGTCACCCTTAAAGGGCAGCTCTAGGAATACCTTCTTCTTAGGCACAGTAGGTAGAGCAACTTTCTTTTCACGGATTTCGCTGTGCTTTCGGATAAAGTTTCGAGGGTAGCCATTAGCAATTAACGTGTTGGTAATTAGTTCTATTTCATCGGCTAGACAATCGGTCGAACATATTCGTCTGGCGCAACTAAACAAAGTCTTCACGAGCGTTCGCTTGTGCCGAATTGGCGTAAAGCTGCTAAAATGCAGATACTGTCCCGACCACGTTGCTTTTCGATAGACAGACCTTTTTACCATTCCGTTATCCCTGCGGCTGATAAGAACATCCAAATATGGAAGACAGTTCTGTTGTTCGACTTCGCAGGAAACCCTCAAATTGACATGCGATGAGTTAAAACGCGCCACCAGCTCTGCGATCTGCATTTCTGTCGAACTGAACACCAAGATATCGTCCACGTAACGTTTTTAATAAGGCAACTGCGCTATTTCTTCGCATAGGCTTCGTTCTATCATCAGCATGAAGAAATCCGCTAGTATGGGACCCAGTGGGCTGCCCATGGCTACCCCATCAATTTGGCGATACGGTATGTTTCGGAAGTGGAAATCGACATTCTCCGTGCATAGAAGTAATGATTCTCTTAGGAATTCAACTGGAATCGGCAACCGACATTCGGAACTTTCTGCTAATTCGCAGATGTAGTCAACGGTCTGGTGTAGCGGCACATTAGTAAATAAAGATTCCACGTCTAAGGAACACATCACCTTATCGGACAAGTTCATTTGATCGAGATCCTCGACAAGCTCAAAGGAATCTTTGAGGCCATATCGATTAAACTGAGCTTTTAGCGGAGAAAGCACATTAACCAGCCAGCGAGCTAATTTATGTTCGTCATCGTTCGTCATCGAGAGGATGGGCCTGAGCGGCACTCCGCTCTTGTGCATTTTTGGAAGTCCATATAGCTGTGGCATAGTTGATCCATTCGGCTTTAAACTGTTATAAGTAACACTGTCGATCACGTGAGTTTGATGAAGCATTTCTAAGTGGCGAATGATTCGGGATTCCAATGTAGTCACATCCCCTGCCTTCTCTAGTCGTTTAAATTTGTTAGTGTCACTGAGTATAATTCTGATCTTCTCGATGTATTCATCTTTGTTCATGACTACAACTCCTGAACCCTTATCCGGCTTCATTACAACGACATCCTTATCACGCAATTCGCGTAACGCTCGTAGGTGTCTGTTCGTAAGCGCGCACTTTTCTTTTATTGGCGCATTTTTTACTTCATAGGCAACATCGGTCAGTTTGTTTCTAAACCATATAAGCTTATCGGTACTAGTTGGCTGAAGATCCTTCAACTGATCAAAATCGTTCTCAAACTGAGCCTCAATGAACAATCCTATCAATCGTCTAGGTGGCACTCTGTAATCTAGCCCGAAAGAGGAATCCATCGGTCCCAAATCCTATCGCATATACCAAGCGGTATGTGACTGCAGAGTCGGTTACATAGGCAGAACCAAGAGGATTTCTAATTCCAGAGTGAGAGAAACCTGTCAAACTGGGTTCAAGATGACGTCAACCAACCTGATGCTAGTACTCCGATTTCAAGGAAGCCACCAGCGTCATCAATAGGGAGGCACATTTAAGGGTCACATCATCGGGGTTGTCATTTCTCGGCCTTCCGCATTCGACTGCGTCATCCTAGTTCGCGGTCCTTGCGAATCGCCGAGGCCATGGTGCTTAAAGGAATGCGACCAGCCCTATGTGTGCAAAAATAAATGGTGGTTAATCTTCAGTTGCCGTGGTCTTGAGGCCACAGCCGCCGTTCACTCTGATGCACGTGCTTAGACAAGGGACACCCTTTGCTCATTATCTTGATTATTTTCTGTTATCCTAGTGGTATGGACGATATGATACGAAATGTACACGTCTACTATTGTTCATGTTCTTTATGTGTTATTCAAATTATCAAAGGAAACTAACTGTTTTGACTTGCGATAATTACCTACTGCTCCTGCCTCCTCCATTTCTTGGGCTCCACTGGCCCGCAAGTCTTGCTTAGCAACATGTAGGCTCCGATTTATTCGCGTCCGTCTGGCCACATTATGCTCAGAGCCAGCCGGGAGGTGCATTCTGGATTTCAATGGGTTCACGGATCTCTCACATATCCAATGACCGCATAGTGCAGAGCAATTGAAATCCTATTCCACAGAAGCCTGTAGTTAATAAGAAGAGAAAGAGAGAAGTTAGGTACGCAATGCGTCTTGATAAGCTTGCCTGACTGAGGGCTGAGACGATTTATCAGTTGCTAATCAGAGAAGACGCTTGGTGAGCCTCCCAGTAAAATTCGTGGAAACATGACAAGGTACCATGGCATGATCAGAATCGACGCAGGTATTCCAGAACAAAGGGCAATCCAAGACGGAAACACGCCACCTGTAACTTATCGCAAGACGATCTAGATGAGTCCATTGCTGACCAGCTACAGGAGGGCGCCAAGTGGCACTTCGGCCTCCACTGTGTCTAAAAGCGGTGCTACTCAGAAATAACTGGTGCGGTACACACAGTTACAAAAGACGATCGCCGTTGCCCGTACGGTTGGAATAAAGCCCATTATTACCGCCTAGCCGAACTTCTGAAGAACCCAAACGACCTACTTGCACGTTCATATCCTCTGCAATTACTATGACATCTGAATTAGTAGCACTGAGTAGTACAGCGTTCAGTTCATGATAGAATGTGTCCTTGGCAGCATCAGAACTAGCGTCGGTGGAAGCTAAAGCGGAAATCACCAACAAACAGCTTATTGTATTACTTCGTGAAGCAACCCTATTTGACGTCGTCAAACGGGCTGCACACAAACGGCTGTTCACCGCCATCCAAGCAACCAACGATGGCCCAGCCTTGGAGCTGAGTATGATACCTACTCCAGCTAGACCAGAAGCTGCCGCATCAGTGTCTCTGGATGCGGGCAACCAATCGCGAGATGACAGGCAGGGCGCAGTTAATTCAGCAACCCCATTCGGGTCACTGATCCTACTTTCGGACATACAACACACGCGGTGACGAGGCGTGTTAAACTATAGTCTTTGGCTCAAAAACCAACCCACGAGGCAGCGTAGTGATGGCAAAGATTTGGTTTTACGGAAATGGACGCCGTCTCATTTTCAAACCCAACCCTGGAAGACCAGGAGACCGGGTCTGTCTGACATCTAATCATTGACCAACCTGATAGGAGCCGAGGTGGACCACCCAATAAATCGCAATGGGTCGAAGAGGTACGCAAACCGTCGTACCATAGTAAGGTCCACTCTCGTTGCAACGATACTCCCTGGTACGTGCTGCAAGTCAGTTGGTGTTGAAGCATCTGAAGTTGAGCTGCGCGGGCCAGCAAGTAAATAGACCATTTATGTAGGTTCACTCATTGCTCAACTTGGCAACGGGTGACAACCTAGCATTTAAGCACGTATAGTGGATGAATTCAAAGTAATATGCAACTTACAGGAGATGTGTATTCAAAAGATGAGGTAATTAAACAAAAAGCCGTAATCTGATGTACCTTCGATAGTTTCGTCTTCAGCTGTCCTCACATCACATACATTTAACCTTAAAAGACGAGTTTCTCAATGCTGTTGCTCGTTTAAGCGTGTCATCATTGCATTAACCCTGACCGCTAGATTAGACAATTTCGGTGAACGTAGCATTACTTAGCCCTACACACGAGAAGAGCAGACTCGTCCCAAGCATGGGTGCGTCGAGGAACCTAAGTAGGCAATGCTGTGGTCAGACAACTGGGAGAACGGATCGGGTGTGGCATCGGCGCTACGCACACATGGTTTAGATGACCATGTGCACATTTGGCTCGACATATCATGAACGAAGCCCAACGCGGTCCCAGATGAGGTAGGTTTGGACTGAACTAAGTGAGCAAACAGTACCTACAGGCCAACGAACACCAACAGGACGGTTAACAAGGATCAACCACCGAAATGAGCCACAGTGGGATAGAAGAGCAAATGTGTTGCAATAATGCATTTTTGATCGCCACTCAAACTTTGTTTTCACTCTGGGAGTGCCACCCGAAGCATGACGCCAAGGGAGAGCTGGTTGAACTACTGCGTTAGAAATTACTCATTCGATGCGGTGGTCTGACGCCAGCACCCATCACTAGATCTCAAAAGTAGACATGGATCTGGTCCCAGTAGAATTGGTTGGGAGCGCTGCTGATGAGGCCCCATAGGATGAGAGGATAGGCCAGGACTTTTCTGGTTGTGTGGTGGCTACAAGGAGCATACTCAAATATCCTCATGTGCATTCATATGGCTTTTGTCCTATTTTGCCGGTCATGCATTACTGCAACTGCCGAATCGCAACATCGAGGCATGAATAAAGTCGTCGCTTACGTTATTATCAGTCGGCTAAGCTAGACTATCAGCTATCACTGGTAAGCACACTAGCCTGCGTCCTGCTCACTGATATTGAACACCAATGAAAGTTCTGGCATCAAGCAATGTTACCTTCAGGTCAATCAGTCTGTGGGTTGTCTCATCACCGGTTGAATGGTTGGATATTTACGCGTTCCATAGCACTGTTCGACCGCCACAGAACTCTCTCAGTAAACCCAGACCAAAATAAAGTTCGCCGTACTATCAGCAGACAACTCAAACGAAGCCTTCGCAGCGATCGGGAAGTTTGGTGGTCCCAACGCTATTTGGAAATAGAGGCCGTCGCCCACACGAGAAACACCCGCAAGCTGTTTCAGCTCACTCGAACCACTGAACAAAGAAGGTCATCTGTGATGCGGACTGGTCACAAATCACTGGCTTGCAGAGACGCATAGACAGATGGTCTGAGCGATTCCAGTCTCTGTTCAGTTGTTCCACTCAATCCACCTTCACACTCCGCACCCCCATACTTATGTCACGGTTAGTGCTACTCGAACCCAACCGAATCAGGGGTTAGCCTTGAGATTCTTCTTTGGAGCGCTTCAAGACGGGTGGCTAAGTTGAACTTCCCCCGAGTTGTCCAAGTACGGCGGTACTGCTGTCTTCAAGCCATTAACGTCCCTGTAGCTGGAGATCTGGCAGGAAGAAGCGGTCCCCTCTTCCTGGGGATGTCAGTCACTGTTCCAATCTTCAGGAAAGATGCTCACACTTGTTTTGCGTCTTACGGAGGCATTAATCAGATATCTCTTGCATCCAAGCTACTAGCATCCATCATGTTCCGCAGATTATCCCCTACTCGTGAGTCAAACCAGCGGGAGCAGGCTGGTTTTCACCCCAGTCGAGGATGTATAGATGAAATTTTCACTCTTTGTCAACTACTGAAGCATCCCCACCTCTACCGCAGACCCAGCATCCTCAGTTTCCTAGATATTCGGGTTGCGTTCGACTAGGTAGACTGGTCTTCTTTATGAAACTCTGTGCTGAAGAATGGAGTTCCGGTAATGTGCGTCGCTATACTTCGTGCGTTATACCTTCACACCTCAGGTAGAGTGAGAGCCTATGGCACGCTTTCCCCACTCTTTCCTGTTACTACTAGCGTGCGACAAGGAGGCCCAATGTCAGCGTTTCTCATCCACGTTGCGATCAAGGATATCTTTCTGGGAGTTTTAGAGGGCTTGCTAAACTTCAGTATCAAGATTCCTTCAGGTAATCGCGTGACCGACTTAGAACACATTAATGATATCACCTTGCTCGGTGACGATCCTCATGAAATGCAATCGATCACTAACCGATTGGTGATTGAATCGTCTAAGTACATTATGTGCTTTGCCTCCACCAATTGCAAATGCTTTTGCAGGACTGGCAGACACCCCTTCCCCAATTTACCATCGAAGGCACACAACTCAAACACGTAGATAGTTTTCTCAACTAGAGAGCTGCGTTTTTGCCTACAGCACTGTCAGAGCACAGATATCCTTTCATGGCACTTAAGCCCGGTTAGCGTTTGCCCACTTAAGACATCAGTGGCGCCATCGCAACATTTCAATATCGCCAAACGGTAGGGTTTACAAGGCCTTTGTACGCGCAATATTGCTGTACGGAGGTGAATCCTTGCTGATTCGTGTGAAAGACATGCGCTCTTTCGGCGTTTAACAGTAGCTGCTTGCGGAGGATTTCCCGCCTGTGTTAGCAACACCGAGTGCGTAATGATGACGTTAGACACCGCGTTTGGGGCAGGGCGGATGTCAATTGAGACGGTTTGACCACGCCCTGCGCATGCCCTACCAGCGATTACTACGCCACGCTCTGTTTGCGCCGGCAGGGCTAGGTTGGAAAAGGCCGCGTGGAGGTCAAACGTCCACATGGCAACAATGCATGAAATCAAGGACATCTGCCTGGTCATCGCTGGTCCCGTTCGACTTCCCGGCTGGGGAACCAAAGATGAAGGATTCCAACGGCTCCCGATGTTGGAAGCAATTGCGCGAAACCGATCGCAATGAAAGCAATGCGCACAAGTCTGCCTTATCATAAATTTACATAAACACCAAAAAACCGCAAAAGAAATTACATTATTGGGTGCGTGAAACGGTAAAAAATTGTTGTTCCGCTTTTCATTCATTATCAGATGCTTTTACATATTCTGTATAAGTTACCATTCTTTATACTAAGTTCCATTGTTTTGAATGGTCCGATGTATATTTAATTGGCTGTTGCCTATATATATATATATATATATATATATATATATATATATATTTATATATCTATCTAATGGCCTGTGTGTCGCGGATACCTTTGATTCCTATCACACCAACTTCTTGTCCGACTTCGGTGATGTAATAGGGGCATTAGGCACCTCATGCTGAGGCTGCATTTATTATGCTTCTTTATCCCAGCTGGACTAGAACAGCTAATATGAACGCTAGTTCCGCAATACATTAGATCTGATTAAAACCATTAACTTTTAGTTGCTCATGTCCCTTGTTTATTTTGCCTTTCACTCTGGGTTTTAGTCAGTTGATATCTCCCGACTTCTACACCTCAAACATCACCCATACACTACATCAGACAAGATACACATTTTTGATTTGCTCTGCTCCGTCATTCTGCTATATATATATATATATATATATATTTATTTATTTATTTATTCACAGTCTGTTAACAGACATTGTGCCATCAGAACCATGGCAGAAGAAAAAGGTGAAGAAGATGGGGACACTAATGCGATTAAAAAATATGGGAAACGAATTTTTTTGGTTTTACACACGCCATTTTGTATTTTTTTGTTTTGTTTTGTGAGTTTTTGTGTGTATCAAAGGGATGGTGAAATTGCGGAACAACATTGCCGCCACTGATGTCTGTTGCGGACCATGACGTCCAATGTTTCCAACCACTGCAATTCATCATCTCGTGGTCCCCAACCTGGAAGGCGGACTGGTCCGACTGCTGCCAAACTTGAGGTCGCCTTCTTCATACTCCTTCTCCACGTCATCGGCTGTCCACCGCGGCACTTTTTCCAATCGCTCCCTGGGAGTGCAAATAGCGCTCGACGTGGAAGGCGATGGGCTGGCATGCGCAGAACATGCCCGAGCCAGCGCATGCGATGTCGGAGAATAACGTCTTGAAGACTGGCACTATTCGCCCCAAGCACGCGGTCTCTCACCTCTGCGTTGCTTACGTGGTGTTGCCACCACACCCTAGTAATCCTTCGTAGACAGCGATTATCAAATACTGATAGCCGCTTCATATCTTCCGAGCGAATAGGCCAAGTCTCACAGCCGTACAAGAGTACTGCACGGACGGAAGCATTGTACACCCTGCCCTTGAGCTTGAGACTGACATCACGACGACGCCATAGATGTCTCAGTTTGATGAATGCAAGGCGGGCCTTTGCAATCCGTTGTGAGACTTCATCTCCAACACCGCCACCAGCCGTGATGCAACTCCCTAGGTAAGTGAAGCAAGGGACTTGCTCCAGAACATGTCCAGCAATGGTGAGCGCGGGTTCAGGCACCTGCCAATCCTGGAGCAGCGTTTTACATTTTCCCGGAGTGAAGCACAGGCCGTACTTAGACGCCTCCATCGCCAAGCGGTCCAGAGCGTTCTGGACGGATTGTGGGTCGTCCCCCAGCAAGGCGATATCATCGGCGTGGTCCAATTCCGTGAGTCTGTCTCCAGGGAGAAGCTCAACACCGCAGTCCTGGACACCTTCCAGTGCTCTTTGGAGAACATCTTCGATGGCGAACTTGAAGAGGAAAGGTGAAATAGGGCAACCTTGGCGAACACCGCTGGTCACAGCGAATGAAGAGGAGTGCGTGCCGTAAGCCCTAACTTTGCCCGACGTGTGACTGTAAAGTACTTTCAGGATGGTTACAAACTTGTCGGGCACACCTTTCTTCAGTAAACAGTTCCACAACGCAGATCTATCTACTGAATCAAATGCCGCTCGGATGTCCAAAAACACTACGATTGTTGGCCGCCGGTGGATGTGACGAAGTTCGAGAACTTGCCGAAGTGTGAAGATTTGGTCGATGCAGCCACGGCCTGGACGAAATCCAGCTTGTTCTTCTCGAAAAAACTCCTCTCTAGTCGTTGAAAGCCTGCCAAGTAGGACCGACACGAAGATTTTGGATGCGACAGAGATTAGGGAGATTCCGCGGTAGTTGCAGCAATCGGCGCGGGAACCCTTCTTGTGAATCGGGACAATGACCGATTCTCCCCATGAGCTCGGAACCTTCTCCTCAGTCCAAACTTTCGTGAACAGCGATAGGATTTCGCGGATAAATACACTCCCACCATCTTTGAATAGAGCTGGTGGTAGGTTGTCGGGACCCGAAGCCTGGTGGCGTTTCAAAGATTGGACTACATTTCGTATCTCTGCTTCATTTGGGGGGGGTTGTGGAGACAGGCCAAGCATCATACATTGGGGCTGGAGGTGTCGCAGGGGACTGTGTTGGGTGGTTGAATTGAAGAGCGAAATGCTCTGACCAGCGACCCAATCGTCTGCGAAGGTTGGTGATCTTCGTGCCGTCTGCCTCGCAAATCGTCTGGCTGATAGCATGGAAATTGCAACCAGTGGCCCTGATGATGTAAAACAGACGGCGGGAGTTGCCAGCTGATGCAGCGGCTTCCATCTCACCAGCTTGTTTTGACCACCAAGATTCACGATCAGAGCGAAGGCTTGCTTTCAGCTGTTGCGTAATAGACCGGCGGTGTTCGTTGTACTCTGCGCCAGCAGGCACCGCCCGTCGACGATCCAGCAATTCTGATGATCTTCCCGAGATCCAGCATTTGGGAGTGGAGCGAGTGAGGCCACAGCTGGACAAACCGGCCGACAACAAGGCTTGCTGGAGACTTGACCAGTGTTGATCAACATCCAGAGTGCGAGAGAGAGGGAGCTTTTCGCGAAGCTTTTGTTGATAATCTCTCTTCACCATTGGGTCCTCCAAATTGTAGGCGTTCAGTCGGGTGTGTTTTGACCTAGGCGAACCACCAAAACGCATGCAAACGGTCGCACACACCAGTGCATGATCGGTGTCGACGCATGTTGACCAAAATGATCGGCAGTCGCGTACACTGCCGCGCCACCTGCGACTTATAGCTATGTGGTCAATCTGTGACCAGCGCTGGGTTGAAGATGGGGGGCGCCAAGTGGCGTACTGGCGTCCAGGATGACGAAAGCTGGTGCTGGAGAGGAATAGTTGATGATCAGCACAAAGACTGAGCAGTCTCTCTCCATTGTCTGAGCGAACATCATCATATCCATGCGGTCCTCCGAGGTGGCGCTCACATGGCAGCAGACGACCGACACGCGCGTTGAAGTCACCTGCCAAAACAATGAGGTCTGTTTTAGGAGCCCTTAGGAGCAGCTCATGAAGGTTCTGGTAGAACTGGTCTTTGACGATGTCTGAGCTACAGTCAGTGGGCGCGTAGGCAGAGATCACAAAGAGAGCACGCTTTTCGACTCGACATCTGCTGACCTTACAAGAGCCATGGAACCTCATCGCACAAAGGCGGCTATTGATCGGAATCCAATCAATCAAAGCAGTCTCGGCTCTAGCGCTGAGGGCGATTCCAACACCAGCTTGCCCAGATGCGGCAGACTCGGCGTCACCAGAGAGGCGGAGATGGAACCGGGTGCGTGGATGGAGCGGTGACACCAGCTGGTAGACCGAGTTAGAGTCCTGGAGTCGTGTTTCAGTCAGGCAGCAGATATCAATTCCAAGGGTCTCTAGCGTGCGTGTAACTCCAGCTTGCTGACCGATCTGCAATAATGTGCGTACGTTAAAAGCTGCAAGTTTGAACTGCGTTCCGGGTTGCAGGAGCGAAGATAGGCGACTTTGGGGCCGGCAACTCTCTGTTGAGTACTGTGTGGTTGAGTTGGCAGATGTCACGGGAACAGGTTCATCAGTGTAGGTGGGATTGATCGTTGTAGAGGAATCAGGTAAAAATGGATGTGAGTGGTACACGGGAAGAGTAGGTAAAATGGTGACGTGTGCTTGTGCAGTTGACATAGTAACATGAGTGGATAGCATGGTAACAGCAAGACAGCGAGTGAAAGGTTGTGTTGTAAGTCCATGGTTCGTCAGTGGGCGAGATACTACCCGGTTGCCCAGGCCGAAGTAGAGGGTTGTCTTAGGGGGCCCCACCCCGAGCCTTTGATCAAGGATCTAACCTACAAGGCAGCAGGGCGATATGAGGGTATCGCAACCCGTTGGGAGCCGGTGACCAAACAAATGGTTCATACGCCTTTAGGACCGCATAGGACCAGGGGCCTAACGCACCCTTGAATTACAATGCCACTCAGAGAGAGGCAAGGGGCAGTGACTTTATTTAGTGGCGAGTCACATCCGCCACGTCACAGTGTTGTTAAGCGGACATATGTGGCTTTTTATAGGGAGAACGCTTGCCAGGCGAAAACCCACCACGTCCTGGAACACTGCCGCCGAACCACTCGCTGGAACAGCATGATCCCGAACCACCCAGCTGGCACCACGAGGAGGTTGTTCGGCAAGCCAGCCCCGTCATTCTGCTGCACATATACTGTCCTGTTTGCGTGTTGATTTGCTTTCATATTCTGTATTGGTTGTTTTATATCCCTGGTGTGGCTCCGCTTGATGTGAATGTTGACAAGATGCCACCTGTGTAACACCCATCACCACGATTGCTGACTCCAAAGGACTGTGAATCGATGCTGGGAGGGACAGGGTGCACGGTGCTCGTGGGCATGCTAGGGCTCAAAGGGTGGTACCACGTAACCAATGTGGGACGGAGTACGGTCCAGCCACTGCCTTGTGCACATATGGTACGTATGATTCCCAGATTAAATAGACATGAATTCTGTTGCAGTGTATGTAAGCCGGCTCCGTTTAATGAAAGATGGCGCCTATCCACAGGCATCGCAGTCTTATTCCTTCCGGCTTACGCTGGATTTGAGGTGTGTGTGTGTGCGTGTGAATGGAGTTGCGGGTGGTGCAGCGCAAGCCACCCATGGTCCCTCGGTAGGCACAGGCGACCAGTGGCTGACATATGGAAGCCGCAGTGACAGACCAATCCAGAATCGAATGCCTCCAACCAGACACGCTGATAGACACCATCGAAGATCTGGCATCAATATGAAATCAGGCGACACACGCACCATGCAAAAGAATTTACCGAACAAATGCTGGAACACTAATGAGAAGCAACCATGCAGCATGATTTGGGTTGGCAAAATTCAGTTACCTGACGATAAAACCGTTGTTGTCATATCCGGCGCCCGTTATCCAACTTCGCAGTCAGGTTGGCAGAATTTTCCAGACTTCGGGACGAAGTCATTCCCCTCAGCCAGTCTGTCTGCGACTTAGGTTTAAGATATTCTAGTTCGTTAAACTTTCGCGGACATATAAATCATATCGTGGAGAAGGCCAAGCAAGCGGTCGGACTCATATTCCACCTGCTAACCTTGCCAGAAATCAGACTAATTGCTTTCAAATGAGTATCACACCTTTGCTTGAGTATTGCTGTGTAAGGTACAGAAACCTGCGAAAGTGTGGTTTGAGTCATTGAAACATTTCAACGCACCTTCACGAAGCGCATATTGGGTTATTCAACCGCTCTTTCATATAGAGATTGGTGCAGGGAGCTGAATCTTGAATCTGTGTTTGCGAAGAATGCGTTTGCATCTGTGATTCCTCAACAAACTCTCTTGGCGGAAAGCAAATGTTGGATCTTATCAATTTCGCTTTCGAGAAAATATCGGTTATGAACTGTGAGACAGTGAAAGTATACTCTTTACTTAAATTCAGGACCAGCCTAAGGAGAAATCTTGAAGTTCTTAGTTATGGCTCCATATGGAATAAGCTGCCAAAAGAGATTAGATCTATTGAACATTATTACACGTACAAAAAGCGAATATTTATCTGTCATCAGACAAAATGAAATAAATCCTAAGAATTTAACCTAATGATGAATAGCTGTATGGATACGGGCCGCATCAAGTATGAAAACTGAGAACATCTACTGGTAATATGTGCCACAAAATCACCAGCGCAAACCTGATCATCTAGGTTGAGCTGTTACAACTGTTGCTCATGTTATTCTTTACCGCAACTTCTTATGTGGCTTACTCCTTTCAAACCTTATTTGTAACAACGGTCTTCTGAACTAAAACCGAGAGCGAAATTATTTACTGGTATGAAAGCAAGAACTATCTTCTGCATCCCCCCTCAAATTGACTAATTTGTAATATTTGTTCTGCGATTCTCTTTACCACATTTGTTCTATAATGATAACCGTATTCTCTTTTTTTCGGATTTAACGGTTCAGCTACACACAATAGGATTCCGGTGATTGGCCATATTGGATTATTTATTGTACCAATACCTGCCAATGATAGTGAATCCGAAAGTCGTGTTTTGTACCGTTTGCCTTTGAACAACTAATGCAGTTATCTGACTTTGGCGGTTAAGCCACGCAATTTCATCGCGTGATCTGTTTGCTCCATTTTGCGCTACTGTAAACATGTTATCTGCCTATCCTTGATATTGACGCTATTCTACTTGTATTCAATTTTAACTTTTTTCCATTTTTCATTATTTCATTGTTGGCCAAGATTAGGCTGATCTCTTGTGACGGACTTAAGCTTCCAAACTATAATTGACTATACGCATGTAAGTCGCATAGCCATGGACCGACTCGCGTAGAAAAGATTGCCATAATTGAGTGATCCGTATGACGGATCGGGCTGAGGTTTCATCCCCCCTAGTGCATGCAGGAAAACAGTCCTAAAAAGAGCATAACATATGTCAAACTGGTAATGCCTCATATGCTATTTTGCCACATCAGTACACCACCAGCGAGGGCATTTAATTGTGTGCAAAGACTTTTGATATATTATCCTGCATGGAATCAACTCCACTGAGGGCGATTCCACGGATAGCCGTATTACTTAATCTGAACATTTGTTCAAATCTTCATTTGAAATGGTACGCAGGTTTTCAATTTGTTAATACCCCAAATCTGCCAACTACTTTAATTGCCATTTTGGATCCATTTTATAACGCGTGAACAACTACTTACTTTGTGCGATTCTGCTATTCACATTGATCAAACTACATTGTTATACTGTGCCTTGCACCCTCAATGAATATACCATTTAAATTAGATTTGTAACCAATCCACTAGGTGATAAAGGACATTGAGGCCAAAGCATAGATGATTGGAGTACCGAGGTTCCCCACCTACCTGTTATATAGTGTGGAATATACAAAATTAGCCCAGCTTTGACCACTGATTTGCCTTGCTGGGTTTGAGTGTTCGAATACAGGACTTGAAGTAATAATACAACAATGTATACGGTGCACAACATCACTGCCTCATGGGGGGTTAGACCAAGGAGTACTTAACTCGCGTTTGGGTAATCTGGACTGTCAAGCCGCAAAGATTGCGCGTTGGCAGGCATTCTCAATTCACTATCAGTGATATGGATAACAATCAGATTTCCTACATGCAGTAGATAGATCGAACATCGGACAGACAAATTCCCTGCACGGCAGTAACATGTAAGTCAGTGAATAGTGAGCGGCGTTATATCTCATCTAGTAACTTATTTCCGAGGATCGTTGCCGTCCCCCGTTGCCCAGTGATCTCACCCAGACACTGGCAACAGTCGAGTTGCCGGTTCGAGCCCTGCCTGGCTCTGATGGAATGCGCACAGCTGATGATTCCTGAAAGGATGAAACGCGCGTACAGTGATTTCCCAAGCGTGTGACGGCTGTCTGAGTGAGTTCAGATGTGAAGAATTTCCACGTATACCACTAAACTCTCCCTACTACTCCAATCCGCATTCTCGGAATCCCAATTCACTGAGCGAATATAATCTATCTCTAGCAGGTAGACACAATTCCAGCGTTGTGAACCACTAAAATTCAGAAGGATTCAACACTGGAGGACCTCCACTTTTGCCTACTCATGTGAACGAGTCTCCATTAGCCAGCAAGTAATCCGTAGTGCAGAATTCAAGCGAAACACGTTCCTGGTCCGTAGTTAGTCAAGAACAAGGCACAGTTCGAGACAGAGTTTATCAGACGAACCAATGCAACATGACTCACATGACACATGAGTTTAAAGCATGAAGTGGAGAACTATTGATTAATCAGTGCGGGCAAACCACACCGGCACACGGCCAGTTATTGCATGGAAGTGCGAGCGAAACCTTTCGAGGGAATACCTTGCATGGAAGCAGGTCCCCTGGGGATGGTTCCACGAGTGGCCGTATTACTTTAACTGGACATCTGTTTAAATTTGCTTACGTTATTGTTCCTGCTTTTTAATTTCTTTAATGCCTTAATCCTGCCAATTAGTTTAGTACCTGTTTTTGGATCCATTGTAAAAAGCGTGAACAAATTGATTATATTTTTGCGATCTTGTTGTACACATTGATCAGACCACATAGTTGGACTGCACCTCGAAACACCGAGGAATATAACATTTATCATTTATCATTTATCAAGAG